>CAWUFW010015806.1:0-341038 GCA_963921515.1 Calotriton arnoldi | reverse complement strand
GTGGTTGTGATGTGTGCGTTTCTGTGGTGTGCTGTTGTCCTTGCTGTGTCACTGTGTCCTCTCCTCTCCTCTCTGGTTTGCAATGTTGCAAGGGGTTGTGGTCTGTGGGAGTGCTGCTTTTGTACTTACCTATGTGGGTGTGTCCTCATGGTCTGTTGTTTTCAGGTGTGTTGTGTCTGGGGTTCTGGCCTTTGTAGTTTTTGTTTGTCCGGGGGGTGTTTTCGGGATGTGTACTGTGCTTGTGTATTTGTGCGTGCCTTGCTGTGTGGACTTGTTGGCCATGTTGTGTGCTATTGGTTTTGTGAGCGGATGGTTTCTGTGCAGGGACGTGGGCGCCATGGCTTCTGCCGTGTCGATTCTCATCGGCGTTGTTTGCGCTGGCGGGCGGTATATTTGTAGTTTTCCCGCGCTCATGGCGGTGCGATCGTAATTTCACGTGCGGTGTGTCGGCCGTGAGGGCGGGCGGTTTTGTGTTGTCGTGCGTGTTTCCGTCCGTGGCGGGCGGTTTGACTCCGACTCGGACGATGGCGGGCGGTATTTTGTGTGATTTTTCGCCGATGGCGGTTTTCGGTTTGTGTAATCGTAATGGCGTGGTCGGTGTTCAGACGGTGTGTGCGGGCGGATTTTTGCCGCTTCTATGCCTGGCGGATTTATTTACGCCGGGTATCGTAATGGGCCCCTTAACATCATAATGTCTTTTTTTAATTAAACTGATACTGTGTATATCCAGCATCACAGCTCCTCTCGTGTTATTCGGTAGGGGGCTTATTTCATTATTTTGATGACTGTCAAAATATTGATTTCAAAAATATAGATTGAAATAATATAGTTTAAAAAATATAGAATGCAAAAATATTAATTACCTATACTTTAACAGGTCAGTACCCAAAAATTGTGAATAAAATGAATCAAAGTTAAAAGAGAGTTATACAAAATATATAGATATATATATAATAAAATATATATATATATATATATATATATATATATATATATATTTGTGTGTAAAATCAATTGTATATATTACATTCTAAAATTACTTATTGCTTAAAAGTAAATGTAATATACATTTTAAGAAATATACCAAATAAACTTAATAAAAAAGTTATTCAAACATACATAATAAACAAATATATAGATATTTACTTTAAAAAAATTTTTAATCGATTGGTTTGATACTTTTAAAATTATATAAAAATGTAAACACACACATATATATATGTATGTATATGTGTATATATTTATATATAGCAATAACATAAAATCGGAAAAAAGGAAACATTTTATTAAAAATCAAACAATTAAACTATTTAAAAATCTTTTAACTTAAATCTAATACTGCAGTCAGTGC
Source organism: Calotriton arnoldi (assembly GCA_963921515.1). Lineage (NCBI taxonomy): Eukaryota > Metazoa > Chordata > Amphibia > Caudata > Salamandridae > Calotriton > Calotriton arnoldi. The sequence continues at coordinate 339,687 of CAWUFW010015806.1, read as the reverse complement.
AACAGTAGGGAAAATGTTGAATAGTGATGGAGTTAAAATTAGTATTCCCACTCCAGTGAGTGCGACAATAGTGAAAGTGTTCTATAGCCTAGGAATAAAAATAACTGTTCCCACTCCAGTAAGTGTAACAGTAGGGAAAGCGTTGGATAGCGTACAGGTAACAAATAACTATTCACAATCCAATGAGTGCAAAATTTGGCAAAGTGATGGATATCGGAAGAGAACAAATTACTATTCCCACTACAGTTAGTGCAACAGTGGTGTAAGTGTTGGATAGTGGCGGGGTAAAATTTACAATTTAACACTAGAATGAGTGCAACAGAAGTGTAAATGTTGTATAGGCTACAGATAAAATGCACTATTCCCACTCCAATAATTATAACAGTAGGGAAAGTGTTGTCTATAGGAGGGGTAAAAATTAATCTTCACACTCCAATGAGTGTAACAGTAGGGAAAGTGTTGAATATCGGAGGGCTAACAATTACTATTACAAATCCAATGAGTTAAACAGATGGGAAAGTGTTGGATATTGGACAGGTAAAAATGAATATTCCCACTCAAATGAATGCAAAAGTTGTAAAAGTGTTGTTTAGCAGAGGAGCAAAAATTATTATTCCAACTCCAGTGAGTGCAACAGTAGGGAAAGTGTTTGATAGTAGCGTGGTAAAATTTACTATTCCAACTTCAATCAATTAATAGAATTAAGATTCCCACTACAGTCAGTACAAAAATAAAAATTAAAAAAATATTAACAACATGAAACTGATTTAAAAAAGAAAGTATATGAAAAAGAAATATGATACAAATTAAATTAAACATATATTTAATATAACATATTTAACAAAAAATATCCTAATGATAAACGCATATGACCCATACCTTCAAAAATTATATTAAATATTTTTTTTGTTAATTTTGATTTAAAATTTATTTTTAGAAAGAAATACATTAATTATTACTTAAATTTACTTATTTTTATTTCCTACCCTATAACACCACGAAATTCAAAACCTACATCTAAATTAAAGAAAAGATGTACTTACCTAATGCCATAGGTAATTAACAATTAAAGAAATATTAAGAAATAAAAAATTATTAAAAAATAATTACAAATATGAAAATTCTCACACTTTACACACTTATAAACGTGAAAAATATGAGCTAAAATTAAAATGTAAAAAAAACTTACACAATTAAAAAAATTCAAATTCATAAACTGAATAGTATTCAAATAGTGATTGTAAAGTAAGTAAAATTAATATAATTCAAAACCTTTACCCCTATAAAACTAATATGCAAACAACAAAATTATAAACGATAACCCTAAATAAATATCAATTAATTAATTACTAATAATAATAAACTAAATATTATTTTAAAATACTTACATTACTTACCACGCTTTAGCCCATATAAACCCCTCAACCAACGCCTAAAAAAAGTAACAGAATTTACAAATGTAATTTGCAAAAAATTAGTTAATATTAATTAGGAACTTATTATTAATGAATTAAAAATAAAGTGCTTCACACACTTTACTCCTAGAAACCACACAATCATGCATCTAAAAAATTTAGACAATTACAAAAACTACTTTGGAAATAATTAATAATAAAAAAAACAATTCATAATAATTTTTGTAATACTTCACACAATTAACACTATAAAATCTAAATTAAATAATTGATAAAAAAAAATATATATAATCATGAATTTTCAAAAATTAAATTAATTCCAAAACTACTCAACTATAAACCCACTACGCGCTACGGAAATAAAAAACGCAACATTTAATTAAAAAACAATTGATAACTACTAAAAATGTAACACATATGTTAGAAAACATAAACAATTATTATATAAATCGCCAAAAACACATACATTTTAAATATATACTAAAATACATAACACTAATTTTAAAAAGAAATTTTTAAAACAAGTACATTTTTGAAAATTTCAACAAAAAAAATCTATTATTTAAAATGATATTTCTTGTTTTATAAGCGATATTCTTAAACACAATATTCTTAACGTCATGGTTTCTGAGTCATGATATTTAGAAATCAATATTTCGGTAGGGCGACATTTAAAAACACATATGTCTGTCTGAAAACCCCTTAATTTAACGAACCTGGCTGTGACCCACTTCAATTAGCAAAATACGAACCAATATCAATCATAAATGCAGATATAAAGATCATGGGGAAGGTTTTGCACAATAAACTGAAGGTCTATATTACATAATTATTTAACCACCAAAGGTAGGGTTAATACATAATCACACTTCAGCGAATCATGTTAGGACAAATTCCCATAGACAGTTGGAGACGCAGAACAATGAGGATGAGAAGGTGATTGTCTCTCTTGAAAGCAAGAAGGGGTTCAAACGTATAAAGCGGACATACCTTTATGGATGATGGAGCTCATGGACCTAAGGGACGCGTACTTTGCATAAAGAATAGTGAATAAAAAGTGCTACTATGGCCTGAGTGACCTGTGGGTGCTTCTCATCCACCTTTTTTGCTCTCCTTTGGAACACAAGGCAGGGGTGCCCACTATTTCCGCTGTTATTTTATTCTGTAATTTGCAACAAAAAAAAGGGTAAATACAACTGAGAAAAAATTAAAGCTAAATATCTAATCATCCATAGCATCTAAAGATAAAAAAAACATTAAAAATAGATCAAAAGAAAGAAATGCTTCAGGAAAGCAAAAAATACAAAAAAATGTAAAATATTTATTATTTTATAAAAAAAAATACACATTTAATAGAAAAAATGGTAACCACATCGTCCCTGGAACTGAAGATCAGGAAAAATTACACCAGTTAAAAATGAAATACCTCCTCCACATAAATATATTAATAACATTAGAGGACTTATTATGGTGTACGGCACCATAGCGGAAACATGACCGACCAACCTGCAAACGGCAGTCCCGACCAACTGATTACGATAAGACCACACTTGCTGCGGTGTAGTCGCATTCTCAAATTCCACAATAGGAACATGTGCTACAGCCATAAACTGGCCGTAGCACAAGCTCACATAGGGAAATAGGAGGTGGAGTTCATCCATGCACCGTGTACCAGGGAATACAGGGTGCTTGCCACACGGTGCAGGGATCAACAAGTGGGCATCCTAGGTATCACATTAAACACCAACCGTAGGCCGCAGGGTGAAGTAGGTTTCAAACATACTTTCCATGTGTGAAAGCAGGATATTAAAAAACAGTACCAGAAACAGTGCATCGTAATCCAGACGGCGTAAATCGCCATACATATAAATTACATGCCAGTTCAGATTGGCCAACAGGTTCCTGGAGCCCCGTCGGAAGCCAGCGTGAATAACCGGCCGGTTTCACTTCAGACCGGCAGTATTATCATCAGCCGGTCGTAAGTAAAAACGACGGTTTGAGTCAGAAAGCCTCAGACCTAATGTCGTAGACTTTCAAAGAAAGATCATAATGAAGGCCTATATATTAGACTTAAAACAAATAAAAGAACTCTACACATACTAATGTACACATAACTAAGGGTCTGATTATGAGGACGGGTGGACTTTGTCCGCCCGCCACTGTAGCGGTGATTGGTACCGCCCGCCAGACATGCAGCGGTCCCACCTCTGCCATCAGGATGCGCCCGCCAAACTGGCGGGCGCATCCTGGGACTTTAACATTGCAGGCAGTGCTGGGGGCTGCAGCGCCGTCCGCAATGTTAAAGGTGCTTGCACCGCATTTCCCTGCACCACGTGGCAGGCACCACAAAATGCCTGACAGTTGGTGCATGGAAATGCGGGCCCCCCCACAAGAGGGGCCCGCAACTAGCCCCCAAGCCCAATTCCCAACAGCCTTTCCATGGCGGCACCGCCGCCATGGAAAGGCCTCTTACAGGACACAAACTAATATGGCGGACGGTGCCTGCTAGGCACCGCCAACATATTAGTGGCCCTTTGCCGTCCACCAGGCAATAGGTGCGATTGCCACCAGCGGAAAAGCGGAGGACGGACTTTGCATCCGCCACGATACCCTCCGCCATGCTAATATGGCGGTGGGTAAATCTGTATGTGATGGCTATCATAATGAGCACCTAATATACTACATATTGCTAAGCCTTAAAGGTTATCATGGTAGTAAACATATAACTGTACCTATGTATTACACAACATATCAAAATCATCAAAAAGACAATACAAACGATATACAAAACTTAACTACCTCCCTCTAATATTAAAGTAACTGAAATTAAAAATGTAAAATAAACCTACCTTAACCGATAACCGTAGCTACCAAATGCAAGCTTCTCTCCCCAAAAGCGTCCAAACAGTAACAGGGCTAGATGAAAAAATGTACTTGGACACCAAATAAAAATTGAAAAAAATAATGTGTACCTTTGAAGTCAATATAACACAATATTATTCTAAAATATGTGTCAAAAATATATTCAATTCTAAAAAATGTTATAAAATAGTTTAACGAAATTATACAATGTATAGTAATTTTTATTATAATATACATACATTTTTAACTATGTATTCAAACTAGTTTGGTTAATTTGTTGCTGATTATTTGTAACAAAAGATATACACTGTTCAAAAATTAAAGAAAAAAAAAGAAAATATAAAAAGATAATGTATAAAAAAATATATATTGTATAAAACTGTATTTCAGGTTGAAGTTATAAATTAAATAATAATATTTTAAAATATAAGATTATTAAGGGGATGATTAAGATGCAGCTGTAAAAGTCTCCGACCCTTGATCAGAGCATTTACAGCTGCATCGTAATATGCCTGTAAGATTACTTTACGAGTGCCTCATTTTCATGATAGCAGTTGTAAAGGAATTCAAACGGTCATTCCGTCTGGCTTCGAGGCGGCAAAAAAAAGTTTGAGCCAAATATGTATTGGACACTCAACAAAGTGAGGTATCATTTTCTTCGGAAGACTGAGGAGGACAGTGTGTGGTAGGAAATTTAAGCCGGCATGGAGATACCAAACAAAATATGTGGAAAATGTGATTTTTAAAACTAAATATGAGGTTTGCACGGAATTCTGGGTAGGAAAATTTTTGGGGGATAAACGCAAGCCATACCTCCATGTACTGGCCAAGATGTCTAGTTTACAGAAATGTGTAGGTTTGGTAGGCTTCCATAGATGGCCACTGAGCACGGGGCCAAAAACCCAGGTGCCACTCTTTAAAAAGCAGGTCGTTTTGTGATAGGTCATTTTGATGTCTCCTCTATACGTTTTGGGCCTTTGCATGACGCGGGTAATTGGCACACCAACATGAGTGAGGTAGCACTTTTAATAGGAGAGTTTGGAGAATGCAGGGTGGGTGGAAGTTTGTGGAACAACGCAGATTGCAGAACTTTCCATCACAGGAATGTGATGGAAATTGTTTTTTTTTTACAGTTTGAGGTTAAAAGGGGATTCTGGGTAACAGAACATGGTAAAAGACATACAAGTCACCCCATCATAGATTTGCCTGGATGTCTAGTTGTCAAAAATGTATACGTTTGCTAGGTTTCGGTAGGTGCCAGCAGAGCTAGGATTCAAAATACAAAACTAGGCACTTTGAAAAACAAAGGTCAGTTTTCACTGCAAGAATGTGGTGGGTCCACGTTGCATTTTGGGCCGTTTCCTGCTGCAGGCACTAGGCCTACCCACACAAGTGAGCTACCGTTTTTATCAGGAGACTTGTGGAATACGGGGTGGGTAGAATTTTGTAGATAAAGGCAGATTTCCATCACAGAAATGAAAGGAAAATTTGTTTAATTTTTGAGAAGTTTGAGGTTTGCAAGGGATTCTGGGACACAGAACCTAAAGAGAGCCACACAAGTGACCCCATACTGGATTTCACTTGGGGGCTCATTAGGATGTCGTGACGTTCACCACCGCCGAGCCGACGGTGGCGACCGCCACCACATCGTAACGATTGAAACCCCCCTTCATATTACAATGGAGGGGGTTTCACAGCGGACGCAAAGTGCGTCCGCCGCTTGTCAGCCGGCAGTCAATCATTCCGATTGCCAGCCGGGCAGAACTAGTATGTTGGCGGTGCCTAACAGGCACCGCCATCCATATTAGGATGGTGTGATGTGAAGGCCTTTCCATGGCGGCTTCGCCGCCATGGAAATGATGGCAGGAATTGCTTTGGGGCCCCGTTGCGGGCCCCCAAGTGGGTTGGAGGGGTGGGGGGCTGCACTTGGGGGCTATCTATGGTACCACCCCTCATTGCCATCCAGAAGGTGCCAGGCACCGCGCCGTGCCTGCCACTTTATCCATGGCAATGCACGACATGCCTCTTTGGCTTTGCGGTGGGTGCTGCTTACAGCAGCGCCCGAGGCAAAGTCAAAGATGCGGGATGCGACCGCCACGGTAGCGGTCGCATACTAATTGGCAGTGTGGGACCTCCCATAGCTGGCAGATGGTAAGAACACCGCTAGGGTTGTCCGCCCACCATCCTCATGGGGCCCTTAGTGTATAATTTTAAAAAATGTATAGGTTGGCAAGGTTTCGCGAGGTGCCTGAAGAGCGAGGATTCAAAATCCATAGCTAGGCAAAAAAAGGGCCAGTTTTCATTTTAAAAATGTGGTGGGTCCACGTTGCGTTTTGGGCCAATTCCTATCGTGGGCACTAGGCCTACACACATAAGTAAGATAGCATTTTTATAGGGAGACTTAGGGGAAAACAGAATAGTAGAAGAACTGTTATTACCAATTAACTTTCTTTGCAGTTAAGCCTTCCTAATGTAAAAAATTGGGAAAGAAGAAGTCATTTAAAAAATGTCATCTAAATCACATGCTTGCATGGGTAGCCACAATTTTGGAGATATGCAAAACACACTGCTTATAAACTCTATATTTTGTTTAAGAAATATATTGCTTTCCTTTGTACCTACTTTACTCTGTTTATATTTACCAAATGAATTGCGATAAACACAGTACTCAATGAAAAACCAGTGCAAGACGCAGCTCAGTTTTTGGATCTGGGTTGCTCGGGTTCTTGGTGAACCTATAAGTCCTATATATCCCAAAAAAAGAAGGATCCTGCCTATTCAATGTTATATTATTTGGGAAAATTACAAAAATTACAGGTGAAAACGTTGACACAAATGGCTATTTTTTTAATGCTTTAGTGCATTGGCGCCCGCCAAGAAGTACCTCAACCACCTCCGATGCATCCTACTGAACACCCGCTCCGCACGCAAACACGCCGTCGAGCTCTGGGACCTGCTCGACACATCATCACCAGACGTCGCCTTCCTGACAGAGACCTGGATGAACGACTCCTCCGCCCCGACATCGCCATAGCCATCCCAGACGGCTATAAGATCACCCGTAGAGACCGCATCAACGCAGTAGGAGGAGGAATCGCCATCGTCCACAAGAACACCATCAGGGTCTCGACCAGCACCGACGACACTCTCAGCACCGCCGAACACATGCACTTCCAGATCCACACGGACCCCAACACCACCCTTAGAGGCACCCTTGTCTACAGACCCCCTGGGCCCCGACCCCAGTTCAGCGACTCCATCGCCGACTTCATCAGCACGCACGCCCTGACCTCTACCGACTACATCCTCCTCGGAGACCTGAACTTTCACCTGGAGAACAACAACGACAGCAACTCCACCACCCTGATCGACAACCTCGCCAACCTCGGTCTGAGGCAGCTCGTCACAACACCGACCCATTCCGCCGGCCACACGCTTGACCCCATCTTCTCCTCAAGCTCCCACGTCTCCTTCAGCCACACCACGGAACTCCTCTGGACCGACCACCGCTGCATCCATTTCACCTTCCAGAAACCCACCACACACCACCGCACCCAACAGATCCCACGCCGCTGCTGGAGCAAAGTCACCGAAGACCAACTACGGGCAAACCTCGCTCTCAGCCCTCCCTCCGACCCATCCAACACCGACGACGCTGCCTGCAACCTCAGACGATGGATGGACGACTGTGCCAACACCCTCGCCCCGCTGAAAAAACTCACCTACAGTGACACCACCAAAAGAGCCAGCTGGTTCACCTCGGAACTCCTAGCTTCCAAACGTACCTGCCGGAAACTAGAGAAGAAATGGCACAGTGATAAGACACCGGACAGCCACGCAGCCCACAAAGACGCCATCCGTAACCACCACCACCTCATCAAGTCCGCCAAGAGAATCTCCTTCAAAGACCGCCTGGACAACAACGCACACAACAGCAAGGAGCTCTTCAACATCGTGAAGGAACTCTCCAACCCCAGCTCCAACACCAACGACATCCCGCCGTCGCAAGCCCTGTGCGATTCCCTCGCCACCTTCTTCCACCGCAAGATCGCCGACATCCACGACAGCTTCAACACCCAGACAGCCCCAACTAAGATCGATGCACCAGACCCGCCGCACACCATCGACCACGACCCCCTGCCAGCCTGGGCCAGCGTGAACATTGATGACACCATCAAGACCATGAGCACAATACACTCCGGCTCCCCGTCAGACCCTTTCCCGCACCACATCTTCAACAAAGCCAGCAGCTCCATCGCACCCCACCTGTGCAACGTCATCAATCTCTCCTTCGAGACCGCGACCTTCCCAGAGAGCTGGAAACACGCAGAGATCAACGCCCTACTCAAAAAACCCAAGGCGGACCCGAGAGACCTCAAGAACTTCCGGACCATCTCCCTGCTTCCGTTCCCAGCCAAGGTCATCGAGAAGATCGTCAACAAACAGCTAACCCGATACCTCGAAGAAAACAGCATCCTGGACCCATCCCAATCGGGGTTCCGCAGCAACCACAGCACTGAGACTGCCCTCATCGCCGCCACCGACGACATCAGGATCCTGCTGGACAACGGTGAGACCGCAGCCCTCATCCTGCTGGACCTCTCCGCCGCCTTCGACACTGTCTGCCACCGCACTCTACGCGCACGCCTCCACGACGCAGGGATCCGAGACAAGGCCCTGGAATGGGCCACCTCCTTCCTCGCCGGCAGAACCCAGAGAGTCCGCCTCCCACCATTCCGATCCGAAGCCTCCGAGATCATCTGCGGCGTACCCCAGGGATCATCCCTCAGCCCAACACTGTTCAACATCTACATGGCCCCGCTCGCACGCATCGCCAGACAGCACGACCTCAACATAATCTCCTACGCCGACGACACTCAACTGATCCTCTCCCTCACCAAGGACCCCCTCGCCGCCAAATCCAACCTCCATGAAGGAATGAAGGCCGTCGCCGAGTGGATGAAGATCAGCCGACTAAAACTGAACACGGACAAGACAGAGGTCCTCATCCTGGGCTCCAACCCCTCAGCCTGGGACGACTCCTGGTGGCCAACGACACTAGGAGCAGCCCCGACACCCACCGACCACGCACGCAACCTGGGAGTCATCCTCGACTCAACGCTCTCCATGGCCAAGCAAGTCAACGCAGTCTCCTCCTCCTGCTTCAACACCCTCCGCATGCTTCGCAAGATCTACAGGTGGATCCCGACAGATACAAGAAGAACAGTCACCCAGGCCCTCGTCAGTAGCAGACTTGACTATGGGAACGCCCTCTACGCGGGAGCCCCGGCCAAGCTCATCAAGCGACTGCAACGCATACAAAACGCCTCCGCACGCCTGATCCTCGATGTACCACGCCACAGCCACATCACCCCCCACCTGAGGAACCTGCACTGGCTCCCCGTCGACAGGAGAATCTCCTTCAAACTCCTCATCCACGCACACAAGGCACTCCACAAGACTGGCCCAGCCTACCTCAACAGACGACTCCTCTTCTACGTCCCCAACCGCCAGCTCCGCTCCGCCGACCTCTCCCTCGCCACCGTCCCTCGCATTCGAAGAACTACCACCGGCGGCAGATCCTTCTCCCACCTCGCCGCGAAGACCTGGAACACCCTTCCACTAAGCCTACAACAGACCCAAGACCTGCTGACCTTCAGGAGGCTACTCAAGACCTGGTTGTTCGACCAGTAGCAGCACCACCCCCCCTTTTTTCTCCCCAGCGCCTTGAGACCCTCGCGGGTAAGTAGTGCGCTCTACAAATTCTGTGATTGATTGATTGATTGATTGATTGATTTACTATTGTCAAATGTAAATTTATATAGGAAATCGTTAAAGGATTTAGACAAATGCCCCCATTACTGAATTCAAATTTTTATCTAGTTTTCAAAAATGTATAGTTTTCTGGGATCCATTATTGTTTTGAAAACAATTCCTAACACTAACTGGAAGGAGGTTGAAAGAAAAAAATAAATGCAACAATTGACTATGTCACAGTAAAAAATAAAAACTTCATAGAAAATTTTGGTTTACTGTCAAGAGTCTACTTGCCCCAGAAATCTGAGATGATGGGGATTTCATCACCACAAACACTTTGTTGATGCCATTTACAAGACACAAACCAGACGCTTTCTACTGCAGCAATTTAGAACAATTGTTTTTAGAAAAAGGCAATTTTTTTAAGTATTTTTGAAAATTTCTGGGTCTTTTCCAGGGGAATACACAAACCCTGGGTACCTTTAAAATCATCAGGGTGTTGGGAATAAAGGCACAATATTTTACATTAAAACCTTATGTGGACAAAAAGTTACAGGGGCCTAAGTGCAAACTACCACAAATAAACAAAATAAGGCTGAGCACAGGGGGGAGGTGGGGCGGGAAAGGCCCTAGCAGCAAAGGGGTTAAAATACAACTGCTACAATCTGTACATAGTGCTTCACGATAGACTTATAAAGTGCTTTAAAAAAAAAAAATTCTATTGATCAAATTAATGGCACTCTAGTTGATTAAATTAGCACAGTTAATTATAACCAATGCAATAAAATGTCATCATAGCGCTGTTACAACGTTAAAAAGCATAAACAAAGCAAACCATCAATATTTAAATTCATACACATATTAGTGACGAGGCAGTATTGTAGTTACTATTGTAATCTTGTGACTGGGTTCCAAAACCAAGGATAAAATAATTTGGTACAGAGACGCTATGGCAAAGTGCAAATAAAGTCGGTGATGAGTTTTTGGGGGGAGGAACTGATAGGGTGCGGACAGAAGAGGGTGAAAGCAGATTGTCCAGGAGTCTCACATATTTTCCAGACCTTACAAGCACTTGAATATCTGGGGAAGTAAAGCAGAGAGCAGATGCCTCACAAGATGTACTGATGCCCCTTTTTAAATATAAGGGTTTTAAAAGAAGTCTTCTGGGAGCGTCAAGGGCGGGACAACAAAACAGAAGATGCAACCATGATTCAGACATGTAGTTGCACAGTTTGAAAGCGCCCTCCTTAGTTGGAGCGCATAGGTTGAAGGCAGTGGAGCGCAAACCTAGGAGTACTCAATTTATCAACAAATAGCATATTAATTGTACTTTGCTGGATTCATCTTTCTCATTGTTATAAGTATTGTAATATATATATATATATGTATATGTAGGTATAAATATATTTATATATTTATAAAAAATCGTGGTATTATTCTAACAAAAAATACTTCTTTTGTCAAAATCTAGAAATTCTTTAGAATCCAAAGAATTGGTGAAAACAAACATTTTCCTTTACCGTATGCATATGCTACATACGAAAATAGATTCACAATTATTGCTTAAAAAAGTAAATATTTGCCAATTTTAGACATGCCATAAGAGTTTTCGGTCAGGCGCACGCACAAATAGCAGAAGCGCTTTAGGGGAGGTATAGACATACGGCCAGGCACCAACAAAGCAGGTTAAAGCTGTATTTGTAAGCCCCGTAGGGGGAGCGCAAACCAACAAAGCAGGTTAGAGCTGTATTTCTAAGCTCCCCTCTGACGTAGGGGGAGACCAAACCAACGGGGGAGAGCATCTAGTTAGCTTATAGCTGTATTTCTAAGCTCCCCTCTGACGTAGGGGGAGACCAAACCTACGGGGGAGATCATCTAGTTAGAACACCGGGCGCACCTTTAAAAAGGTGCACCCGGCGCAATGAAGGAAAGTGCACCGTATTCTGGTGAATGCGCTGCCCCCAGGGCAGTTGCGAACTCTTGCTGCACTGGGGGCAGTGCATTCACGTGAAATACGTAGTGGCTGCTTTACAACCGGTCCATGTTTCATTGTGCAGGCGGCACCCGCCTGCACTTTTAAAGGAGAATAGAGAACCCCTTGCAGGCGGGTCCAGTCAGTGACTGCACCTGCCTGCAAAGGGATATCTGGGGGGTCCATGGGACCCCCTTTACCACCTGCAGAGGGCTGCTCTTAGGAGTGCGCCTCCTGAGATCCTCTTCGCCTCTGCACCCACGTCGGTAATACAGCATGGGCGCAGAGGCAAAGGGATTCCCTCATTTGGGTAGGCACGCCCCCATTCAAATGAGGGAACGCCCCCTTGATGATAGCGCTGGCGCTTTACATGTGCCATCACTATTGGTATTACAGAAGGGGCCGCGCATGTGTCTGCAGCCCCTTCTGTAATACCAAAGTGCCCCAGGGGCGCGCAAAGCAGGCGCAAACGCCCGTTGCGCCCCCGGGGCCCTTTATGTTATACGGCCCCAGGTTGATATGCCTTGGACATGAAGCATGAAATCCTGCTTCCTGAACCACAGTAATTATGTTCATCATTAAAGACGTTGTTGCTTCGGGAGGGGATTGGTTTCCTGATTTCCCATGTGTTTTTTACAGTATCACAGCTAATGGCTGCACCCTGCCACTGAGAGGCACACGCCTATATTTTTCCATTGAGTAAAGTTGGTGCACGCCTAGGTTTGCCAGGACTGTTATAGTTGCGAACCATATGTTCTTTAAAGGGCTGCTGCGGGGCATACGTCAGTGTGACAAAAATGCCTCAGTTCAGAGATAACAAACCTAATGCTTCTGTGCCAACCCCTGGGATCTGTAGAAGTGGTTTCTCCGTAAAATTGTATATGGGGGGGAGTTGGGGCAATTAGATGTCAGGGTAGAGATGAACATGTGTAGCAGGCCATTGGCCAAATGGATTAAAGCAAGCCCAGTTAGAGCTTCCCAGACCTGAGTGTGAAGAACAACTGCTGTTGTTGCTGACTCTGCCATGTGCTGACGGTCCTCCCTGCATCTTGAGCTTTCCGACATGAGGACCTTTAATGTTATGAGAAATGCTGAAATGAGCCCAACCCATATTCATCCCTACCTCCCCTCATTACCCATCTCCCTGTAACCTTTTATTCAAATCTTTGAAGTCCCTGGAAGATGCTTCTTCCCCATACCCAAACTGTTGCTGCTCACTGCCTTTAAGCACATCCAAGTCAGGGACATCTGAATGATTTTGGGGGCCCTGAGACGAACGTATTTTTGGGGGGCCCTGTTCGGAACAGCTTTGAATTTATCATCCGATTTCAGCTCTTTTATGCCTTCTTTGTCCAGGTCACTGACAGTGCACTGGCGCACTCATCCAAATTCTAAACGTGTTTACATCTCATATTCAGGGATAGTGACGTGTTTTCAATACAGTAACACAGCAACTGCTCACTAATATTACTGCAAATAATCTCTGTACCACCCTCCCATTTCTCATATTTGAGGCACTATTTTCATCTAAACGAACTTTTTTGTAATGGATGTTGTATGAAACATTAACAAATCATTTCTCTGCAAATGGCTCTAATAGACTTTCACAAATCACCCACGTTAAAAACAAATTAAAAGAAAACGGAAATTAAAAACAAACATGTGTAAGAATTACTCAAGGTCACTAGGGCAAGACTTTCTGCAGAACCAAACTGGCTCTATAAAAGGGCCCACTAAAAGGCTGGGGCCCTGGCCAGAGCCCACTTTGCCCATGCCTTAAACAGTCTCTGATCCAAGGCCCATATGTACGAAATTCCGATTTTGTGATTTCCAACCAGTGAATCCGTAGAAATCGCTATTTGTGAATCTCAAAACGGAATGAATGTAGTCTGAGATTTCCTAATAGCGATTCCTATGGAATCGCAAACGCTATTAGGAAATCGCTAAATTGCGATTTCCTAATAGAAAATCGCACCTTACACATATGGGCCTTAGTGTTTTGCCAGACTGTGTCATTCTTTTGATTACTCTGTAAACTCGAACGAACAATTGGGAACAACATCCGTGGAGATTATCAGCACAACCTATGTGGCAATAATGTGACAAGAAGCTTGATCACACGTGCTTCACTCAATGAGATAGGTTTCCTAGTAACAGTTGTCTTTTCCTGTACCATGCACATTTCCATCTCCTATTCCTGGGTGTTGAGATCCATTGGACAGGCCTGGTAATGTTCCTCTTCTATACTTACATGTTGCAATCCATTGGTCATGCCTGTGAGTGCTCCTGCTTCTATGCCTGGGCCTTGAGATCCATTGAGCAGGAATGGCCTGTGGTATTGCTCAGCGAGTGGAACAGGGCAAAGTGAGCATGGCGTCGCTATATACTCTCCACCGCCTGCACCACTGCAGGCCCCTTGTCAGCATTCTGAAGACAAACCCCCCTGGATCCCAAGTCTACACGGCGTCACTTGTGGTCAGGGTGTGCAATAGCAGTCTCTATGGGCCAGATTTCGGAGCAGTGGTCCCAGAATTGCCAATCCGAAATCATCTGTTTTGACCGTTAATTTCGCCCCTGCAGTTAGTTGCTGGGCCAGGAGTGAGGACAAAGATGCTGATCCCGGAATTACCAGGCACTTTAACATATGTGGAGTTTGGATTCAGGTCGGGTTTCCTCAAATAAACAGCTCCTGCTTTCAGCAGGAGGAATTTCTTTTCTGAAACAGCGGGGGAGACGCCAGGAGAGTCTGCACGCAGTGATCTTGGAAAAGGACAGTGGCCTCTGCCTCACTCATAATCTAACCATATGTGCTTCTGCAGCCTGCAAGTCTTTCTAACCTCTCTGTACCTCTGTGTCCTCGCTGTGCTTCTGGGTCCTCTCTGTGCCTCTGCGTCCTCTCAGTGGCTCTGCGTCCTCTGTGCCTCTGCGTCCTCTCTGTGCCTCTGCGTCCTCTCTGTGCCTCTGCGTCCTCCCTGTGCCACTGCGTACTCCCTGTGCCTCTGCGTCCTCTCTGTGCCTCTGCGTCCTCTCTGTGCCTCTGCGTCCTGTCTGTGCCTCTGCATCCTCTCTGTGCCTCTGCGTCCTCTCTGTGCCTCTGCGTCCTCTCAGTGGCTCTGCGTCCTCTCTGTGCCTCTGCGTCCTGTCTGTGCCTCTGCGTCCTCTCTGTGCCTCTGCGTCCTCTCAGTGGCTCTGCGTCCTCTCTGTGCTTCTGCGTCCTCTCTGTGCCTCTGCTTCCTCCCTGTGCCTCTGCGTCCTCCCTGTGCCTCTACGTCCTCTCAATGGCTCTGCGTCCTCTATGTGCCTCTGCATCCTCCCTGTGCCTCTGCGTCCTCCCTGTGCCTCTGCGTCCTCCCTGTGCCTCTGCGTCCTCTCCTTGCCTCTGCGTCCTCCCTGTGCCTCTGTGTCCTCCCTGTGCCTTTGCGGCCTCTCTGTGCCTCTGCGTCCTCTCTGTGCCTCTGCGTCCTCCCTGTGCCTCTGCGGCCTCTCAGTGGCTCTGCGTCCTCTCTGTGCCTCTGCGTCCTGTCTGTGCCTCTGCGTCCTCTCTGTGCCTCTGCGTCCTCTCAGTGGCTCTGCGTCCTCTCAGTGGCTCTGCGTCCTCTCTGTGCTTCTGCGTCCTCTCTGTGCCTCTGCTTCCTCCCTGTGCCTCTGCGTCCTCCCTGTGCCTCTACGTCCTCTCAATGGCTCTGCGTCCTCTCTGTGCCTCTGCGTCCTCCCTGTGCCTCTGAGTCCTCCCTGTGCCTCTGCGGCCCCCCTGTGCCTTTGCGGCCTCTCTGTGCCTCTGCGTCCTCTCTGTGCCTCTGCATCCTCTCAATGGCTCTGCGTCCTCTCCTTGCCTCTGCTTCCTCCCTGTGCCTCTGTGTCCTCCCTGTGCCTTTGCGGCCTCTCTGTGCCTCTGCGTCCTCTCTGTGCCTCCGCGTCCTCCCTGTGCCTCTGCGTCCTGTCTGTGCCTCTGCGTCCTTCCTGTGCCTCTGCGGCCTCTGTGTGCCTCTGCGTCCTCCCTGTGCCTCTGCGGCCTCTCTGTGCCTCCGCGTCCTCCCTGTGCCTCTGCGGCCTCTCTGTGCCTCTGCGTCCTGTCTGTGCCTCTGCGTCCTTCCTGTGCCTCTGCATCCTTTCAGTGGCTCTGCGGCCTCTCTGTGCCTCCGCGTCCTCCCTGTGCCTCTGCGGCCTCTCTGTGCCTCTGCATCCTGTCTGTGCCTCTGCGTCCTTCCTGTGCCTCTGCGTCCTTTCAGTGGCTCTGCGTCCTCTCTGTGCCTCTGCGTCCTCTCTGTGCCTCTGCGTCCTCTCAGTGACTCTGCGTCCTCTCAGTGGCTCTGCGTCCTCCCTGTGCCTCTGCGTCCTCTCTGTGCCTCTGCGTCCTCCCTGTGCCTCTGCATCCTCTCTGTGCCTCTGCATCCTCTCTGTGCCACTGCGTCGCCCTGTGCCTCTGCGTCCTCTCTGTGCCTCTGCGTCCTCCCTGTGCCTCTGCGTCCTCTCTGTGCCTCTGCATCCTCTCTGTGCCTCTGCGTCCTCTCTGTACCTCTGTACCTCTGCATCCTCTCAGTGGCTCTGCGTCCTCTCTGTGCCTCTGCTTCCTCCCTGTGCCTCTGCGGCCTCTCTGTGCCTCTGCGTCCTGTCTGTGCCTTTGCGTCTTCCCTGTGCCTCTGCATCCTCTCAGTGGCTCTGCGTCCTCTCTGTGCTTCTGCGTCCTCTCTGTGCGTCTGCTTCCTCCCTGTGCCTCTGCGGCCTCTCTGTGCCTCTGCGTCTTCCCTGTGCCTCTGCGTCCTCTCTTGCCTCTGCGTCCTCTCAGTGGCTCTGCGTCCCTCTCTGTGCCTCTGCGTCCTCCATGTGCCTCTGCGTCCTCTCTTGCCTCTGCGTCCCTCTCTTGCCTCTGCGTCCTCTCTGTGCCTCTGCGTCCTCCATGTGCCTCTGCGTCCCTCTCTTGCCTCTGCGTCCTCTCTTGCCTCTGCGTCCTCTCAGTGCCTCTGCATCCTCTCAGTGGCTCTGCGTCCTCCCTGTGCCTCTGCGTCCTCTCAGTGGCTCTGCATCCTCCCTGTGCCTCTGCTTCCTCCATGTGCCTCTACGTCCTCTCAGTGGCTCTGCATCCTCCCTGTGCCTCTGCGTCCTCCATGTGCCTCTGCATCCTCCATGTGCCTCTACGTCCTCTCAGTGCCTCTGCATCCTCTCAGTGGCTCTGCGTCCTCTCTTGCCTCTGCGTCCTCTCTTGCCTCTGCGTCCTCTCTGTGCCTCTGTGTCCTCCATGTGCCTCTGCGTCCTCTCTTGCCTCTGCGTCCTCTCTTGCCTCTGCGTCCTCTCAGTGCCTCTGCATCCTCTCAGTGGCTCTGCGTCCTCCCTGTGCCTCTGCGTCCTCTCAGTGGCTCTGCATCCTCCCTGTGCCTCTGCTTCCTCCATGTGCCTCTACGTCCTCTCAGTGGCTCTGCATCCTCCCTGTGCCTCTGCGTCCTCCATGTGCCTCTGCATCCTCTCTGTGCCTCTGCGGCCTCTCAGTGGCTCTGCATCTTCTCGGAGCTTCTGCGTCCTCCCTGTGCCTCTGCGTCCTCCCTGTGCCTCTGCGTCCTCTCTGTACCTCTGTGTCCTCGCTGTGCTTCTGGGTCCTCTCTGTGCCTCTGCGTCCTCTCAGTGGCTCTGCGTCCTCTGTGCCTCTGCGTCCTCTCTGTGCCTCTGCGTCCTCCCTGTGCCACTGCGTACTCCCTGTGCCTCTGCGTCCTCTCTGTGCCTCTGCGTCCTCTCTGTGCCTCTGCGTCCTGTCTGTGCCTCTGCATCCTCTCTGTGCCTCTGCATCCTCTCTGTGCCTCTGCGTCCTCTCAGTGGCTCTGCGTCCTCTCTGTGCCTCTGCGTCCTGTCTGTGCCTCTGCGTCCTCTCTGTGCCTCTGCGTCCTCTCAGTGGCTCTGCGTCCTCTCTGTGCTTCTGCGTCCTCTCTGTGCCTCTGCTTCCTCCCTGTGCCTCTGCGTCCTCCCTGTGCCTCTACGTCCTCTCAATGGCTCTGCGTCCTCTCTGTGCCTCTGCGTCCTCCCTGTGCCTCTGCGTCCTCCCTGTGCCTCTGCGGCCCCCCTGTGCCTTTGCGGCCTCTCTGTGCCTCTGCGTCCTCTCTGTGCCTCTGCATCCTCTCAATGGCTCTGCGTCCTCTCCTTGCCTCTGCGTCCTCCCTGTGCCTCTGTGTCCTCCCTGTGCCTTTGCGGCCTCTCTGTGCCTCTGCGTCCTCTCTGTGCCTCTGCGTCCTCCCTGTGCCTCTGCGGCCTCTCAGTGGCTCTGCGTCCTCTCTGTGCCTCTGCGTCCTGTCTGTGCCTCTGCGTCCTCTCTGTGCCTCTGCGTCCTCTCAGTGGCTCTGCGTCCTCTCAGTGGCTCTGGTCCTCTCTGTGCTTCTGCGTCCTCTCTGTGCCTCTGCTTCCTCCCTGTGCCTCTGCGTCCTCCCTGTGCCTCTACGTCCTCTCAATGGCTCTGCGTCCTCTCTGTGCCTCTGCGTCCTCCCTGTGCCTCTGAGTCCTCCCTGTGCCTCTGCGGCCCCCCTGTGCCTTTGCAGCCTCTCTGTGCCTCTGCGTCCTCTCTGTGCCTCTGCATCCTCTCAATGGCTCTGCGTCCTCCCTGTGCCTCTGCGGCCTCTCTGTGCCTCTGCGTCCTCTCTGTGCCTCTGCGTCCTCCCTGTGCCTCTGCGGCCTCTCTGTGCCTCCGCGTCCTCCCTGTGCCTCTGCGTCCTGTCTGTGCCTCTGCGTCCTTCCTGTGCCTCTGCGGCCTCTCTGTGCCTCTGCGTCCTCCCTGTGCCTCTGCGGCCTCTCTGTGCCTCCGCGTCCTCCCTGTGCCTCTGCGGCCTCTCTGTGCCTCTGCGTCCTGTCTGTGCCTCTGCGTCCTTCCTGTGCCTCTGCGTCCTTTCAGTGGCTCTGCGGCCTCTCTGTGCCTCCGCGTCCTCCCTGTGCCTCTGCGGCCTCTCTGTGCCTCTGCATCCTGTCTGTGCCTCTGCGTCCTTCCTGTGCCTCTGCGTCCTTTCAGTGGCTCTGCATCCTCTCTGTGCCTCTGCGTCCTCTCTGTGCCTCTGCGTCCTCTCAGTGACTCTGCGTCCTCTCAGTGGCTCTGCGTCCTCCCTGTGCCTCTGCGTCCTCTCTGTGCCTCTGCGTCCTCCCTGTGCCTCTGCGTCCTCTCTGTGCCTCTGCATCCTCTCTGTGCCACTGCATCCTCCCTGTGCCTCTGCGTCCTCTCTGTGCCTCTGCGTCCTCCCTGTGCCTCTGCGTCCTCTCTGTGCCTCTGCATCCTCTCTGTGCCTCTGCGTCCTCTCTGTACCTCTGTACCTCTGCATCCTCTCAGTGGCTCTGCGTCCTCTCTGTGCCTCTGCTTCCTCCCTGTGCCTCTGCGGCCTCTCTGTGCCTCTGCGTCCTGTCTGTGCCTTTGCATCTTCCCTGTGCCTCTGCGTCCTCTCAGTGGCTCTGCAGTCCCTCTCTGTGCTTCTGCGTCCTCTCTGTGCGTCTGCTTCCTCCCTGTGCCTCTGCGGCCTCTCTGTGCCTCTGCGTCTTCCCTGTGCCTCTGCGTCCTCTCTTGCTCTCTGCGTCCTCTCAGTGGCTCTGCGTCCTCCTCTGTGCCTCTGCGTCCTCCATGTGCCTCTGCGTCCTCTCTTGCCTCTGCGTCCTCTCTTGCCTCTGCCTCCTCTCTGTGCCTCTGCGTCCTCCATGTGCCTCTGCGTCCTCTCTTGCCTCTGCGTCCCTCTCTTGCCTCTGCGTCCTCTCAGTGCCTCTGCATCCTCTCAGTGGCTCTGCGTCCTCCCTGTGCCTCTGCGTCCTCTCAGTGGCTCTGCATCCTCCCTGTGCCTCTGCTTCCTCCATGTGCCTCTACGTCCTCTCAGTGGCTCTGCATCCTCCCTGTGCCTCTGCGTCCTCCATGTGCCTCTGCATCCTCCATGTGCCTCTACGTCCTCTCAGTGGCTCTGCATCCTCTCGGAGCTTCTGCGTCCTCCCTGTGCCTCTGCGTCCTCCCTGTGCCTCTGCGTCCTCTCTGTGCCTCTGCGGCCTCTCAGTGGCTCTGCATCTTCTCGGAGCTTCTGCGTCCTCCCTGTGCCTCTGCGTCCTCCCTGTGCCTCTGCGTCCTCTCTGTGCCTCTGCGTCCTCTCAGTGGCTCTGCATCCTCTCTGTGCCTCTGCATCCTCTCAGTGGCTCTGCATCCTCTCTGTGCTTCTGCGTCCTCTCTGTGCCTCTGCGTCCTCCATATGCCTCTACGTCCTCTCAGTGGCTCTGCGTCCTCTCGGTGCTTCTGCGTCCTCTCTGTGCCTCTGCTTCCTCCCTGTGCCTCTGCGTCCTCCCTGTGCCTCTACGTCCTCTCAATGGCTCTGCGTCCTCTCTGTGCCTCTGCGTCCTCCCTGTGCCTCTGAGTCCTCCCTGTGCCTCTGCGGCCCCCCTGTGCCTTTGCGGCCTCTCTGTGCCCTCTGCGTCCTCTCTGTGCCTCTGCATCCTCTCAATGGCTCTGCGTCCTCTCCTTGCCTCTGCGTCCTCCCTGTGCCTCTGTGTCCTCCCTGTGCCTTTGCGGCCTCTCTGTGCCTCTGCGTCCTCTCTGTGCCTCTGCGTCCTCCCTGTGCCTCTGCGGCCTCTCTGTGCCTCCGTGTCCTCCCTGTGCCTCTGCGTCCTGTCTGTGCCTCTGCGTCCTTCCTGTGCCTCTGCGTCCTTTCAGTGGCTCTGCATCCTCTCTGTGCCTCTGCGTCCTCTCTGTGCCTCTGCGTCCTCTCAGTGACTCTGCGTCCTCTCAGTGGCTCTGCGTCCTCCCTGTGCCTCTGCGTCCTCTCTGTGCCTCTGCGTCCTCCCTGTGCCTCTGCGTCCTCTCTGTGCCTCTGCATCCTCTCTGTGCCACTGCATCCTCCCTGTGCCTCTGCGTCCTCTCTGTGCCTCTGCGTCCTCCCTGTGCCTCTGCGTCCTCTCTGTGCCTCTGCATCCTCTCTGTGCCTCTGCGTCCTCTCTGTACCTCTGTACCTCTGCATCCTCTCAGTGGCTCTGCGTCCTCTCTGTGCCTCTGCTTCCTCCCTGTGCCTCTGCGGCCTCTCTGTGCCTCTGCGTCCTGTCTGTGCCTTTGCATCTTCCCTGTGCCTCTGCGTCCTCTCAGTGGCTCTGCGTCCTCTCTGTGCTTCTGCGTCCTCTCTGTGCGTCTGCTTCCTCCCTGTGCCTCTGCGGCCTCTCTGTGCCTCTGCGTCTTCCCTGTGCCTCTGCGTCCTCTCTTGCCTCTGCGTCCTCTCAGTGGCTCTGCGTCCTCTCTGTGCCTCTGCGTCCTCCATGTGCCTCTGCGTCCTCTCTTGCCTCTGCGTCCTCTCTTGCCTCTGCGTCCTCTCGTGCCTCTGCCTCCTCTCTGTGCCTCTGCGTCCTCCATGTGCCTCTGCGTCCTCTCTTGCCTCCTGCGTCCTCTCTTGCCTCTGCGTCCTCTCAGTGCCTCTGCATCCTCTCAGTGGCTCTCGCGTCCTCCCTGTGCCTCTGCGTCCTCTCAGTGGCTCTGCATCCTCCCTGTGCCTCTGCTTCCTCCATGTGCCTCTACGTCCCTCTCAGTGGCTCTGCATCCTCCCTGTGCCTCTGCGTCCTCCATGTGCCTCTGCATCCTCCATGTGCCTCTACGTCCTCTCAGTGGCTCTGCATCCTCTCGGAGCTTCTGCGTCCTCCCTGTGCCTCTGCGTCCTCCCTGTGCCTCTGCGTCCCTCTCTGTGCCTCTGCGGCCTCTCAGTGGCTCTGCATCTTCTCGGAGCTTCTGCGTCCTCCCTGTGCCTCTGCGTCCTCCCTGTGCCTCTGCGTCCTCTCTGTGCCTCTGCGTCCTCTCAGTGGCTCTGCATCCTCTCTGTGCCTCTGCATCCTCTCAGTGGCTCTGCATCCTCTCTGTGCTTCTGCGTCCCTCTCTGTGCCTCTGCGTCCTCCATATGCCTCTACGTCCTCTCAGTGGCTCTGCGTCCTCTCGGTGCTTCTGCGTCCTCTCTGTGCCTCTGCTTCCTCCCTGTGCCTCTGCGTCCTCCCTGTGCCTCTCACGTCCCTCTCAATGGCTCTGCGTCCTCTCTGTGCCTCTGCGTCCTCCCTGTGCCTCTGAGTCCTCCCTGTGCCTCTGCGGCCCCCCTGTGCCTTTGCGGCCTCTCTGTGCCTCTGCGTCCTCTCTGTGCCTCTGCATCCTCTCAATGGCTCTGCGTCCTCTCCTTGCCTCTGCGTCCTCCCTGTGCCTCTGTGTCCTCCCTGTGCCTTTGCGGCCTCTCTGTGCCTCTGCGTCCTCTCTGTGCCTCTGCGTCCTCCCTGTGCCTCTGCGGCCTCTCTGTGCCTCCGTGTCCTCCCTGTGCCTCTGCGTCCTGTCTGTGCCTCTGCGTCCTTCCTGTGCCTCTGCGGCCTCTCTGTGCCTCTGCGTCCTCCCTGTGACTCTGCGGCCTCTCTGTGCCTCCGCGTCCTCCCTGTGCCTCTGCGGCCTCTCTGTGCCTCTGCGTCCTGTCTGTGCCTCTGCGTCCTTCCTGTGACTCTGCGTCCTCTCAGTGTCTCTGCGGCCTCTCTGTGCCTCCGCGTCCTCCCTGTGCCTCTGCGGCCTCTCTGTGCCTCTGCATCCTGTCTGTGCCTCTGCGTCCTTCCTGTGCCTCTGCGTCCTTTCAGTGGCTCTGTGTCCTCTCTGTGCCTCTGCGTCCTCTCTGTGCCTCTGCATCCTCTCTGTGCCTCTGCGTCCTCCCTGTGCCTCTGCGTCCTCTCTGTGCCTCTGCGTCCTCCCTGTGCCTCTGCGTCCTCTCTGTGCCTCTGCATCCTCTCTGTGCCTCTGCGTCCTCTCTGTACCTCTGTACCTCTGCATCCTCTCAGTGGCTCTGCGTCCTCGCTGTGCCTCTGCGTCCTCCATGTGCCTCTGCGTCCTCTCTTGCCTCTGCGTCCTCTCTTGCCTCTGCGTCCTCTCTGTGCCTCTGCGTCCTCCATGTGCCTCTGCGTCCTCTCTTGCCTCTGCGTCCTCTCTTGCCTCTGCGTCCTCTCAGTGCCTCTGCATCCTCTCAGTGGCTCTGCGTCCTCCCTGTGCCTCTGCGTCCTCTCAGTGGCTCTGCATCCTCCCTGTGCCTCTGCTTCCTCCATGTGCCTCTACGTCCTCTCAGTGGCTCTGCATCCTCCCTGTGCCTCTGCGTCCTCCATGTGCCTCTGCATCCTCCATGTGCCTCTACGTCCTCTCAGTGGCTCTGCATCCTCTCGGAGCTTCTGCGTCCTCCCTGTGCCTCTGCGTCCTCCCTGTGCCTCTGCGTCCTCTCTGTGCCTCTGCGGCCTCTCAGTGGCTCTGCATCCTCTCGGAGCTTCTGCGTCCTCCCTGTGCCTCTGCGTCCTCCCTGTGCCTCTGCGTCCTCTCTGTGCCTCTGCGTCCTCTCAGTGGCTCTGCATCCTCTCTGTGCCTCTGCGTCCTCTCAGTGGCTCTGCATCCTCTCTGTGCTTCTGTGTCCTCTCTGTGCCTCTGCGTCCTCCATGTGCCTCTACGTACTCTCAGTGGCTCTGCGTCCTCTCGGTGCTTCTGCGTCCTCTCTGTGCCTCTGCGTCCTCCATGTGCCTCTACGTCCTCTCAGTGGCTCTGCGTCCTCTCGGTGCTTCTGCGTCCTCCCTGTGCCTCTGTGTCCTCTCTGTGCTTCTGCATCTTCCCAGTGCCACTGCGTCCCCTCTGTGTCCTCTTGGTGGCTCTGCATCCTCTCTGTGCTTCTGCGTCCGCTCAGTGCTTCTAAGTCTTCTCTGTGCTTCTGCGTTCTCTCAGTGCTTCTAAGTCCTCTCTGTGCCTCTGCGTCCTCTCTGTGCCTCTGCATACTCTCTATGCCACTGTGTCCTCTCTGTGCTTCTGCGTCTTCCCTTTGCTTCTGCATCCCTTCTGTGTCCTCTCGGTTACTCTGCATCCTCTCTGTGCCTCTCCAGTATCCCTAGCCTGACTGTGCCTCTGCAGCCTTTAGGTGGCCCTGAATATTGTTGGTAGCCTTTTTTACGCTCTCTACCTGAAAAGTGTCCCTGAGCGTCTATCTGCTTCTTTTGTATATGTAACATTGATGAACACCTCCAGGCTCCCTGGGTCCCGGAGCTTTCACTTCTCTTTCAGTCTCCCTGGGCCCCTGCAGTCTCTTTGCAACTGCAGGCTCCCCGGGCCCTTGCAGCAGTCCTGTGCCCATGTTACCTCCCTGTACCCCTGCAGTCTCTGTGTGGCTGCAGGCTACCTGGACACTTGAAGACTCTTGTGATTGGCCACAAACAGAGGTATGGGGGCCTGCAAGGAACAGCAGACCACCATTCCTGCATTGTTTCCAGTTTGCTCCTGGTTACCATTAGATCCAATTCGATGGCAATAGCATTTCCTAAATGCCCAATTCGCAATTAGGCAATGATATGTACATGCAGTTAGGAAATGACAAATAGGAAATCCCTATTTGTGGCTTCCTATTTTGTGAATCACAAAATGCGATTTCTACTGGTTAGGAATGGCATTTTGTGATGCCACATATGCCTTTCATACATACCGAAAGGCAATTCAGTATTTCTTAATGGCCCAAAATAGCGATTCGGAAATGTGAAATTCATTCGTACATGTGGGCCAATGTCTCTTGTATTGCTCTACCTGAGGGCTCTCACTGGCTATGCACAGCTCTGCGCCCTGGGCAGCGCTTTACCCAACAAGGGGAAAGAATGGAGACCCCAAATCCATTCACGTGTCCGTAGCCAGCACTGCGCAAAATGGTAGGCATGGCACAAGTCAAGCCCCACGCCATGCAATACACAGTGATTCTCATGCTTTTGCAAATCTCATTGGCCACACTGTGACCTCTTACGAGTCTCAAGGCATGGACGATGAAAAGCGGATGTGTTTCCCTCCTTGAGATCTCCCATGAGTGCCTAACAGTGACATAATGTAAAATGATGGGTCGCCAATACAGAACGTGATGAGGGGTCCCGGTGTCTCCCATAACTAGATATTGGGAGACTGATATTGGGTTGAATAGATTATCCTAAAAGAATGGGGGCCCCCTGCGCCACGGGGGCTGTTGGGGCATGTGTTATACCCCTGGAACATAAATGACTTGTAACAACACAACCATCGACAAGGACTTTATTAGTTAGTGCCTGACTTACGCAGAAGGGAACAATTCCTACTTGTCCGTAGTGAGCAGTTTTTACTTTGCTCTCGGCAGATGTTGGTCCCATTTGAGAGACATCCCACTGTTAACTGTCACTGTTGAATTAGGTGTACCCTTGAGTGGCCATCTTTACAAACTTGTAGGCGTTGCCGTTGGGTCCTTTATTTGAGAGGCTGGTACAACAAACCTTCCCACGCAGGCTCAGTGACATTTTACCCTTGCAATGGGGCTATTCTTTTTCTGGCTCCCTCTAATGGTGCACCAAAGCGGGCTGCTAAGATTCACACTGCTATTGAACCAGGCTTGTTGCTTGTTCTCTTGTTGGTGTTTTTTATATTTCTCCTTCTCTTTCCTATCAGGCAGGCTGGCTCAGTCCTCCATAGGAGTGACATGTGCTATGTAACAATAGAGCAAATACAATGATTAGAGCGCAGATCAGAGTTGGCTCTTTTTCAAGCAGATATGGTTCTTACCTTGGGACAGAGGGAGCACTCCATTCTCTTGATGAACCCTTGTAACGTCTGTCACCCCCGCTGGCACCCCATCTCAAGCTTGACAGCGTGGCTGAGCACTGCCCGCAAGGCTTCAGAGGACATGTTTGTACTGCTCTGGGAGTGATGTAATGCACTCTCTACTCTGTCAGGGGCAGAGCCAACTAGGCCCAACCTCCTGGGGTTTACACAAAATCAGGTTGGTTGAGAGAGAAAGCAACTGTCTCCTGTATATCCAGCCGGGCATCCTCCACCATGACAGTACAAGCAGCAGCTGGTCCAAGCCTGGCTCAACAACATGAACTTAGATTCAAAGCCAAATCTTCACCCAACGCAAAGTCATTCTGATTCACCCAGGACACCAAACTCACCCTCAGGAAACACACTGATAAGAACATCAGCCTGTACCAACTATCTCTACTGAAGAAGGTGAAATTATTCCTCCCAAAAAGGGACTTCAGAGGAGGTACTCATACCCGTGTACCCTTGCTTCTGGATATGGTAACACCCTGCTTCATGGCCTTCCAGACTTCACAAGAAACCTGCCTTAGAAGCATCTTAAGTGCCTCAGAATGCCTCATCAATGGGCTGAAGAAATCTGACCTCATCACCCTCACCCTGATGGAACTCCCTGGTTCCCAGTGCTGGCCTACACCCTCTTCAAGAGCAGCTACACCTTCTACAAAGCCTTCATGACTGGCACGCCTTGCTATCTCCTGTGGCTGTCAGCACACCTGCAGCCAGAACACCGTCAGATCGATAGGGCGAGACCCCACAAAGATGTAGTGCAGACAGAGTGCTCCAAGCACCTCCCCCTGTCTTATAATATGCCAGGTCAAAAGTCACTGCTTTCTGGAAAATGTCATTTCTAAAATCCACACTGGAAAGTGCACCAATCAGAGCACAGCATTCTCTGTCATTCTTCATAGGCACAACCTTTACTACACTTTCCTCTCAAGTAAGACATACATAGCTTAGCTTCCCCCCGGGCCTCCCAAGCTAGGGCTCTACGCGGTATGTATTGCACCTCCTTCAACAAACCAGCACTCTTCAGTCACACACAGGGAGGGAATACGGCCCTGCAGCGACATAAACAGAGACAACAAAAACTGATTATACTAGGAAAGATTCTTGTTATTAGCATTGTTTCATCTGCAAATGCCGAGCTGCCACAAGATATTAGGATGTATAACCGTCTAACCGCCTACGATGCGCGGCCCTGACATCATCGATTTCGGAGTTAACAGACAGGGCTGCTGCCTAGCCAGGCAAGATGAAATATTAAAGTTTAAAAGGCCAGCCTTCACGAGGATGACACAACATTAGCAAAACAGAATTCAGCCCATAAAATTGAAGGGTGGAGAGCGCATTAATTGTGCCCCAGACATGCAGCAAAAAGCGCGTCTAAATTTAGGCTGACAAGGGCGTGAACGAGATTGGAAATGGTCACCGCGCGCGAGGAATCACTGGTGACGCGCGGGCCAACATTACGTTCAGGGTTAGACAGACTACTTCACAAAAATGTAGTTTATGTTGACAGCGATACAGACTCACTCATCTCTTGGCATGTTTCCTGTGTGTGTGTGTGTGTGCGTGTATATATATATACATACATATATATTTATATATGGATATATGTGTGTGTGTATATATATATATACACACATATATATATATATATATATATATATATATATATATATATATATATATATATGTACACATACACTACCTAGGGGCGGTCGCCACTAGTTAATTATACTTAGGTCTGCATTTCAATAGAGAGAGCATTTTTTGGTTTGCTACAAACTTTGTCCCCGTTTGAGGAATCTTCACAACATAAAGTTCACCCATCTCAACACCTTCGTGGAAAGTGTCAGGGTGATCCATCCAGCGGGGGACGAAAAAAAGGAAGTTCCAAAACGTAAAATCCCCATGCATTTTCCATAGACTTCTTTAGACAAGATTACAGCATAAACTGCTGTACGGAATTACACCAAATTTATCAGGAAGCTAGATCTTAGTCCGCAGATTGTTTTTTTAATGATTTGGTGTAAATCCCTTCGGTCGTTTTTAAGAAATTATAGGGCTAAAGCAGGAAGCACCCAGGCTTCCCATAGCAAATCACATCGCTGTAATGCAGCGTTTTGATTGGTCTGAGCGCCCTAGATCGGCACTCAGACAGGCAGTGGGTGCCTCTGCATGTTCTCCACATGAAGAACATGCAAAGTGCGCATTACTGTTTGGCCTGCCCACCACTCCTCCCCCAGCTCCTGTGTGAGCAGCCCCGCCCGCCCCGACCGCAAACCTACCGCAGCAGGAAAAATTAAATGATAATAACATCATGTTATTATCATTTTATTTTTCCTTTTTCACACTCCTGAAAAGCAGTGGGGCGACGCTCCTCCACCTTAGTGGAGAAGCCGCTTTTTTCCCTTGAGCCATCTCGCTCCTGCTGGAGGCAGAATCTTGCAGGAGTGAGTGCTCAGATTGGCTGCCAGCTGCATGACAAAAATGTTGCTGGCAGCCATTACAGGACCCGGGGACTTAGTCCCTGCCCTGAAGTAAAAAAAATAAAAATAATATAAGAGGGCAGGGTGGGGGGGCGTGGCCTGCTGGGGCAACATGGCGGACACGTCTTGAGCTCACTCCGCCACATATTCCCTTAATCCGTGAAATTTATTAGCCTAGCTGCGACATCCACAGAGAGACGCCGTGGCAGACCGCTTGGCGAACCCCCAGGTACCCGACAGGGCGGCGTCGCTGCCATGAAGGTTGCTGTGTAAGCGCTGGGGCCTGGAGTCAGGCCCTGGCTGAACCCGCGCTTTCCCGGTGAAGCCCGCCGCACAAAATCGAGAGAGGTGAAGGGGACGCAAGAAGGGGACGACAACAGCCGGCAGCACATGCCGCGACACTCAACAGCAGCGAAAGGTGTGGAAGAAGCCGCAAGCAGTGCCACCCGGTAAGATAAGGGACGGGCGGCGCTGTGAATCAGTACATCGAGCGAAACCTCAGGAGCGGCCCAGGCCGGGGCCTGCTCGAAGTAATGGCGGAGGTGACGTGCACTGGAGCGGGAACTTTCTGGTGAGCCTGAAGTGGGGACGGCCCCCGCCGGTGAGCCCCATGGCAAAGCGAAGCATCATTGTTGATGCCCGGCCCGGAGGATAGACGGAGGGCTGAACCTCCGTGGGAGGAATTGCTGAAGTTAGGCCCCGGGCGGCACTGAGGCCCGATATCTTTGCGGCGATGGGAAGGTAGGTCGAGGGTGCGGGCTGGCAGACACGGAGGGACCACGTCGCGGCGAGAATTGGAGGCACACCGCTGCCATGATTACAACCCTAGGTGCGACCCGGGCATGAGCCAGCGCAAACCAATGGCAACAGTGACGGGCGTGGGAATAAATAAATGCTGGTTTGGCCGCAGGAACGACGGCCTCCGTCTGTAGGCCTCCCTATACGGTGAACTATTGCAATGTGAGCCTGATCCAGAGGGGGACTTGATAGACAGACACATGGTGTCCAGAAGAGGGGAGACGGCCTGCAACCCACCGCTGAAGAGGGGGAGCCTTGGGCCCCTGCTATCAGACGCTGGGCCGGTGCTGTACAGAGGTTGTGCGATAGACCCAGAGAACAATAGTTGACCGCCCTTGCCGTGGTCTTTAGAGGAACCATCCTGCCAGTCGAGGATAGCCGCACTGCCTACATTCCTGGCCCTACCAGATCAGATTGAAGAGCGAAGAGTACCCTATTGCAGCCACCTACCTTCCAGTGGCACTGGGCCTTGACAGCTGGAGCATTGGCGGAGACTGCCCACGACAAGTCATCACCACTGTGAATGCGGAGCGGCGTACGGTGAAATGCTGTACCTACTCATAGAGTTGCTTCTAACTGCACCCCCACCTGAAGGCACAATACAGTGATCCGCACAGCCTTTTTATAATATATCGCTATCCCCTGCCGGGTGCACCGGGACACCTGAAGTGACCTGGAGTGCCTAGTTGGACAGATGGGCCGCATTGAAGGTGTTGGATCGAGGGCCTCCTCGCAGGTTGCAGGCCCGGTGGACACGGATCAAACGCAACCGCCAAAGCAGCGGGACCCCTGGACGATCATTTAGATCCTATCCCGAATGCCATAAAGCGATCAAGAGAGTCGATGGAATCCAAAATAGACAAAGTTGCGCTTGATCTTACACTGCTGCATGCGAATCACTGGACACTGAGGGACTGAGTTACTGCTGTGGAACAAGACGTCACGGAACTGAAGCCTGCCACTGATTTCCTAGAGAAGCAACAAAACGCACATGAGGCCAGAATATGATATTTTGAAGATCGTGTGGAAAATGCGGGGGGCAGCTCCAGGAGAAACAATGTCTGACTGATTGGACTGCCGGAGGGAGTGGAAGGCCAGGACACAGTAGCTTTTATGGAACAATGGCTGAAAAATATCTTGCCCCCCTTCTCATTTTTCTGTTGTTCACTACAGAGTGAGCACACCGCAACCCGGGCTGGAGACCAGCACCAGGCAAATGGGCACGTCCACTTATATTTAAACTGTTACACTTCAGGGACAGAGATATGATCCTGCGTGAAACAAGGAAACTGTCCAAGGTCAAATTTGAAAACACTAAGGTCCTGTTCTTCCCGGACTTTACAATTAAGGTCCAACATCAACGGGGATCTTTCCTGCAGGTCAAACAGAAGCTCAGACAACCAGACAGTTCATATCCACTGCTCTATCCAGCAAGATTCCGAGTGGTCTCCGATGGGAAAACAAGATTTTTTGACACACCACAAGACACCTGGGACTGGCTTGAAACCAAGGGTCAGTTCTCGGGTCCTCAGCCAACGGGCATACCAGGCACTTGGAATGGTGAGGTAAGCGGAACAAAGAATCATCGTCGACGCCCTATCAGCAGCACCGGGCCCGGACCAGATTAGGCAGGAGTGGCAGGCAGCGGTTCGAGTAGCGGAGCGGATAGCTGAAGCATCAGAGACGATTATCAAGGAACGAAAACCGATTCAATCCTCGGAAGACGAGGACTCACCGGCAGCTGGATTATCGGAAGCTGTATCACTGCGAATGCCGGATGTCACGCCGCAGACTGCTGATGGTATCGTATAAATGCTGTGACACAGCACCTGCACCATGAACTTTCTAAAGAACTGCACCTGGATGACATTTGGTATTGTATTCTTCCAGTGTTTATTCTACTGGGGAGTTTGCATAATTGGCACTGCACCAAGACCTACACACGGTACTCGAGGGCTACTCTGGATTTACACATCACCATACACAAAGATATGAGAAACCAGGGGATTTCACAGTGGCATGCCCCGCAAGGCCGTACACCTCCTTACATTCTCCCTTCTACAGGGAACCAGTTGGTTACGCAGACAGTTTTCTTCCCGCCAGGGTTTGCGTAGCACCCCTTGTTAATGGGGGCCGCTCTATTAGTGTTTTCCTATTGCCATGTTGGCTTATCCACTTTCCCTTTTGTTGCGGGGGCTTTTCTGGGGGGAATGGGTGATGACATAGCACTCTGACGATTCACACACATGGCTGCATGAATAGGCCGGGTTATATTCGACTTTTTTCATAATGCAGTACCATGACAGACCATACGATACTCACCTGGAGTGTGCCGGGTCTCCGCACACCATCCCGCAGATGCGCGGTATATTCTTACCTTAAGAGGCGCAATGTGCGAATTGCCCTCTTACAAGAGACACACCTAAATAGGGTCGAAATGGTCAGGCTGCAAAGAAAACGGAGGGGTAAGGTCTATGCCACTGACTACTCATTGTTTGCATGTGGGGTCTTTTATTTGGGTCTGCCCAGGCACACCTTTTGCGGTGGAAGACTTTCTTGCTGATAAAGACAGCAGATACGTGTTCTTAAAAGGCAGGTTGGATGGGTGTTATATTTTGATAGGAAACGTGTATGCCCCTAATATAGACCAGGGCCAATTCCTAAGATTGCTGACCCAGATGCTGGCAAAATGGTGTGACATGCTGTGGCTGATAGGATGGGATTTCAACATCGTCATGGGCACAGGTTTAGACAGATCCTTTCTAAACCTAAGATGTACGATTGCCTCAGCTAACTCAACTGTGCTGGGCGAATGGGTGCATAGATGGGACTTGGTTGATGTCTGGAGGCACCGTAATCCAGGAGAGAGGATATATTCATTCTACTCTGTGCCCCATGGTTTACATGTACGATTGGATAGGTTTCTAAGCTCACCCTCCTTACTTCCCTACATAACAGGCTCGGACTACCGGGGTCGTACACATTCCGACCACAACCCACATTACGTTATATTAGTATGGGAATGCCGGACCCCTGACATCCCTACATGGCGGTTACAGCCGACGATGCTGGAGGACCAAGTCTTCCGAGACTCAATAGGAGAGGCCATCAGTGAGTACTTCACACATAATACTGGGACCACTTCGTCCACTATGGTGGAGTGAGCTGCCCTGAAGGTTACACTACGTGGGAAGTGCCTGGGGTTGGGCTGCGGTTTGAGGAGACAAATAGAATCAGAACTGCTGGTAGTGAAAAAAGATCTATTGGCATTAGAATTGCGAGCGATAGCGGATGCCCCAGATTCCACCCCACTATTAGAGGCACGTAAAAAACACACGGAACTCCTAGACCA
This sequence comes from Calotriton arnoldi, assembly GCA_963921515.1. Taxonomy (NCBI): domain Eukaryota; kingdom Metazoa; phylum Chordata; class Amphibia; order Caudata; family Salamandridae; genus Calotriton; species Calotriton arnoldi. The sequence continues at coordinate 307,475 of CAWUFW010015806.1, read as the reverse complement.
TCAGCGCTGTTTGAACTTCGCGGCACATTCAGCGACATCGCATGATAAAGCTGATCGATCCAGGTCCCTACTGGCCTGGTTGATCGAACAAGACCAATCCATAGGACCCATTACTGCACTCCGGTCTCAGGGGGGGGGAGGGACTCAAGTATACTCAGCACGAAATCCACAGCGAGTTAACTACGCACTTTACTCAGCTATACAGATCAACCTTGAATGTCCCTGAGACAGACATACACACTTTTCTTGACAGTCTCACCTTTCCCACTCTTACACCCGACCCCCGTAGGGAACTGGATGCCCCACTTATACTTGAGGAAGTGAGAGGCACAATGCGAGCACTGCCGTCTGGTAAGGTCCCGGGTCCGGACGGTATCCCCCACAAATTTTACGAAACTTACGCCGATCTCTTAGGCCCACAGCTGCTTAGGGTATACACAGAAGCATTACAAACTGTCTCCCTCCCAACCTCCTTGAATGAAGCTACTCTGATTACACTTCCAAAACCAGACAGAGATCCCATGCACTCAAGCGCCTATCGACCCCTGGCGCTGCTAAATGGAGATTACAAAGTATTGGCAGGTGTTCTGGCTGGTAAAATGGCGCCTGTCACTCCGCATCTGGTCCATCGGAATTAGAATGGCTTTGTCCCAGCTCGAAACACCTCTCTCAATATACGCAGGCTTTTCCGGGTAATACGAAGCGCTACTGCGGTTTGGCCAGCACCAGGCTGCCTAGTATTGGATCTAGAAAAATCCTTTGGCACGGTTGAGTGGCTTTATATGTTTGAGGTGCTGCGAAGATTTGGATTTGGGCCATTCTTTTTAAGTTTAGTTAAACTATTATATGGAGCACCTGCTGTGTGTTTACATCTAGGAACTTTATTCTCAAGGCCCATACCGATAAAGAGAGGAACCAGAAAAGGGTGCCCCTTTCCCTATTAATCTTCTCCCTGGCTATAGAGCCTCTAGCAATAGCCCTGCGCCAATCAGCAGACCACTGGGTATACAACTAGGGGAGGAAACACACGCCATTTCGCTATATGCAGATTACATTCTGCTCAACATTAGGGACCTGCAGGCAATACCCCTGATCATTTCCGACACACTCCAACTATTTGCTACGTTATCAGCACTGTGCGTGAGTTGGGGGAAATCATGTTTATTTCTCTTTACTCCTGACGCAGACGTCCCTCATCTGGTAGTGAATGGTGCACTGGTGGCCTGGCAGCCGGTTATGTTCCGATACTTGGGTGTAAGAATATACCATACTGACTGGGATCTCCTGGATGGTAACCTATCCAGAGCGGTTACAGCCTTAAGACCCCAAATTGAATATTGGAAAACGCTTAATCTCTCTGTTGCAGGTAGGGTGGCGCTCATTAAAATGGTGATGCTGCCCCGTCTGCTGTATTATTTTGCTAATCTTCCGATATATTTACCAGCATCCTTTTTTCGTCCGTTGGAGGGAATGATGAGAGACCTCATATGGTGTAATACGCGCTGCTGAGTGGCGCTCACTAAACTATTCTTACCCCAGACACAAGGAGGGTTGGCCTTGCCCAACATGGAACATGACTATCTGGCGTCACAGATACAATGGGTGGCGGAACTACACCTTACCGATACAGCGGAATGTGGAGCCTCCTACATGTTATATAGGCTCCTCTTTATCTCTCATCCATGCTCTAGGCTGCACACGTCGCTTTCCCTCCTGATACAGATAGCTCAGAAATGCTTCCGTAGAGCTCTATATCTTACTAGGCATGCACACCATATGCGCCCACCATCCGACTACTAGGTATGCCGAAAGGGGGGGGGGCAGAGTCAGAACGGCAGAACTCACAGACTGGCAAGACGTTGATATACGCACACTAGGAGACCTAAATGAGGAGGATGCGCTGCAGCCCTTCATTTCCCTGACTGAAGACGAAGGCGTCGCTTCTGGACACTTCCTAAATCATGCCTCCTGGATAGTCACATTGGGGCACCACTGGGGCAATATCTCGCAAGAACCTCCGACACATCTCCTGATGCAGTACATACACGTGATGGGTACGGGTCGACATCTCATAAAATGGTTTGCAGAATCAATCCGCGAACACACTATGACTGATCTAGCGCCCTTGCGAAATAGATGGGAGGCGGATTTGACATGACCGTACATACCTAAGGAATGGACCATGTTGTTGGAGAGCCCCAGACAAATTCCCAGAAACACTAGATTTAGGGTGATCCAATTTTATATAGTTCACAGAGCATATCTATCCCAAGATAAAATTAATAGATATTTTAACAGAGTGGATGCTTGTTGTCCAAGCTGCAAACTGTCAGATGCCAATCTACTACATATGCTCTGGTCATGCCCCAAACTGCAGGGCTACTGGCACGGAATGATTCAATTATTGTCCACAAGCACAGATAGGGCATTACCAAACACATGGGAGGCCTGCATCACAGGGATTTTTAGCAGAAGTAAGAAACACAAAGCCACTTCTAAATTTTTAGACCTGGGCTTAGTGGTGGCCAAAAGGCTTGTCACGAGACGTTGGAAAGCTGATCTCCTTCCATGTTCTCATTCCATGTTCAGCATGTCTCATTGTTAAGGGAAGATACACTAGGTTTGCGCAAATATCCCATTTCAATAGCCTGGAACACAAACCTGACGGCGCTCCAAGTAGAAATAACTCCGGACAACCCCCCTGACATTCCCAATACCAGTTAACTTAGCCTACACGTAGGTGATAAAGCAACCTGAACACGATATGGTCTGGAACACATAGCACAGATTACGCACCTTAGGCCCGCATGTAGTATTATGATAACAAGGTCAACAAATCTGAACTTGTGAAAATGGCACTATTGTTGCAGGCACCGACCGCCTCTCCCTACTTCAGCCCATCCTGCTCTCCCCTCCTTCCTCACAATTTGTTGTTATAAGTTCTGTCGCTCTATATACAGTCGTTTGATCACCAACCCTGAAAATATGGCAAGGCCAGTCGCGGTCTGTGTAGGAGTGCCGGCCGGGCGGTGACGTGGGGCGGGGGAGGGGCAGGGTGGGGGGTAGCAAAGGACGGATTACGGACTAATACAGGTAAGTAAACATTTAAATCAATAAAACGAATTTCGTTGTGAGCGCTGCATTGCCAAATGCGATGCAGTGCGTGCAACGAAATTCGTTTTATTGATTTAAATGTTTACTTACCTGTATTAGTCCGTAATCCGTACTTTGCTACCCCCCACCCTGCCCCGCCCCACGTCACCGCCCGGCCGGCACTCCTACACCGACCGCGACTGGGCAAGGCTGTAAGGAGTCATTAGAAATATACATAGGGATCAAATATTTGTGCGAATAAGACACCTGTAATATGTTTATGCATCGAGATGGTATCAACATTATCCATGTGGTGTCTTAGATGTAAGTTATTATGATATATGGATCTGGATTGTGTATGTGTTCTCTACTTACACACCGATGTAATGCCTCGCATAATCTGATTCCTGAATATGCCTACTGGTTCTGCATGTACCGTGAATGCTTGTAATATGTCCAATCTATATCAAAATCTAATAAACAGATCAAACAAAAAAAAGAGGGCAGGGCAGGGATACTCTGACCCTCTAGGCTCCATGGAGCCTAGAGCTCCATAACCCCGCATGTGGCCAAAAAGAAAAACAAATTGCCAAAAAATGCCACGATCCTGCAAGACTCTTGCCTGGATCAGGAAAAAAAATGTTGACCGGGCCACATTTATGAACTATAAGCCCAGGGAGACCATCCCCTGGGCTGTGTTCATAAAGGGGAGGGCTTGCTTCACGTGGTCCCTTCCCCGTGCCTGCAGAGGCCCTGAGAGCCCACCCCCAGAGCCAAAATACCTTTATATTGGGAGGGGGGCCACGCGGCCCCCTCCCTTAGTCTCAAAAGGCCCTGGGGAGCCCACACCCGGGCTGAAATTTAATAAAAAGGGGAGAGAGCTATGCGCCCCCAACCCCCTTAGAGCCTCAAAAGACCCTGGGGAGCCCACCCCAGGGCTAAGTACTTTAAGGGAGGGGGGGCCACGCAGCCCACCCTTCCTGAAACATTAATGGCCCCAGGAACTCCATCCCAGGGATCTCATCTCGGGACATAGGGGTTTCCCTGCCTGCAGCGGTGTGGGCAGGGAAGCCTCTGCTTGCTGTCACTTGACAGGAGCATTTTCAAAACTCCCGCCAAGCCGGAGCAAACAACAGGTCTCCTCCAAGAAGGCAGGAGCTTTGAAAATGCTCCTGCCTGCTGGGAGCAGAGTTTTGTTCTTTTTCCCTGCCTGCAGTAATGCGGGCAGAGAAACAGATCAAAATATTGCTCCCGCCTGCAGGGAGCAACATTAGGAGCTGAACCCTGTGGGCAGGTGCAATGCCGGCTCTCTCTGTATGTGGGAAGCCAGCAGGGCCACGGGGGCCTTGGGGCTCCCCTGGCCCCCAACAAGAGTACGGTGGGTGTCCTGGGTGGGCACCTGGGCATCCACCTTTTACTGTGCAGGGCCCCAGGGATGGGATCCCTGAAGATGAAAGGAGGGACCCTATGCCCCTCCCCCTAAACATCATGCCAGGCCCAGGGGGATGGGGATGGGGTCCCTGGGGCCGAAATTGGCCCATGGAAGGCCGCATGCCTCCCCCTAAAAGTCACGTCGGGCCCTGGGTCATGGTGTCCCCGGGAACAAAATATTCCAGGGGAGGGGGGTGTGAGCCCCCTAAAATCATGCCTGGCCCTGGGGGATGGGGTCCTCGGGGCCAAAATCGGCCCAGGGAGGAGGGCCATGCACGCTCCCCACCCCTTTATTTTAAAAAGCGGCCCTAGGGGATGGGGTCACCAGGGCCTAGCAAGGCTTGGGGGTGCGGGTGGGGGCACCATCCCCGTTATCTAAATAACATAACGTGTATTTGTAAAAAAATTCACTGCCCTAAGGGAAGGGGTCCCCAGGGCCAAAAGTGGCTTGGGGATGGGGGCCACGTGGCTCCTCTCCCCCTTAAAAATAAAAAAGGCCCTGGGGGTTGAAGTCCCCAGGACTAAAGAGGCTCAGCCCCCTCCCCATTATTTTTTTGGAGCCCCAAGGGGTGGGGTCCCGGCCCCCCTCCCCTTTATTTTTAGAAATGTCCCTGGGGGATGAGGTCCCCAGGGCCATACAAGACTTGAGGAGGGGGGAAGTGCGGCCCCCTTCCCCTTTATTTAAAAAAGTGGCCCGGGTGATGGAGTCCTCGGCTGATAATGGCTAAGGGAGGGGACCCATGCAGCCCCCATCCCCTTTATTTTTTTTAATGTCCCTGTGGGATGGGGTCTCTAGGGCCTAACAAAGCTTGGGGGGGGCGTCCTCCTCCCCTTTAATTAATAAATAAATGGCCCTGGGGATTGGGGTGCAATAAGGGGGCCATGCGGCCCCCCTCTCCTTTTAACGTGCATGTACGGCCATGGTAGATGGGATCACCGGGGCCTAAAGAGGTTTGAGGAGGGGGGACCACATGGTACCCCCCTCCCCTTTTAACTTATATGTATGGTCCTGGGGGATAGGGTCCCAGGGATTACAGAGCCTCGGAGGAGGCACATGGCCCTTCCCAATAATGTACAACAACAAAAATGGATGATGGGGTCACAGTGCCAGGCACTATGGCCAACTGCCCCTCCGTGCACAGCCGAAGGCTGTGTGCAGTGTGGTGTTGGCTGCCTTCGAGGGCGGCCAGGCCCTGTGGCCAACCCCCCACCGATCATGATCAATGATCTCATAGAACATGTCATGAGTGATGTCATATGTGAGGTCATAAGCAGTGCATGGTGGGGGAGCAAATTACAGTTAGCTCTGCTAACTATAACTGGTGCATTTCTGTCTTTTTGTAGTTCAAAATGTTAATGTTGTCACTGACAAATTCACCTAACTATAATGTTATTTTAAACTTTTTCAGTGAATATATACATATATAAGCTCTTAATAAAAGAACTGTGAAAAAGCCATCAACAAATGTGCTTACCAACTTTGCAAGAGTTATCCTTAAATCCAACAATTTTACATTCAATGGTAAACACTATTTGCAGATACAAGGGACTTCCATGGGCACTCGGATGGCTCCATCCTATGCAAATATCTTCATGGGCAAACTAGAGAACTGTATACTTGCCACTTATAGCATCAAACCACTGGTATGGCTAAGATACATTGATGACATATTTATAATATGGAATGCAGGAAGTAGAGCATTGGAACAATTTACAGCTTATATCAACAATATCCATCCTACCATCAAATTTACCAGCAGCAATACTAAACAGAAGCATCATCTCCCTTTTCTGGATGTGCTACTCACCATTCATGAACAAAAAATTACAACTGATCTGTACCACAAGCCTACAGATGCTCATTTGTATCTAAACTGGACTTCATGTCACCCACACCACACTAAACTGAGCATCATCTACAGCCAAGCACTCAGAATAAGACGCATCTGCAGCAATGAGGAAACCTGTAAAGATCATCTACAGGACCTTGCTACATTATTTAAAAGGCGAGGCTATGCTCTGCATATCATACAGCAACAAATTGACAAGTCTTTGCAGTTACCCAGAGAAGCACTTATTTGGAATACCAACGGCAGAAACAAAAGTGACAGAACTCCATTTGTGGTTGACTATCATCCATCAGCTCCCAACTACAGAAATATAATGCAAAAAACATTTCCCTTACTGTCTACTTGTGAAAAATTGCAAAAGGTTTTTCCAAAACCGCCAGTCATTGCTTACCTCAGAGCTCCAAATTTACGATCTCTTATTGTGAGAGCTGAACTCAAGCAAGTTGTCACAAATGCAGGGGTTCATTGCTGTGACTCTAAAAGGTGCATCACGTGTGAATACCTTTTACAAACATCATCAGTAACTAGTTCTGTTACGAGAAGGACCTATGGAATAAGACAGCATCTTACATGTCGCTCAACATGCATTATTTATGTGATTCAGTGCCAACGACAAAGCTGTAAAAAACAATATGTAGGCCAAACTGTGAATGACCTCTGTACACGATTCAGGATCCACAAATCGGCAATAATTAATAAGAAAATTGACCAGCCTGTAGCCAATCATTTTAACCTTGTGGATCATTTACTATCAGATTTGAAGATTTTCCCCGTGGAACATGTCTCAAAGGAAGAACTACTGGACTCCAGAGAAAACTTCTGGATGTACCGTTTAAAATTACTGCATCCAGATGGACTGAACATTACTGATAATACAACCTGATTACTGCATATCTCAAGAGCTCTCAGGACTGCATTGATTCCACATTCCAAATGGAATCTTCACTCATGATGCTTTTTGAAAATTCAGCTGTGTCATCTGTGCAGCCACTGAGCAAACCATCTTGTACTACCTGAGGAAGGCGGAAGCTGAAACGTTGTAGTGGAAATATATTTTTGTTCTTTGGTGAATCTATCTGTTTGAGTCACTTCTTTCTTGGATATTTTATTTCTTTGTGACTCATTGTATCCTTTGGGATCCAGATTTTTGCCCTGGCTGGCTATTGTTTTCTTGTGATCCTTCATCTTCAAGTATATATATATATATATATATATATATATATATATATATATATATATATATATATATATATATATATATATATATATATATATATATATATCTACTGGCGGTCGCCAGTAGATAGTTATAGTTAGGACCTATTTTCCATAGGAAATCCACAACATTCTATTCCCAATAACTTTGGCGCCGGTTGACGAATCTTCACAAAATTTTCAAAACTCGTGGGGCGCTCCGGTCCGCTCCTATCCTGAAAGTCTCGGGGTGATTCGTCAAGTGGGGGCCGAGAAAAAAGGGGGGTCCCAAAACGTGTTTTCCCCATGCAATTTTCCATAGGAACCTTTAGTCGCAGCTACAGCCCGAACTGCTGAACGGAATTACACCAAATTTGGCAAAAAGGTAGCCTTTGGTTCAGAGTCGTGCCTTTTGGTTAAATGGTGTAAATCCGTTCAGTAGTTCCTGAGAAAATCAAAAGTAAAACCACATATATATCTATGGCCGCGGAGGGTCCGCGCACCCTGAGCGCACCTTCCCGATCACGAGCTGTATGCTAATTGGCTGTCAACACTCCAAACCAGGAAGTGTTGGCAGCCATCTTGTTCCTCTGTAGAACCAAGGCACAAGAAACAAGTGCGCAAAACGCAAGAAGGGGGCAGGGTAGAAACACCCTGACCCCCTAGGCCTAGCTTAGGGGTCCCACAAGGACCCCAGGGCCAAAAAAGCATTTTTTTAAAAATCGTCGGGATGCGCTTAGGGTGCGCGGATCCCGCCGTGAAAAAAAACGAAGCGCGGGCTCCCGCGCTCGAGGTATTTTGCCCCGGGTGGGCCAAGTCCCGGGGGCATGCGGGGGTGGGTTTAAATGTTAGTTGGGGGGCCTCTAAGGCCCCCCAAGCCCCGGGGACCACCACCCCCCGGGGCTTTCAAATTATAATGATGGCGGGGGGCACACTGATGTAATATGTGACGTCATCAGCAGTGCATTGCGGGGGTGCGAGTTATAGTTAGCTGAACTAACTATAACGGGGGAATTTCACGGGTTTTGTACGAGTGCAATGTCCAACTAACTATAACTTTCCCTAAAACCTATGGTTTTTTCAGTGAATATATATATATATATATATATATATATATATATATATATATATATTACTTACTGGCGGTAGATAGTTATAGTTAGGACCTAGTTTCCATAGGAAAAGCGTTTTTTGATTTGCCAATATCTTTGGCTCCATTTGACGAATCTTCGCGAAATTTTCAAAATATTCATATATATGTACACATACATACACACCTATTTATACTCACGGGTCTCCAGCGACATACACAACACACGCACAGTTCCTACCCTAGGCCTAACCACTGGTAAAGTTGCCAAACTGTCCTATATTACGTGTGAAATCTAGTGCCCTATCTGGCTTTTGAATCAAACACACTTTAGAATCTGGGACTGGTAGTCTTGAAGTTGTTCGTTATAATTATGGGCCTCTGAGTTCTTCTGTAATGAGGTTCATTGACCGTGCAATGAGACGTAATCATAAGGGGGGGTTGCTGTAGTAGGATAGCCTTCTGCAACTGTGAATTAAATAAAAATATGACATTGTAGAATGTTTTTGTAAATATACAATACTTTTAAATGGTTTAAAATAATACAGGATCCTGCTCGAGCATTTTCACTTTCTGCAGTGAAAAAGGAGGTACATAAGAGTGAAAATAAAACATCAATTTAACAAGGAAATACCACAAAGTACGCCACTGTCCCTTGAATGCCTTTTTAAAAAAGCCACACCAAAACAGTTATTGAACCCTGTAAAATTATTCTGTGTCCAGAAATATTAACACAAGCTAACAAATCATCTAAGTTGGCACAAGTTGGCCCACACCTGTTGAAAAGTAGTTTTAGTGTGCTTAGATCAACAGGCGTTACGTGATGACGAACACTGGAAAAATGCCTTAGCAAATTCTTTAAATCACATCTTTGGAATGCAGTTGTTGTTTTTAAAAAAAGTTCTCCCTTCTTTGATTCCTTTAGAAAGGCAGTTTGTACTGTCCCCAATGTGTCAAGTTTTACAAAGTACAGTATTAATATTTGGCGACACATCTGCCTCTGACGTGAGTGGAGTCAGGATGCTGGCCAAACTTGCTCTTCATTGCCCACTTCTAAAAAGCTTATACTAAATAAAACTGACCTCAAATTGAGTCAACGGAGCACATTCACACAAAAAATTCTGAGTATTCTTTTATGCATTCTAAGGTATCTTTGTGAATCTTCCCCGAAAAGTCCAACTCTCTATTAGTAAAAGTCCAACGAGGGCACAGTCCTTTCTCTTTGTACCAACTGTATATAAATATTCCCTGAATATTCCTAATCAATTCTCACTGTAAATGTGTTGAGGCTAATTCACAACGGCATGTATGAGTACCTAAAGTAGCACTAAAAACTAATACTTTACATAATCCAAAATGCCTTTCTCAATAGCCCCAACATTTTCACTGTTTAGAAAAATACAAATTACCACTAGTAGAGGTAAGTAGTATTCCACGTAAAACGAATATCTCTTCTGGTACTACTGTGAGCATTTCTACCATTAGTTCTGTTTTCAGTGATGCTGTTACTATCGGTAATAAACAATGCTACTAGTACTGTTACCAGTAATAATAACACTAATGCTAGTGTTACTGCCAGTTGGATTATTTCGAGTATAAGAACTGCTAATATTATTAACATAATTACTACTGCATATAGCACCAAGAGTAACAGTAAAGGGGGCGTGGCTAGCCAGCATGGCCGAGTAGACGTGTCTCTGCGGAGCTCCGGACGACGGCCCTAATGGTGACAAAATCCTGAAATATCCTGCCCCACTGTGAGCGATATAGGATTATTACAGTGCCGCGGGACCCCACGCGGCCACCGACAGCAGCTGTATCGTGGATAACGCCCCCGGGACCACTGAAACGGTGTTGCGGCCTCCGAGGGGTGACGGCGCCATCTTGGATTGCCGGGGGAACTGGCCACGGGAAGACGGGCTGCGGGACTTGGCCCGAAGCCGGTGTGCAGACGAGACCATCGGGATCCCTCCGGCGGTGACAAACAGCCACCCCCCCCTCCGAGGATTGAGCGGTGTGCCGTGCCCGCTGCTGGGCACACAGAGGGGTGCACGGTGCCGGGCCGGGACCCGAGAGGTCTGGAACCAGCGTCTAGGGTGGAAGTTCGCGAGGGGGCCTGCCCCGGAGGCTAAGAGCACCTTCGGCGAGCCCCGAGCTCTGGCGGAGGGACAGGTGGGTGACTGCAGGACCCCCAGCTTGTACCCCCCCGCAGAAAGATCGACCGCCACCTGACTGGCGGAGGCGGAGCGCCTGGTCCGGGGACGAAGATCGGGCTGCGTCGCTGGAATGCACCGGCGCGCCCGGGGAGGAGTGGTCCTCCCAGCTGTATGTGGTGCGTGTTGCTCCAGGCGTCTGGTAGGCGCAGGAATACAGAGCGATTGGCGGCCTCCCCCTTGCTTGCGGAGAAGGAGGAAAGCCACTAATTGAGAGACTCGGAGAGATTAGGCCGGGGCCGGAGGCCGACTAAGGTACTGTGCTGAATTCACCTGGAGCACACTGGGGGGGGACTGCCCTACATCTTATAAAGAATAGCACGCTGTCCCCACTGTCTGGTGAGCACGTTGAGGGGGGTGGGGCGGTCGGCTGCCCTCCCGAAGCATCTGGAGGCTGTGAGAGGACATTGCCTCACTGGAGGAAGTGAAAGGGGACTGAAATCAGCTGGGCCACAACGAAATGACGCGAGTGCTGGATCGGCCCTGACGCCTGGAGACCTGGTGTCTTAGGCCTGGGGCGGACACTCTTTTGAGGGGGCCTGCATGTAAGTCTGACAGCGATGGGAGCAGACCCCTGAGCGCTAGGGGATGGCAAAGCAGAGAGGCTGGTAACTGGGGGCCCCCCCTTGTAGACACTTGGAAGGTGCATACCGGTTGATGACCGGCGATAAGGAGAGATCTGGTGATGGGACTGGGCCTACGTTGTTTGCTCAAGTGAAGATATCTCTGGAGCAGAACGCGCACCAGCCAAAACTGCAGTGGCCTGTGGCTGGCCTACACGGAGGAGGAACCTAGCACTACCTCAGGAACTATTCAATTAAGAGCTGGACATTAAGCTACTTGTGGCCACAGTAAGCGCCCGGGGATACCCCGACTGGTCTGCAACCATGGTGAAGATAAAGCACCCAGGGCTCAGGCAAATAAAATTCTGAATTACGCTCAGCCCATCCCTCAGGGAGTTGGGGATGAAGAAGAGGAACCTGCTGGTGGGAAGGGGGCTGCTGAGCGGGAGGCGGCAGACGCTCCTACGTTGACAGACGTCATCCAGGCAATTCAGACGACCAGGAATGATATAATCCAAAAAATAGATGCGGGGGCCATTGACGTAAACCTCCTGAGATGTGACCTGAGGAAGGTCTCGGACAGAGTGTCAGCCACTGAGCAGGACGTGGACACTCTTAAGATGGAGGTCAAGAATCTAGTGCCATGGTGGTGGAACTCAAGCGACAAGTCATAAAACTAGATGACAGGGCAGAAGATTCGGAAGGGCGGTCGAGAAGGGGGAATCTTCGATTCTTAGGATTCCCTGAAAAAGTGGAAGGCCCATCAGTCGAACTGTTTCTTGAGGAATGGATAATGAAGGAAATGGCCCCAGCGCGAATATCTACATTTTTCTGTATTGAAAGAGCACACAGGGCGCTGGTGGTGTCACCTCAGCGCACCCCCTAGGGCAATCATTGCGAAGCTATTCAATTTTCGGGACCGAGACCACCTCCTTCAGCTGTACCGTGGTGGAAGGCGCTTCTTTTTCGAAGGACATTCTATATTGGTGTACCCAGATTACACTCAGAGAGTGCAAGAGCAGAGGAAGACATTCATCGTGGTCAAGCGGAGACTGCGGGACCTGAATTTAAAGTAGAGCCTGATGTTCCCTGCTAAACTTCGATTGGAAAATGAAGGCCGCACACTGTTCTTCTTCTCGGCGGAGGAGGCGAGCGACTGGTTGGACGCGAGGAGTCCGGGGGGGAGACGCCTGGTGCCCTCCACGGCTTCCACTGGAACAACAGCGGCACAGAATTCACTGCGGGCCCAAAGACATCCAAAATGGCAGCTGCAGGCTGGGAAGGCGGCGAGTTCCGGTCGCATAAAAGTCCTTCAGGACAGTACCCTGCAAGCATCGGACACAAAGACAGTACCGGACTCTGTCGATATGACGCCTGACCCAGAGGCTGGGGCAGGTGACCCAGGCAGTGGACATGACTGATCGCTAAATGCGGAGAACTCGAGGGACAAATGTACAGATAAGTGTAACTACAGTGGTGGTGGCCAAGTGGGGTGCTGGATGGGCCTGCTACTGGGGGCGATGGAGATTGTGCTGTCCCCCTACTTTATTCTTATGTCTGTAATCAGTATTATATATGTTTAGAAATGATCACAGTGGGAGCAAGGATACTCGCAGGGCTGCGACGTCCCCCAGCAGAGTTCAGACGAGTCTGGGACGCTAGAGAGTAATCTCTAGTCAGTTCTCTAGCACAGCAACAGAAGCTATAGACCTACCCATGTAATAGGCGAGTGAAATGAAGACACCGTGGAAGAGGTAGGAACTCAGTTTATTCGGTCTAGCGTCCTTCAGGTCAGACCCACTCGCTTGCCAGCAGCTGCAATTCTAGAATAGAACCCCACAACCCAACATGAGCTCACACAAGCTCAACACCCACATTCCAGCCAGATCCCAACAGCGAGGCCAGAACACCTTTCTGCCTCTGAATTTTTGTGCTGGGAACTAATGTTTTTCACTGGTGGGGGGAGGTTTGGGGCGGTATGTGCTGCTATTTGTATGGATTACAATGTATACATCAAAGGTAATGCACCTGCCCATGGGGCAGGGGAGGGGATTGTTTAGTTTTCAACGTTCTTTCAGTTGTTGCAGAAATCTCAGGGTCATGGGAAATTGCACACATGTCAAATAAGATGTCGAGAGGAAGTATTGGTCATCCGTGGGGAAGGGAGACGAAAATGATTCGCACACGTCAACGCAATCATGTCAGTACAAACACTGAAGATACTTAACTGGAACGTTAGGGGGATGGCGGGACTAGAAAAATGCCGTAGAGTACATGCATTTCGGAACGGAAACGGTGGAGGGGCCAACTATATGCCACCTCGTACTCGGGCTTTGCATGGGGGGCCCTGGTGTGGTTGGCGCCTGGGATCCCTTTCCAACATTTACATCACGCCCTGGACACGGAGGGGAGGTTTGTTATCTTTCATGGGAGATGGGAGGGCAAGGAAATTTGCATAGTTAATGTGTATGCCCCTAACTCGGACTGCCCTGACTTTTTCCCAGCGCTTTTAAAAGCGGCGACTCCATACATGGGGGCCGAAGTTATCCTTTTCGGGGACCTCAACTGCATCTTTGATGCTGTGCTGGACAGGGAACCCCCCAGAGATAACACCAAGCCTCGCATGTTGAGGTCACTAGTCACAATAATGCAGGGCATGCAGTTCAGGGATGAATGGAGGGCCCGTTACCCTGCAAAAAAGAGAATCCTCCTGTTATACCCCGGCGGCCCGGACATTTTCCCGCATAGATCATTGTTGCCTAACAGCTGGGCTGTCTGCGAACACAGAGGGAATATCGCACTTGCCCCGCTACCTCTCAGACCACGCGCCGCTACTCTCACTCTTAAAAGCGGGCCTGGTCGACCGGCCATTCCGCTCTGGCGACTCAGAGCAGAGGCTCTCACTGACCCCCCTATGCACACACTATTGAAGAGGCACTCCGACACTACTTTACAGATAACTGGGGGTCAACGACTCATAGATCCACGGAATGGGAGGCCATGAAGGTGGTCCTACGGGGGGTGTGCATGAGGACCACATATGGGGTGAGTGATGATATCACAACCCTGGAAAAGCAACTCAAGAGGTTAGGCAACACTATGAATAAGACACCTGCACAGTTGGCCGATTGGACACGAGTTCGGGGGGAGTTATTAGATGCCTGGACAAGGCTGGAAATATGTGTGTACACCACATATAGGCAAAAACTGCACATGGAGGGGGACAGATCGGGGGCTCTCCTGGCGCGATTACTACGAACAGAAACAGAGCACACACCCATCCTACAATTGAGAGGCGGTGACGGAAATATGGTACATACCCAGGGTGCGATCCTGAAGGGATTCGCGACTCAATTAAAAAACACGTGCGCTACTGACTCTCGGGTTTGTGCGCACTCCTTACGGGAGTTCCTCTGGGTTTGACGCTCCCCAATCTGGGGGAGGAGGACGCAGAGGTGCTGGGGGCACCAATCTTGAGGGAGGAAGTGCTTGCATCCATTAAAAAGCTGAGGTCGGAAAGGTGCTCCTGGAGCGACGGCCTACCGGCGGAGTTTTATGAACAATTTGCCCCACAACTGGCTACATGCCTCCTTGAAGTATATAATGAAACCTTGGATCGTGGGGTACTCCCCAAGACCATGATGGAGGCAACGGTGTCTATGATCCCTAAGCCGGACAGGGACCCATTCTCCCTGGGGGCCTACAGGCCCATCTCTCTCCTGAATATTGATGCTAACATTTTAAGCGGCATAATGGCAGCTCGTCTCCTACCGTACATGTCCCAGCTGATCCACCCGGATGAGGCCAGGTTTATCCCGGGACGGAACACTACTCACAATTTACGCAGGCTGGCGCATGTTTGGCATGCGCCACACTTGGAAGCAGAAAACTGGGCACTGAGCCTGCTGGACATACAGCAGGACTTCGACTCTGTGGAATGGAGTTATATGTGGGCGGTGCTCCAAAAGATGGGACTAGGCGATCCATATATTGCGTGGATAAAAACCTTGTATACTAGACCCACGACCAGGGTACGTCTTCGTGGTCAGGTGTCGGATAGCTTTATGCTACAAAAGGGTACCCGCCAGGGATGCCCCTTGTCCCCGCTATTATTCGCCATCGCGATGGAACCCTTAGAGATCACCCTCAGGACACGAATGGGGCAGTGGGGCATCCAGCTGGGGGACACCAACCACGTGGTGTCTATGTATGCAGATGACACACTAGTATATCTCCGACACCCTGAAGAAGTGGTACCGGCGCTTACTAGAGAGCTGGCGAGGTTTGGGGAGGTGTTGGGACTGCGACTCAACCCAAGGAAATCTAAACTCTTCCCTATGGGAATTCTGGCTGGAAAGGGAAAGCAAGAGCTGTCACTGGTGGGAATGCGATGGGCTTAGGTTTAGGTTTAGGTTTAGGGATTTATAGAGCGCATGGCTACCCGCGGGCATCCCAGCGCTATGACAGGTATGGGCAGCTATCTGGAGTGAGAATTAGGGGAACAGCGAAGTTTTAAGTTTCTTTTTAAAAAACTGTTCATTTCCGATCAGTCGCAACTCGGGGTCCATGCTGTTCCAGAGTTAGGGCACCAGGTGTGCGAACGACCTTCCACCCCACCTTGACCTCTTTATTCTGGTAGTGTTCATCAAAAAATTCGACCCTGATCTAAGACAGCGGGGGGTGAATAGGGGGAGGTCAAAGTTCGTAGCATGGCTGGGCCTCTACCATACATGGCTCTGTGTGCCAAGCAGAGGGACTTAAATTTAATCCTGGTCTGAACGGGTAGCCAATGTAACTCTTTCAATGACGCTCTCGCTGACTGATTCCTGGGTATCTTAAGAAGCAGTCTAGCTGCCGCGTTCTGTACAACCTGTAACCTATCAGTGACGTATTTAGGTGTATTTAGGTATAGCGAGATTCCATAATCGAGTCTCGAGGCCACCAAGGCTTGTACCACTGTATTTCTTGAGTTCTTTGGGAGTAGGCTAAGAATTTTTCTGAGCATCCGGAGTATACCAAAGCATGTACCTGCTAGTTTTTTGGCTTGCATCTCCATAGTTAAATTCTGGTCGAGCCACATACCCAGGGTTTTTATGGAGCATTTAAGGGTGGGGGGGGACCCCAGTTTGCTGGCCAGGGGATCACTAAATGAGGGTTAAAATTACTGCCCAGGATCATAAGCTCGGAATTGTCCCCGTTCAGCTTGAGACTGCATTCAGCCATCCATATTCCAATTTTTTCCAAACACGGGGCCAGTTGCCTATCGTTGGAGTTAAGGGAGTCGGCAATTGACACCACTAACTGGGTGTCATCGGCATATGACACAATGGAGAGTCCAAACTCCTGTACTATATTAGCCAACGGGCTCATATAGACATTAAAGAGAGTTGGACTCAGGGAAGATCCCTGAGGTACTCCCCAAGGGGCTGAAAAAGTGTCTGACAAAATGCCGGCCTCCATGCACTGAAAGGATCTGTCGCTCAAAAACGAGGCCACCCATTGGTTGGCTGTACCTCTAATCCCAATATTTTTGAGCCTATTGACAAGAATTTTGTGATCTACCGTGTCGAAGGCCGCGCTTAGATCTAATAATACAATAGCAGCGGCCCTTCCCTGATCTAGTATACTTTTTAATTTTTCGGTGACACAAAGTAGAGCTGACTCCGTACTATGCTCTGGCCGAAAGCCCATCTGGGTCTGGTGTAGGATGCCATTATCTTCTAGAAACTGTGAAATAGCACTGTTCACATGTTTCTCTGCGATCTTTCCCAAAATGGGCAATAATGAGATCGGGCGATAGTTTGCCATAACCGCGGGGTCTAGTTGAAGTTTTTTTAACAACGGTTTTACAATGGCATGTTTCCACTCTTTAGGTACTCTCCCTTTTTCAAAAGATAGGGAGATAAGGCTGGCGAGTTGAGTTAAAACACAGTTTCCCCCCTGGGCGAGAATATGAGGTGGTGCAGGGTCTAAAGGAGACCCTGATTTGATGTTCCGTAGAAGGGAACCAGCCTGTTCTTCACTTAATTTGGGAAACGAGACCATAGCTGGAGGAGAGAGGGTTGTAGGCTTCTCTGTGCTAATAGGGAGACATGCGCAAATGGGTCGGTGACGAGGTAAGATATCTAGGGATTAAGTTAGTGCACACTCAAGCTGCCTTTTTGGAAAGTAACATGGGGAGATGTGTGGGAGGTATCCAGAGATCTGTAGCTTTCTGGAAAGAACCCCCCCTATCACTAATGGGTAGGGTGGCGCTTTCCAAGATGGTGATCTTGCCATGCTGCTTGTACGTCATGCAGAATTCACTTTATTGAATCCCGGGCACATACTTTCAGTGGCTGGAACGACTAATGGTGGAGCTGATGTGGGAATCAAAGAGGAAACGAGTCAAACTAGATACACTACAGAGGCAATGGGAGTGGGGGGACTTGAGGTCCCACGGCTAGGGCTTTACTATATGGCATCGCAACTTCAACACGCGGTGCATTGGTTGGATGACCAGGATAATTGGGAGAAGAGGTTGCTAGCGGGCGCACACTATGAAGTTGCGCTCCCTGAACTTCTCATGCTGGGGACCGGAGTACCGGCACATTTCCCGTACATCATTCGACACGTGGCCGCAATATGGGAAGCAGCAATAAAAACTGTAGTAAAAAAAGGCCCCTTATGCCCCCGAAGCCCCGCTGTGGGCAGTGCAGCCCTTCAAAAAAATAGGACAAAATATGTCCATTGCTAAATGGACAGAGGGAGGATGTCAAAGGATGGGGGACTTATATGCAGCTCCACAGTTCCTGATGAGGGAAGAGGGGGAAAATATGTTTGAGCTTGGCAGGGGGCAATACTTGCAGTACGCAAACATTTCAGTGGTGGCTCGTGAGTTGTGGTCGACATTTCCGCAGGAACCGCAAGTCACGGAAACCCTACAAGCAATAACCACCCTGGCGGGAGGAGGCAGGCTGGTTTCCCATATCTATATGGCACTCAGGGGAGACCTCCCCGCCGGTCCCCTCCCTGTCCAGGCTAAATGGGGCGCTACATTAGAGGAACCTTTAAAGGAGGCGGAGGGGAAGAGAGTATACGAGGGGGTCAAACAGATTAGCTCCAACGCTAGATTTAAACTTACACAATATAGCAGAGTACACCAAACGTATCTGACCCCATGTGTGCTCCATAAAATATTTCCAGACCGATCCTCCTGTTGCCCAAGATGTAGATATGTAGACGCTCACTTTCTTCATATGATCTGGGACTGCCCTGAGCTGACACCTTACTGGCGGCAGGTGATACAGTGTCTGCAGAGGGTCACGGGCTGGACAGTGCCGCGTGATGTTAAGGGAATGCTACTTGGGCTCCTCCTTGCGCCCAAAGCTAAAAAACTTACTAGGAAGTTCCTTCAATTGGGGCTAGTGTTAGCCAACCGGCGGATAGCCGTTAGAAGAATGAGTCCAACACCCCCAGTGGTAGAGAACTGGACCAAAGACATGCGCAAATGGACCACAGCGGAGTTAATTAGAATGAAGAAAGTCAGGAGGGATGATAAGCTGGAGGAGGACGCGAGGGCATGGTATACCATGATTACTGACTTAACACAGACGGACAACCCACCCTTGGAAGAAACGGATGAGTTTTTAACAGGTTCGGATGGACTAGAGACTGAGGCTTCCCCGACATCTGAGAATGACAAGAACATATAGACTACATAAATAGAGATTGAGCTCTTGGACACTGGGACTGACATTGCAAGATTAACATGACCCGGGGGGGAGGGGGGAGGGGGGGAATATGTTAACTGTTCAAGTTTATATATTTAGCAATTAGCAGGCTGTTTGTAATTTGATCTGGTAGAATGTTCTGTAATACAAGCTTGATAATAAGGACAAGCTCTCCTTGAAGGAAAATGTACCAATTATGCCACTGTAACACAATAGAATGTATGGCTCCTGTTATGATCTACTTATCCTTTTGTGTTTCTTTTTGAAAAAGGCTAATAAATTTTTTTTTAAAAAGAGTAACAGTAAAAGGATTACTAATATTGCTGTCATTAGATGTAACATAACTGCTGTAAGTGACACTGATAGCACTCCTGATAGTGACAATAGTACAATTCTCACTAATATGACTATAGTACTGTAACTACTATTATTACTACTGGTACTAGTGACTATTTGTTCCATTAGTACTAGTTGTAATGTCATCACCAGTTCTGCTACCCCCACTAATACGTTTCTAGTATTTTGCTTCTATAAACACCAAGGGCCCGATTCACAGAAGTAATCTGAGACAAAATCCTAAACTTACTACTTTTGGTATTCACAGAAGGCATTTAGTAGTAGTAAAGTTAGGATTTTGTCTTAAGTCTGTCTTAAGTCTGTCTTAAGTCTGTCCTAAGTTTGTCTTAAGTTTGTCCTAAGTTTGTCTTAAGTCTGTCTTAAGTCAAACTTAAGTCAAACTTAAGACAAAATCCTAACTTTACTACTACTAAATGCCTTCTGTGAATACCAAAAGTAGTAAGTTTAGGATTTTGTCTCAGATTAGTTCTGTGAATCGGCCCCCAACCTTTTACCTAACAAATCCCACGAGTCCTTCTTATAGCAAACCTTTTTGAGTTTGACTCTGCGTGAAGGCCTACCACCTTTCACAGAGGTGCCTCATCAGGCATGGCGAGTCGAGTCTCAGTTAACTTGTATGTTTTTGGCATTAGCAGGCAGGTGTAATGTCACTGCCTTGCATTTGTTTTCAAAGTATTTTCTCTCTCTCTACAGTCTGGGATGCATCTGTAAAACGGTTTACCAGCAAATCAATGATCTGAAGAGGAACAGGGGAACAGGTTGTATCTTCATTCTTTTTCGACACCAGGTGGAAGCCCTGTGATTTAGCATTTTGCTTGCGGGAACTGCCAGGTTTGTATTGTTAATGGACAAAGGAAAACTACATGCTCCATATTGCAAGGTGCTAAAAAAAACGGAATTGTCGGTCATTTTCACACCTGTCAGAACATCATGTGGAAGATCGGAATACCTTCTGGTGACTACCTCGGGAACACTGCATGTGAGTAAGAGTGCCAGTCCATCTCATTCCCATCACGGAGAGGTATATCAAGACTGGTAAGGACACAGCGCCTTGAGAACTTGCCCACACCCTTCCAATTTAAGGATATGTTCAAACATTGTCTGTCGTTTCAGGTTAGGCAGTAGTATTGGGCAGACATGAAGGACAAAATGGTGGCAGGAGGACAACAGCTGTGAGGACAGCAGCAACAGGAGGAAGGCAGTGGCTCATGAAAGGCTTACGATGATGGTCCAGTAGAGACATGAAAGATTTGTGGAGGATGTGCTAGGGCATTATTGTGATTGCAGTGCATGGGAAACGCCAGATGATACAGTGGATCCACCAGTAGGTCTGAAGAACATGACCTGTGCACCGGGAAGCATACAGCTAAAATTTTCAATCCTAGTTGGGGCCCAGGATCTTGGGATCTACCAGGTTAGCACTGGGAGAAGGGTGTTTGAATATTGCAGGAGCGAGGCGGTAGGCATATAAGGGAGATGCAAGAAATCCAAATAAGTCAATGTACCCTGCCTCAGGAAGACACAGTCCACTGGATCTGATACTTAAGCCAGCCACTTTACCCAATCAGACCGCCCGTTGCTCTCATAAGACACAATCCCTGAGTGGCAAGTTATACTGGAACTTGTGAATGAATATCACTTATGAGTGGCCAATTTTCAGTGATTTGCCTGACTCGAGAAGTTATGTAATTGAGACAAGTATTGCCCCTGTCTTTGGAAATGCATGAACTAGATATCAGTGTGTGCTTACTGAACTGTCAAGTACGTCCTCTTTAGTCTGTGTTTTTCAGGTAGGAGCAAAGTGGAACAATTAAGACTTACTCTTTGAGAGTGGTGTAGGGTAGAACCTCCAGTTCACCCAGCAAACGTGTCACTCACAATAAACATTATGTACCAGTGGCAGCTGGTGAACGTTGAAAGTGGTGAGCCATACATAAAGGTTACAAACTTCCCAATAAATTCAGCCTCAAACAGCTGTTCTGTACAAACTTTTGTAAAAACTGAAAAAAAGAAAAAGATATGACATTTACCATCATTAAGGTAATAGGCTAAGTAATTTTAATAGGTTTATGGGATTCAAAATACAATTAAATATCAAACCGGATTACTCTGTATTGTCAACATGCCTGTCATGGGGTGTGCAAGAGGTATGAGGCTTATTTAGTAGTATGAGATTCTGAGCCTGGTGCAACATCTGCTGGTAGAGTACAGGCTTTTGGTGCACAAGAATCTTATTGTCTCCAGTTCTCTCTCCGAGTGTTGTCAGCAGTCGTCTTTCAAACAACTTACTTGGCAGGAAGAGGCAGAGGACAATGGTTATGGTTACAATATCTCTAGTAAGTATCATCATCTGGCACTTTACAATGCATGGGTGCCATATTATTGGTTTTTAATTCTACGTAAGCTAGTTGATTCATTGTCACTTACAATTCTGCAATGGCCCTGCAAGGGCCACATGGCACTGGGTGGCCTTCACGAGTGTTGAGATCTTCTTGGGTGGTCATCCTGCTTACAAACATAAGCCAACAGGATGTGGCTACAAAATGATTTCAGAGCAGTGAGGCCGGACTCAGAGATCATTATGGGAGTGCTGTGGGAACGCATCATCTTCTCTGGTGTCTTGCTCTTATCTGTTTGTGTATTACTGATAAGGTTCACTGCCCTGGTCTCCACCATGCTGCACATTTAACTTTGTGCACTGGTCATATATTAGGTCTATGCACCCTTTCTCTGCGATTGTACTGCCCCCATTGCAGCCGCAAACCATTGTATGCCCTGGGACAGCGCATCAGTGAAAAGCGCACTGGATGTTTGAAGCGGCTGTTACACCTTACACTGTGCAAGTGCAACTGGACTGCAGTGGAAAGGGGGGCAGAGATGCCCCTGCAGGAGGTTGCATTGAGTGACTGCGTCTGCCTCATGTGCAAGGTCTATGGAACCTTCTTTTCCCCCATTTTATGGGACATCCTTGGGAGGCACACCTTTTTGTGGTAAACAGTCAGTGCACCCCTCAGGAAGCTCTTTTGCTTTTTTGCCCACAGCTGCTTTTTGCGGCATGGGTGCAGAAGCAAAATATTCCCTCATTTGCATGGAGCCCCTAGACCTTCTTGAGATCACACCAGGGTTACATGAGCACTTGCATGATCTGTATTACAGAAGGGGCCGCACAAATGTCTGTGTCCCCTTGTGGAATACAAAAGTGCCACAGGGGCACAAAAAGCAAAGCACACTTGTCGGCTGTGCCCCTGAGTCACTTATAATGACAGAGAAGCTGGATGGGATGTTGGATCACAATCTACTATTTCAGTACGGTATCAAGGCTCACAACAGGTGACAGGCCACTAAAGTAGAGGTGAAAAGTGCAGGCAACCATGCATCTGTGTGTGGTCAATCAGGAGGAGCTTCAAGCTCTGGGCGCGTGGGCTCACAGATTTGATGGGCCACACAAGACAGGGCGCCGCAGTGACGTTGCACGTGCTGCCTTACTCATTTAGTTGTTTTACACCCCAGGTGCAGGAGCTCAGAATGGTAAAAGGGCACCCGAAATAGGGCGTGACAGCAAAGTCAGTTGCAGGCTTGCAATAGGTTTTTATTCTTGTCAGCACATTTCAGGATGACCAGTTTCTGTAAGATGGGCTGAGCAAACAAACAACATCTCTGGTCTCAGATGTGATGTAGCACCAAATAGTATCTCTTAGCAGCATGGCTGGATCAGAAGCTCTAATGATACAGGGAAGGTTCTCCGTGCTCCCAGTAGTCCAACTCCTTCTCAGTAACACTCAGAAGAATAGGTCTTGTCTTCTGCCCTAGGGGTATGGCCCTTACCTTTCAAGTGAGACAGCCACAGTATCCTTCTCTTGTCCTCACCTTCATCTATACTGGTGAGGGTTTCACGTGAAATTGGAACACTTGATATGCTGCAGGGGTCAGCTTACAGTGTTTCCAGCTTTGGGGCACTCAAATAAATTCAAACTTAGCCCAAACTCCTAGGTGGGAAGCAAGGTAGCAAAGTGCATTTTCGTAGCAGATGAGCACTGATTCACGGCAACAGGCCAAAAGGGAGC
This sequence comes from Calotriton arnoldi, assembly GCA_963921515.1. Lineage (NCBI taxonomy): Eukaryota > Metazoa > Chordata > Amphibia > Caudata > Salamandridae > Calotriton > Calotriton arnoldi. The sequence goes on along the minus strand of CAWUFW010015806.1, from coordinate 283,908 downwards.
TGGAAATCTCAGATAGTATATTGCTTTGAGAAAGGTGATTACTAAGGCAATACGATGCACAGGATGTAGATGGTCATGCATTTAGCCCATCGTATCAGTATAAGGTGTGCAGACTTGGCTAAAACTTTGGCCACTTCATTGTTCAGGTGTTGCACTTGTCAGGCCACAGGCTGTCCAGCTGGAACTGGCTTCTTCCTAGCCTAGTGAACATCAAAAGTTCCCTCCTGCTCCTTTCTTGGGGAGGATCATTCAGGCCAGACAGTTGCACTCAGCTTTACAATTATTTCCAGAGATAGGGGGCGATTGGGGAAATAGTGCTGGGAGACAGTCAAAGTGTTAAGAAATTCATGACACAAAAATATATGGTCTGATAGAATGGAAAAGTGAGCAGCAGAGTGAGAGATAGGTACAGCGCCAGGAACTTTTCACCATACAACACACAGAGTGTTGGACTGCCAGAAACGCAGTGGAAGTGTGTGAAAATCATACGTTAGCAACCCTGTAGCCAAGAGGAGCAAAGGCTGGATTGAGAGTGGAGACAGGTAATGGCTTCAGCTGGTGGGAGTGGTGTGTGCATCAATGTATGTATATTTGTTTTTAAAAAGTTGTGTGCATGTGTACGCATATATATGCATTTATGCACATGTTGTGTTTGTGTCTGACATCATGTCCCTCCTTGAAAGGCATTGCCTCTTTCTGGAAGCCATTCCTAGTGTAAGGGAGCACCAAATATATCTTGTGACACAAAATATAAGGAGTTAATTTCTGGCACAATTATGTCTATTTCTGCACAATATTCACACTGGCATCCTAATGGTAAACCCTGACACATGCTGGGCACCCTTGGAATAATCATTGAATAATAGCAGTTATCCTTGCCATATTGTGAGTATGCTTGGTATAGTTGCCGCCCACCTGTCACATAATCGTGGCCATCCTTGGATGCCATCCTTGGAATAAAAAATGTCTGTTGCCGACATGATGTGGTAGTTCTTAGCATTTTGGTGGGCAGCAATGGCTCAACTGTGACCCTGACAGAATGGCAGGCATCCATGGCATAATGTAGACATTTTGGGCAATATGATGGGCATCTTTGGCATGTGGTGGTAAAATTTGGGCATGTGGGGCAGAGCCTGCCTAGGTGATGCATTTTTACAAGGGAAATCACATGCACATTTTTAGAGGCCATGCGTATGATCTGATTTAAAATTTTGTTTTTCTAAGATATCAAGATTTTCTTTGAGTGTGTTACCCAAAATGGAAAAAAAGGCATTTTTGATAGGAAAGCATGTATTTTGAGAAACTGGTATGATGCTCTTTAAAAAATAAAATGGTTTAAGCTGCTCTTTGAATGATAGTTCATATGAAGTTGTGGAAATTTATATTTGTTAGGGTTTACTTTGTGGCAGTGGGTCCTTGTTGCTGTGGTTACAATTTCATTAGTCATGCAGAAACATTTTATTGTGATGAAAAGTTTCCTGTCATTGCTGTTAGTAACTCTTTCTTATGTGTTGGTGTGGTTGGTTGTACTAAAATGTAAAATATCATGCAGCCAAATTATTGTATCCAGAATATGGACTACCACAATATCATGAAGGGGTAAGTAAGTATGTATAGGTAATCATAGTTTAATTTAAATTCTTACCTCCCTGAACTCCACATCAATTTATCTTGATATCTCTCTCTCACACATATATGTATATTACGCATAAGTGTGTATATATATATATATATAGATATATATATTGTTGAAGGCGTAGAGCCGAAACGCATCGGCCATGTTAAACTTTTCTTTTTGTACTTTTTGCACTTCAATGATTTTACTGCTGCCGTGCAATAAACACTGACCTGTAACGGAATATTGCTGCTGCCCAGGATTTGTCCGTGATTTGTGCTGCTGCGATGCGAGTTGGGGAAGCTACTACATCAAAAGACAAATATATATATATATATATATATATATATATATATATATATATATATATTATCTACTGGCGGTCGCCAGTAGATAGTTATAGTTACAACCTATTATCCATAGGAAATCCGCGACATTCTATTTGCAATAACGTTGGCGTCGGTTGACGAATCTTCGCAAAGCTTCCAACTTGTTGGGGCGCTCCGGTCCGCTCCTACCCTGAAAGTCTCGGGGTGATACGTCAAGCGGGGGCCGAGAAAAAGGGGGTCCCAAAACACGTTTTCCCCATTCATTTTTCCATAGGAACCTTTAGTCGCAGCTACAGCCCGAACTGCTGAACGGAATTACCCCAAATTTGGCAAAGAGGTAGCCCTTGGTTCAGACTGGTGACTTTTGCTAAAATGGTGTAAATCCGTTCAGTAGTTCCTGAGAAATTCACAATTAAAATCACATATATATCTATGGGCGCGTCGGATCCGCGTACCCTCCCGATCACGAGCTGCATGCTAATTGGCTGTCAACACTCCAAATCAAGAAGTGTTGGCAGCCATTTTGTCCCTCGGTAGAACCGAGGGACAGAAACAAGTAAAAAGGGGGCAGGGTAGAAACACCCTGACCCCCTAGGTCTGCTCAGGGGGTCCCACAAGGACCCCCTGGGCAGAAAAAAGATTTATTTATTTTTTAAATCGGCGGGATGCGCTTAGGGTGCGCGTATCCCGCCGAGAAAAAAAAGAAACAAGTGCGCAAACGCACAAAGGGGGCAGGGTAGAAACACCCTAACCCCTAGGCCTGCTCAGGGGTCCCACAAGGACCCCCTGGGCAAAAAAGCATTTTTTTTTTTAAATCGGCAGGATGCGCTCAGGGTGCGCGAATCCTGCCGGAAAAAAAATCGAGCGCGGTCTCCCGCGCTCGATGCACTGGCCCCGGGTGGGCCAAGTCCCGGGGCATGCTGGGGGGGTTAATTTTATGTGTGGGGGCCTCTAAGGGCCCCAAGCCCCGAGGACCACCACCCCCGGGGCTTTATGCATAATGGTTGCGGGAGGGCTCTGAGCCCTCCCGCAGCCCCGGGACCACCACCTCCCGGGGCTTCTTTTTTTAAATGAAAAACCTGTGTGGGGGGCTCCAGCCCCCCACACGCCCGGGACCGCCACCTCCCCGGGGCACTAAACATTTAAATATGGGGGTCCGTTACGGACCCCAGAGCCCCGGGGACCACCACCTCCCGGGGCTGTGCACACGATGGGAGGGGGGCCGCGCGGCCCCCTCCTGGAGCCCTTGATGGCCCTGGGGACCGCCACCCCCAGGGCCGGCTCCTGCAGTGTCCCGGGGTGCCTACCCCCGGGACACTGCTGTTTGCAATGACAGGACGGGAGCCTCGCGGCTCCCGTCCTGTCATTGCAAACTTGCTTTGGATATTGGAAGAGAGAGCAGGAAACCTGCTCTCTCTTCCAATATCCAAAGCCGATTGCTTTCCACATGGGGAGCAGCATGTCAGCTGCTCCCCATGTGGAACTAGCAATGCCGGCTCCCAAGGGACGTGGGGAGCCGGCGGGACTGTGGGGGATTGGGGACCCCCCACAGTCCCCAACGAGAGGCCAGGCCCCGGGGGATGGGGTCCCCGGGGCAAGTAGTGGCCCGGGAGGGGGCCACGCGGCCCCCCTCCCCAAAGTTTTGCAAAATAATAAAAAAAAAAAAAAAGGGTATGGCCGGCCCGGGGATGGGGTCCCCGGGCCTTAAAATGGCCAGAGGAGGGGGCCACGCAGCCCCCTCAAAATATTAAAAATAAAAATAGAGGCCATGCCCCGGGAGATGGGGTCCCCGGGGCCAATACAGGCCCGGGGAAGGGGGCCACGCGGCCCCCTTCCCGTTTTTTTAATTTTGAAATTTAAAAAGGGGTAAGGCCCTGGGGGATGGGGTCCCCAGGGCCCAAAACAGAAAAAAAGGAAGGGGGCCACACAGCCCCCCTTCAGGGGACAAAAAAAAAAAAAAAAACGATCGGGCCCGCAGGCCCCGCCCCTTCCTTCACCACTCTGCAAACGCGCCCCTGGCGCGTTTGCAGAGGGGAACGAATTCCCCTTGAATACTGGGGGTCCCTGGGGGCCAACTAGCCCACCAGGAACCTCCAGTATGCGTCAGGGGCTGCCTTGCAGAGAGGTGTACAGAGGCCACGCCCCTTTTTACACCTCTCTGCAACGCAGCTCTGTGGTGCTTTTGGAGGTATATGGTGGGCTAGTTGGACTCCGGGGACCCTCAGGATTCAAGGGGACTTAATCCCCCAACTTAAAACGCACCACGGGGCGCGTTTGCACAGTGGTGAAGGGAGGGGGCGGGGCTTCAGGTGACATGTGTGCAAACAGGCCCCGTGGCGCGTTTTAAGATGGGAATTAAATCCCCTTCAATCCTGAGGGTCCCTGGGGGCCAACTAGCCCAACAGGTACATCCAGAAAGCGCCACAGAGCTGCGTTGCAGAGAGGTGTAAAAGGGGTGTGGCCTCTCTACACGTCTCTGCAACGCAGCCCCTGGCGCATATTGGAGGTTCCTGGTGGGCTAGTTGGCCCCTAGGGACCCTCAGGATTCAAGGGGACTTAATCCCCCAACTTAAAACGCGCCACGGGGCGCGTTTGCACAGATGTAACCTCAGGCCCCGCCCCTCCCTTCACCATTGTGCAAATATTCCTCTAAAATCAGCCGAAATACGAATTCCGATTTACTCACCTGTTATCAGGAGAGACCTCAGTGCTGTATCTTTCAGCCCAGTACTGGTCCTGAAAAGTAATTCTAACCATACTTACCAGTAACTTGAATTTCCTTCCATAGGCTAACATTGACTGGTTTCACTTGGAAATTCTTCTAAGTGTGGAGTTTTGGAACTTTAAAATATTCCTCTAAAATCAGCCGAAATACGAATTCCGATTTACTCACCTGTTATCAGGAGAGACCTCAGTGCTGCATCTTTCAGCCCAGTACTGATCCTGAAAAGTAATTTTAACCGTACTTACCGGTAACTTGAATTTCCTTCATAGGCTAACATTGACTGGTTTCACTTGGAAATTCTTCTAAGTGTGGAGTTTTGGAACTTTAAAATATTCCTCTAAAATCAGCCGAAATACGAATTCCGATTTACTCACCTGTTATCAGGAGAGACCTCAGTGCTGCATCTTTCAGCCCAGTACTGATCCTCAAAAGTAATTTTAACCGTACTTACCAGTAACTTGAATTTCCTTCCATAGGATATCATTGCCTGCTTTTTGCTGAAAAAGTTTCTAAGTGTTGATTTTTGAAACATACAAATATTCCTCTAAAATCAGCCGAAATCCAAATTCTGATTTACTCACCTGTTATCAGGAGAGACCTCAGTGCTGCATCTTTCAGCCCAGTACTGGTCCTGAAAAGTAATTTTAACCGTACTTACCAGTAACTTGAATTTCCTTCCATAGGCTAACATTGACTGGTTTCACTTGGAAATTCTTCTAAGTGTGGAGTTTTGGAACTTTAAAATATTCCTCTAAAATCAGCCGAAATACGAATTCCGATTTACTCACCTGTTATCAGGAGAGACCTCAGTGCTGCATCTTTCAGCCCAGTACTGATCCTCAAAAGTAATTTTAACCGTACTTACCGGTAACTTGAATTTCCTTCATAGGCTAAGATTGACTGGTTTTCAGCAAAAAAGTTTCAAAGTGTTGATTTTCACAAACTACAAATATTCCTTAAAAATCGCCTGTATGACTTAAACGCATTTTTTCAACTGTTTACAGGAGATGCACCAGTGCTGGATCCAGGATCCAACACTGAGTAAGAAAAAGTAACGATAACAGTTTTTACCTGCTAAGTGAATTTCCTTCCATAGGATAACATTGGTGATTCTATGAGAAAAAGTTTCTAAGTGTCAACTTTTAAAATACAATAATATTCCTTAAAAATCAAGACTGTAACCAAAATGCTTTTACTCAACTGTTTACAGGAGATGTACCAGGACTGAATCTAGGATCCAGTCCTGTGGTTACAAAAGTAATCCATAAAGTAACTAATTGCATTTAACTAGAAATTCACATTGAGCTGAATGTTGCATTGTGTTTGAAAATGTGTTGCCCATTGCAACAACTGTAACTACTGTACTTAAAAGTCTATTGCCTATCTGCAAAGTATTTAAACTAAAGTAATTCATTCTGAGAAAGTATTTTTTGTAATGTAATGTATAATGTAATTACAATGTAATTTAAAAAATAAAATATGTAAAAAAAATTGTTTCTAAAAATGTAGTGAATCAGTATGAAAAAAATTAATATAACAATTAATACATTTAAAAATTGTCATTTACAAAACCTTTGAAATTCACTGAAAAAACCGTAGGTTTCAGGCACGTTATAGTTAGAAATTAGCATTTAAAAAACCTTTGAAATTCACTGAAAAAACCATAGGTTTCAGACACGTTATAGTTACAAATTAGCATTTAAAAACCTTTGAAATTCACTGAAAAAACCATAGGTTTCAGACACGTTATAGTTACAAATTAGCATTTAAAAAACCTTTGAAATTCACTGAAAAAACCATAGGTTTTAGGGACAGTTTTAGTTACTTGGACATTGCACTCGTACAAAACCCGTGAAATTCCCCCGTTATAGTTAGTTCAGCTAACTATAACTCGCGCCCGCAATGCACTGCTGATGACGTCACATATTACATCACTCATGACATGGTCAGTGACATCACTGATGACATCACTGATGACATCTCAAATGACATCACTGATGACATCATCCACGTGATAATCTGATGCACCTCCTCACACCCTAATATAACCTTTGATACACCCACTCTAAATTACAGACTGCCATTCGCAAAACCATAGACACTCCAACACCAATAACTACATACCCACTCACTGATTCTTAGGTCTACACACACACATCCACTCACTCACCCGTACAGTCACTCATACTTACGGTCACTCAGTACAGGACTATCATATGCACTCTTACTCCTATATAGACACTCAAACAACGCCACTCATCCATAGAGATACTCACACACCTAGTCAGTCATGCAAATAATTAAACACACTGCCATTTACTCACCTATACAGTTATACACACACCAGCTCACTTACTCATACAAATAGTAGCACATTGTTACGCTCTTATACAATCACAGATACAAGCACACACTCATCCATACAGCCACTATCACAATCACTCACTCTTGCTTATAGCTATTTATATAATCCAACACACATATATACTGCCTTTCACATATGTAGTTACTCACACATGTACCACTGGGACATACATTCACTCACTAACACACTCTTACACACACTTACCCACCCATACAGTCTATCACAGATGCACTCTTGAAACCATCCACCCAGTGAATCACCCACTCACACATCTATGCACAGAGTTGCACACACCCCTCCCACACAAACACTCAGGCACCCATACAGATACTCAGACAAGCATTCAATAACTCATATAGACACTCATTTAGCTATTCACAAACACATGCAGCCACTTACACAGCAACAGACAGACGGATACAGACATTCACCCAGTTTAGTCACTAACCCATGCATTCAGTAAGATACGTTAAAACACTCACTTATAGAGTCAGTCACGCACCTACTAAATCATCCATACAGACACTTACACACCCACTCATTCTTCAATACGTCTTTTCCTATATATATTAAAAATATTTAAACTTTACAGAAACACACAGTCACTGGATGATGTTATCAGTGATGTCATTTGAGATGTCATCAGTGATGTCATCAGTGATGTCACTGACCATGTCATGAGTGATGTAATATGTGACGTCATCAGCAGTGCATTGCGGGGGCGCGAGTTATAGTTAGCTGAACTAACTATAACGGGGGAATTTCACGGGTTTTGTACGAGTGCAATGTCCAAGTAACTAAAACTGTCCCTAAAACCTATGGTTTTTTCAGTGAATATATATATATATGTATGTATATATACACATATATATATGATGTGTGTGTATGTATGTTGGAATAAAATGTTTTAGCTGTGTTGCTTATGCATTGTACATTTTAAGTTAGCATTTGCAGCACCATTTTACGTTCAGCCGCCATTTTGAGCCATGATCGTAACCAGTTTCTGTCTCTCTGCCCAGCTGAAAGCAGCTGCAATAGTTTTTGTTTCTCCAAGGTTGAGCTTTGCTGTACTAATGAATACACTGTTCTTATTAGTACATACCTTTCTCACTAGATAGGCCTGCTCCCACCCTTAGAGCGGCGGTCACAGGCAGAGTGACCTTGGCATCGAGATAGCATGCGCCCGGTCTCAGGATCGAAACTCAACCTTCTGTATCTCCTTTGTTCAACTGCTACCAACTGAAAATTTCCAGTCGGGGCGTGTCTTCATTGGTTCTGAATTGTATGTAATGTATTGTCATTCTTGCTGAAGTCAGTCCCTCTGCAGCAATCCCAGGAGGCTGGTCCGACTGGACTCCGCTCGAGCGTACCGGAATAAAATATACTTGGTTTGTATTCTCTACTGTCTGACCGACTCTTCATTTGTATGGAAGGCTGAGAGGTGGTCGCAAGTGACCCGGGTGGCCCTAATCGGGTCACTTCCTTCAGTTGGCACCCGAACAGGGACACCATCGGGTGACCCATCCTCGCCCGTGGACAGGTGTGGAGATCGGGGCTACGTCGGGTCGGACGGGCGGACCAGGGATCCCTGCACGAGAGAGTCCTGAACTCGCAGCTGCCCCGTCTGTCTGGCCAGTCGGTGCGTCACCCAGCGGTCATCCCGACTGGGGTCCTGAACGGCAAAACCCTTGGATTTGACCGTTTGGTCCAAAGAGTCGGCAGTGGAGAATAAAGTCGTTTGGCCTGTGTGCACCAGGTGAGTTCGTTTTGGTTCTTTGTGGATATGGTACCATTTTGGTTTGTCTTTGGTAAAGGTCTGAGGACCAATTTGGATACAAATTGTTTTGTGAACGCTTTGCCTGGCAACATAACGAATTTGGCCCACTTTTGAAAACGCCGGAGTTCAGTCGCTTTTTGGTTTCTTGTTGTTGTTGTTGTTCTGCTGATGCTCGACTGGAAGAAAGTCAGCCAGCGCCTCCGGAAGGCACTCCTAATTTCGATATGTATGTGAAGTATGGCCTTGGCCCTATTATGTTTAGTACGCTATGGCACAAATATACGAGGGACAATGCCGAGTTGCAGTGGCCATTGGCGAACACTTTTGATGAACAAAAAATAGTTTTTTTACAGGAAAAGTTGTTTGCAAAAAGAAGTAGGCAGTCGATGTTTGATTCCCTCAGAACATGGCAAAAAGAGGCTAAACAGAGGCGGATGAAAGCGGAGAAAGAGGCCCGGAAGGGGAGAATGCAGACATTGACTCAGAAAGCTGTAGCGCATGATAGAGAGAAACAGGAGATAGGAATAGAATGTGAAGATAGGAGGTTTGGACTGAATATTGATAAATCTTATGTAGCTCGAGAAGAAAGTGATGCTTTTGTGGAAGAATTGCTAGACGCTCGACCCCCACCTTCGCATGCCCCGCAGAGGGTATATCCCGCTCTTCCCCCACAGGCCCAGCTACCCGGTGCTTCTGTCCCCGCTGTTTCTGCTTCTGTTACTGTTGATCAGACTGCCTTGGCTACGGCACCTCCTGTCCTTTCTTTGCCTTCGCCGTCTGTGGCAACTGCAACTGTTAGCACTCCTGCGACACCTATTGCTTCGGCATCCCTTTCGCCAACTCTTACACCCACGACACAGCCAGTAGCTATGTTAATGCCCACTACCTCTGTTATCACTTCCACTGTGTTCCTCCATTCCCCGACATTACAAAGTGGTGGGACACCAGTACGTGGCCCTGAGGATAGAGACTGTATGAAATTTAAGGAACGCCTGGGGCACACGTTGGTGCAATCTGATATGGGAGATGCAGAGAAACAGGTAGGGGCTAACCAGGCTGCGCAGTGGGCCCGAAACCCCATTTATGGTGTGGAGGATGTGTGGAATGTGATGAAAGATTATGAGCCTTTTGTACAACAGCATGCCCTTAAGCACGTCGGCTATTTTGATTGGACTTTGGGAGCAGTGTTTCAATGATGCAGCACCCCAGATTATCTATGATATTAAAGATCATGTATACGTTGCCGATATGGCACCTGGTCAAGTTTTTGGTAATGTCGCAACGTTGGTTGCTTATCGGGGTAGGCTGCTTGAGAAGAGCCCGACGACAGTATCTCAGTTTTCTATGAGGGAGGTCCACCCCACATTTCACCCTGAAATACCGGAGCTACAGGATCAGCACAATGTTGTTACTAGACCAGGGGTAGCGGCCCGTTTCCAGGAACAGTGGGATTATACCCCATGGAAAAGGAGTGAGGTCTTGTTCCTTAAAACTCAGTTACCTGACCCTAGGAAGAATCCTACTGCATATTATAAAGAATTGACTGAGGCAGCTTCTTCGACAGTAATGACGCTTGCGGATATGGAAATGTTCTTTGGTTTGCTGGTTCCTGTTGATATTTGGAGGCAGGTAAATACACAGATTCACGTTGCTGAATTGGGTGGTACCTGGGATCAAATTAAGGTATGGGACCAGGAGATGAAGCCTGGTGAGAAGCCCAAAGCAGAGATACTTGCTCTGCCCGGCCGTATTATCACTTATATGCATTCCCTTATTCCACCCCGAAAAATTGATTGGGACAAGCTATCGGCCTGTCGTCAGAAGAAAGATGAGAGTGTGTCTGATTTTTTCACCCGGTTTGAAAGTGTGTTTTGGGATTATAGTGGACAGGACTTGTCGACTGAAGGTGGTGTGCGTTTGTTTGTTAGTAGATTTGTTTCAAACTTGCTCCCCGAGATCGCGACTCGATTACAGGCTTCAGAGAGCACCTGGTCCACCTCTTCTCCTTCTGTTATCTTGAATATGGCGCAGTATTATGAGCACAGGGAAAACGAGGATAAGGAGAAGATGGAGAAAAAGCATAAAGATTTGAAGACGAAGGTGTTGTTGCAGCATGCTTTTCGAGGGAATGGTAGAGGACGTGGTGGTGTGGCCCGACAGCTTCCCCGTACTAGCAGGAATACTACGCCTGTGGGGCCGAATCAGTGTGCGTATTGTAAGGAGGAAGGGCACTGGCGCAGCGAGTGTCCTGTGCTTTTGCAGAAGGTGGCGGTCCCAAGAGGGCGGGGGTCTCGAGGACGGGGTCGCGGAGATGGTGGCCAGGACAGGGCTCAGAACGCTGTGGCATCTCAGGGTCGTACTGATCAAAACTACTTTGACGACCCTCGGGGTAAACAGTATTTTCATGATGACAGCCGGGGACACGGTGAGGGTCCAGTTTTGATACCTGTAGACCAGCGAGGTCCGTATGTTATTGCGGATGTGCATGGATTGACTAAGGAGTTTTTGGTGATACAGGTACAACAAACAGCTCTATTTCTCGTTCCTTGGTCCCTGGGGCTCTGTCTGGCCATAATAATGTCTCGGTAGGTTTTTCTGGAATACCGGTTGTAAGCCCCATTTCAAAACCCCTCATGCGAACTATTGGTCCCTTTACTGTGGATTCGCCATTCTTGTTGACATCTAATTGTGGAGAAAATTTGATGGGTCTGGATTTATTGAAGAAATTGCATGCCACCATTTATTGCTCCCCGGAGGGTGTCTACATGACAATGGGTCCGAATGTTGTGCGCGCTACGCAGTGTCTGTCTAAAGATGCGCCTCTCCCTGCTGAATTTAAAGATGTGCCACCCACACTGTGGGCAGCGGGCTACACAGATGTGGGTTTGTTGCAGATATCGCCTGTTTCGATACGTGTCAAGGAAGGTGCTATTTTACCTCGCATTCCTCAGTATAAAATACCACAGGCTGGTGAGCGAGCTTTGATGCAAATAGTGCAGGATTTGATTGAGAAAGTAGTGGTTGAAGAGACGGCTGCTAATGTTTGTAATAGCCCTATTCTTCCTATTCTCAAAAGGACATCTTCGGGTTCCTCTGATGACCATGCAGATGTTTATCGCTTTGTGATTGATTTGCGTGAAGTTAACAAAATAGTGATTCCCCAGTTTCCGGTAGTCCCTGACATTACAACACTGATTCCTTCTTCTGCTAAATTCTTTTCTGTCATTGACTTGAAAAATGCTTTCTTCAGTATCCCCATTCATCCTGACAGCAGGTATCTGTTTCGGTTCACCCTAGCTGGTAGAAGCTTTAGATTCTGTTGCGCTCCTCAAGGCTATACAGAAAGTCAGAGTATTTATAGTCAGGCATTGAAAAGTGAGCTGGATTCCTTGTCCCTGCCCACAGGTAATGTATTACTCCAATATGTTGACGACCTGCTCATCGCCTCAGACACAGAACAAGGTTGCAGAGATAGTACGGTTAAATTGTTGCTCCATCTAGCTGACCATGGTCATAAGGTATCCCTTTCCAACTTTCAGTATTGTCGACAGGAGGTCACCTATTTAGGTCACCTACTGTCAAAGGAGGGTAGGAGATTGACCCCTGAGCGCATCAGTACCATTGTGAAAATGCCTATTCCGCAAACTCAGAAAGTTGTGCGCGCTTTCATAGGTATCACTTCCTATTGCAGGCAATGGATACCTGGCTACTCGCTGCTTATTAAGCCCCTGCTTGCCCTAACACTAAAAGATGTGCATGAACCCCTGCCTTGGACGCCTGAATGTCAGAAGTCTTTATTGAAAACTGCGCTTTGTTCGGCTCCAGTGCTTGGTACTCCTAATTATGCCAAATGCTTCGTGTTGTAAGTCCATGAGCTGGGTGGTTGTGCGCTTTCCTTTTACTCACAAAAATCCGGGGATAAGCAACGACCGTGTGCTTATTTCTCTGCTGTGCTTGACCCTGTCGCACGAACCCTTCCGAGTTGTCTAAGAGCGGTCGCGGCTGTGGCTGTCTCAATAAGGCAATCGGCAGGACTCGTCCTTGATACTGACCTCACAGTTATGGTACCCCATGCTGTGGATACACTTTTGAATAAGACAAGGACACAGCACCTCACCACTGCACGTCTGACCAGTTACGAGCTAACGCTCTTTCAAAAGCATATTACGATCAAACGTTGTGCCACTCTGAATCCAGCCACGCTACTTCCCCTCCCTTCTGAGAATGAGGACATTGATATACATGATTGTATCTTCCGGACGGAAGAAGAGACGAAAGGACGGGTAGACCTGACTGATGTTCCCTTATCTGACCCCCAATGGGAACTATATGTCGATGGCTCTTGTTTCAAATTACCAGATGGCACCACCACTGCAGCATACGCAATTACTACGCTGCACACGGTAGTTGAGACATCACGAGTTCCCTATCAGTCCACCCAGGCAGCTTAGTTAGTCGCCCTTATTCGAGCTTGTGAATTGAGCGAGGGACTGGTTGTTAATATTTATACTGACAGCCTTTGGGGTCGCCCATAATTTTGGGTGGCTCTGGGCAGAGAGAGGGTTCCTTACTTCCCATGGGACATGCATTCAGCATGGTCCTCTTATACATAGGCTTCTGTCCGCTCTGACACTCACCAAGAAGTTAGCAATTGTGAAGTGCAGTACTCATAAGAAAGTTAAAGGCAATGTGGGCAAGGGGAACGCTTTTGCAGATCAGACAGCTAAGGAAACAGACCGAACCAAGATGAAAAGAATGTTTGTAGCAGGTCCAGCCAGGTGGGTGCCTGAGTTCTCCATGTTTGAGGATACACTTGAAAACGTGAAGGAAATACAGAGTGAAGCCACGGTGGAAGAATTAGCAAGGTGGCAGGAAAGTACAGCAAACTTGAACGATGAGGTATGTTGGATTAATAAGTCAGGGAAGCAAAGATGGATGTTGCCAGATGCATATGTTCTTCCTGTAGTGACAATGGCCCATGGCCTAGCCCATATCAGTGCTAAGGGAATTTGCAAGTTGTTAGACCCTGTATGGCAAAATGACAACATCTCAAAGACTGCTACACATTAGTGAAATACTGCATGGTGTGCATGATGCACAATCCTGGCAAGGGTACCCCTACACCACCCAGTAATTTTGCACCTCCCACTTTCCCTTTTGAGGTCCTTCAAATGGACTTTATTGAAATGGACAGGGTCAATAATTTGAAGTATGTGTTGGTGGTTGTCTGTGTGTTCAGTAAATGGGTTGAGACTTATCCCACTAAAGAGAATACAACCATTGCGACTGCGAAGATACTCCTGAAGGAGTTCTTTCCTCGCTTCGGCTTGCCCTGTTCGATCTGGAGTGATAACAGAAGTCATCTCAATGCCAAGGTTATCCAGTTAGTTTGTGAGGGACTACACATCAGACAGAAGTTTCATTCTGCGAACCACCCCCAGTCAGCAGGTTTGGTTGAGAAGTACAATGGTACTCGCAAACTGAAATTGGCAAAGATTCAGGAGACCACAGGGTTACAGTGGCCAGATGCTTTACCACTAGCTCTTTTGTCCACAAGAACAACAGCATATTCTAGGACAGGATTGTCACCCTACAAGGTCATGTTTGGACGCCCGGCAAATGTCTGGGGCGCCCCGCGTCCCCGTAGATTTTCAGAGATTGAGTACCCTTTATTGACCGATTACCTGTACCAGTTAACTGAAAATTTGCGTTCTATTCACCAACAGATAAAGGAATCGCTTCCGCCTGTACCAGAGGGGCCTGGTCATAACATCCAGCCGGGGGACTGGGTGTTGCTTCACAACTTTCAGCGGAAGAAGTGTTTGGAGCCCCGTTGGAAGGGGCCCGAGCAGGTGCTCCTCACTACCAGGACCGCTGTGAAAGTTGCTGGCCGAAAGAATTTGATACATTGCAGTCACTGCCGCAGAGTACCCTTACCCTTACCCTTACCCTATGACGAATGGGTGAGGGATGGTATTGGGGATGCTGAGGGAGAGAAGATACCACAGTTCGTTCCCTTCAGCGATGCGCAGCTTATATGGACCCAAATGGAAGCTGAGAACGAGGCTGTGCTAAATGCAGCAGTACCTCTGGAAATTAGAGCAATAAAAGAGCCCCTCTTTGTTGACCCCTCTGTGCCTGGAGTCACCAGGTCCAATTTGCGTCCTCGTTTGAAGAATAGTGCACCAAAGGAAAAGTCAGACTAGTCAGGGATGGACTGTGCAAGTGAGGGTGTACTTTGCTATAGTACCAACGGTGTTAGTTTAGGGTGAGGCGAACTTGGTGCATTGTTCTGACATTGGACAGGATAAGTCGAATGTGCCTTCTTGGAGGGGAATACAATATCTTGGACGACGTGGGAATCATCAAGAGCTAGGACTGAGCAGCTCCACGTTCGGTGCTCAAGAGCGCCAACGTTGATGAACAATAGGAGTCTACCAGTGAGGCTCTGACGGACACTGGGAACCCTTGCTCTTGCCCTTGCTATCAATTTTATTGCATTCCCTTTTCCTTGTTTCATAATGTATCCGTTTGGTCGGCCTATTGAGGAGGAGGAACAGCCATTTGCATCCCCACGACTAGCGCAGGGCTGGTCCACAAAGATTAAGATAGTCTTCGTATTGATCGTTGTGATTGCATTAATAACAGTACTTGGAATAACTTGGTTCCTGGAGGAAAAGCATCCTGTACATTCCTTGGTTGGTACAACGCCCACTACCCCCGAGCATATGTTTGTTACTATGGCCCCCCACAATGGGGAACACCGAAAGACTTACACAGATAATGTGTTTATGCAAATGTTACATCAAGCTCATGATGTGTCCAATACAACACATTTTGGGTTTGTGGATTGCTTCCCTCATTTACTCATAAGAGTGATAACTTGTTGTCTCTACCATTGTCATATGTCGGTAGTTGCGAGGGATGGTTTCAATTGTTCGTTATGGTGCACTATCATTTCCAATTATCTACTCAGGTTATAACATTTGCCGATTCTCGCACTGTGGTACAGTATATAACATTCCATCACGGGTTTACTCCCCTAGGTCGAGAAGAAAATGGGACGTCTGGTACACTATCCCCAACATCTTGTATGAGCATATATGATAAAATACAGAACGAAACATGGCTTAGAATGGAAGTGGCAGATTTCCGAAGTTTCAACACGTCCGAGTATTTTCAATCTTTCCAAGATCGTAATGTTACCAAGGACAAACCCATGCCAGTGTCCGTGGTTAACACCACAGCTAGTTTCTGTGTACAGGGAACAGGGGGCGTAAAGGTGGGGGAAAGTAAATGCAACTTTACTTACGAACTGGTAACGCTAAATAGTCCGCCCTCAGAATGTCTATTTTGTCTGTGGATCCCAAGCTTATGTCTGGCTTCCAAGGGGGTGGTCTGGTAAGTGTTACCTCTCTTTCCTTCTTCCCCCTGTGTATATTGCCCCGCCCAATTACCATAAAGATCATCGGTTGCAACGTAGGAGCATATACTTGCCCTGAGTCAGGGGAGTTGTGGACACTGGGGCTATAGATCAAACAGATACTGCTTGGCAGCAGTTCGATGATGCTGCAAGGGGTCTGCTACCTTTCTGGGGCCTCATGGCTAATAGTGTCCAGCTTCGTCGGCTCACGAGAGTTGTGGAAGGGGTTATTAATACAACAGCTGGGATACTGACAAACATTACTGCTGAGCTTCAGGCTACGAGGCTTGTCACATTACAAAACAGGATGGTGTTAGATGTCATCCTTGCTGATCAGGGAGGGGCCTGTCGCATCATTGGCAGTAGCTGTTGTGTTTACATGCCGGACCACGCCCCCAGTGTGTATAAGGCCATACAAAAATTGCATAGATTGTCATCAGATCTCCACCAAGAGACAGGTACCTGGACATTACCGGGGTGGTTCTGGAATATGCTAACAACGTGGGGTTGGAAGATCCTTATCCTTTTGGTTGCAGCTGCTGGTATTATCTTTACATGTTGCCTTTGCATACACTGCCTTCTGGCTTGTTGTGCCAGCTGTATACGTGCTCTGACACCTAGACCAAAAATGTCCGTTCATGACACCAATGCTGCGATCATGCTGCAGAAACAAATTGATGAGATGATGCAAATTGACGAAGGTATCTTTGAATGCTGACTGTGTATATACCTGCAACTGGTGCGATTTCTTGCCTTCGCAACATGGTATCTATTCCTAGTTAGTAAAATAAAGTTTTAGCAAATGCTAAAAGGAGGGTCTGTTGGAATAAAAATGTTTTAGCTGTGTTGCTTATGCATTGTACGTTTTAAGTTAACATTTGCGGCACCATTTTGAGTTCAGCCGCCATTTTGAGCCATGATCGCAACCAGTTTCTGTCTCTCTGCTCAGCTGAAAGCAGCTGCGATAGTTTTTGTTTCTCCAAGGTTGAGCTTTGCTGTATTAATGAATACACTGTTCTTATTAGTACATACCTTTCTCACTAGATAGGTCTGCTCCCACCCTTAGAGAGGCGGGCACAGGCAGAGTGACCTTGGCATCGAGATAGCATGTGCCCGGTCTCAGGATCAAAACTCATCCTTCTGTATCTCCTTTGTTCAACTGCTACCAACTGGAAATTTCCAGTCGGGCGTGTCTTCATTGGTTCTGAATTGTATGTAAAGTATTGTCATGCTTGCTGAAGTCAGTCCCTCTGCAGCAATCCCAGGAGGCTGGTCAGACTGGACTCCGCTCGAGTGTACCTGAATAAAATATACTTGGTTTGTATTCTCTACTGTCTGACCGACTCTTCATTTGTATGGAAGGCTGAGAGGTGGTTGCTAGTGACCCAGGTGGCCCTAATCGGGTCACTTCCTTCATGTATATATTCACTGAAACAAACAAAGGTTACAGGGACCTTATAGTTACGCTCATATTTCACACGCACAAAACCATAGCAATTCAGACGTTATAGTTACCTGAGGTAACTATAACTTACGCCCCAGCAATGCACTGCAGCTGCTTTAAATTCTAATTGCCAACACCACTACTATACCAACTGAGCACTCCGAGGGCCAAGCCCACAGACTTGCATACCTAGGCTTTTTAAAAGAGGAGAGAGGCTACCAGGTCATGACAGGGCAGTGGGCAGGAGGTGAAATGGATATTAGTGCAGGCACAAAAAAGAAGAACAAAGTGAGTTTTGGGAAAAAGGTCCTCAGTCCATCAATGGAGCAGATTAGAAAAAGGAGACGGGGCAAAATATGAAATGAAGGTCCAGAATTGTGAATGTCAGGAAAAGGAGAAGACGATTGAACGAGGGGAGAGAGGGGAGAAAATAATCCAGATGTGGGATATGTGACAGAGGATTGAGGGACACAGTGGATGGCAGCAGGTTCAAAGGTCAAGAAGTAGAAAGAAAAAGAGAAGAGTGGAGATTACAAGCAGGAAGAATGAACATGATAGAAGTCTTAGACAAGGGATGTGTGGTAAATACAGGTAGGTGGAGGTTTCCGTCATTGGAGATGAATGTGGGTGATTGTGATACATTTGTAAATATGGTCAGGCATCTGAGGGACATTGAGGTGAAGTGAAATACTGTCTGCTGTTCTCACTGTTAACCTGAGTCATGGAAGAGGAAAACATTCATAGCAGGGGGAACATAGGTGGATTGCGAAAATGAAACTCCCTGCAGATTAACTTTTGTTACATCCATGCCAGGAACTTAGCTGAGGTTGCATGCACACAGAAGAAAGATACTTATTGTGCAGCCAAGGAACACCGTGCAGAACTATGTGCTGAGCACCTTGCTGGGGGAGTACTCAAGACTTAGACCACACCAGAGTTTCAGCGGCCACCTTCACCCCAGGGGGTGTTCCGCGACCTGGGAGGAGCACCGTGTGGGAAGCTCTGCAGCAGGACTGTGGAGTTAAACATTGGACAAAAATGTCAAACTTGGTCTTCTTCATATGGCTTGTCGCCGTCATAAGTGGAAGAAAACAGCCCGCCCAAGGATTATGAAATGCTTCTTTCAAGATGAGTCCAAGATGAGTTTGTATATTTTTTTATGATGTAAGTTACTGTTTGAACAATATAGAAAGAAGACTGTAAAGACAGTCCTCACACCATAAATGTGTAAAATGTATTCTTTATTCAAGTTGGTCTTCACACCCCAGCTCGCTAGTCCCAGCTTCAGACCTGGTTCCAATAGAACAGCTCCCTCTTTTGAATCTATACATTCCAGACTGAAGCTTAGTAGCCACAGGATTCCAAGACAATGATGACACAAGCAGGAAGTTCTTACAGAGGCTTACAGTAGAACACATTACAATGGCTTAAATAACAAGCATAGAATACCACACATCTCCCTCCCAATAATAACAGTCATGAAAACTATAGTACAGAATGAAGAAACATACGGAAGGAAAATCAATAAAAAAGGACTTAAAAATCTCTAATACAGAAAATTAAAGGTCCCTACTACTGAACATAATCCTCTAAATACTTTGGTTTGACACATCGCCTCACACCTCTATTCCCACTCTCAACGATTACGCCTTGACTCTTTTCACAGAAGTCCGCATCCCTTTCTTTACAAACATCCGAAGAAGCATTAGAAAGTTTGGCCACCCTGTTTAAATTCCACACTCTGTGATCTTCAGTTCTAATGGCATTCTTTAACACTTTAATGACCTTCATAGGCCGCAAGAACTTTGAACCTTGAGAAGTGGATCCCCTTGCGAGGATTACGGATTTTGACCATATCCCCAACCTTCACAACCGTTTCCTTCACAGCCTTTCTCATGTCAAACCATTTTTTGTTCATACACATTTTTTTTTACCTATTTCTCGATTCTTTCTTTGTCCCCCTTCTCAGACCCTAAACCTTGTGATTTTTTAACCATCCAAGATGGACACAACATGGTAGAAGCCTTTCTCTTACGAAATAGCTCAAAAGGGGTTCTCCCAGTCATGGAATGGGGGGGATAGTCTATAACTCTTCACCATGTTTTGAACTTCAATATACCAACACTTTTGATTTCACAAAGCTCTTTGAATGGTTTCCTTGAGTACTAGGTTAAACCTTTCAACTATACTGTTTGTTTCTGGGTGGTAAACAGCAGATTTTTTGTGTCTAATACCCTTGTCGTCCAAAAATTTGCACATTTCCTTCCAGGCAAATTGAACTCCATTGTCAGACAGCAAGGTTGAGGGAAAACCTTCCTTTTCAAATATACTGTCAAAAAATGCTATGACATCTCTGGTTTCCACTGAGTTCGTAATTTTGACCTCAGGCAACCTAGAATATACGTCTAGAAGCACAATCACATACTTGTCTACACTGGTGTGTTTAATGGGACCCAGGATGTCGATAACTACCTCATCCCAAGCCTCTTTGGCAAGTCGCCTTAATGTCATGGGTTGGACTCGGTGTTTCAAAACTTTATCACACTTGCTACACTCTACACATTCTCGCACAATCCTCTCCACACACGTGTCCATCCTGGGCCACCAGTATGCTTTGCCTAAGAATCTCCTTGGTTTTGGAAATGCCCGGATGAGCCTCATGAGCGAAATCAACCAATGGTAACCTCAGGTTGGCTGGAGGAATCAATCTGGTACCCCTCATCAAAAGACCGTTTTGACATGCTAACTCATCCTTTACTCGAAAGAAACCGCTGAGGGTTTCATCCACCTTGGCGCATTTGTTCCAACTCCCTGCAATGCCATCGAGCACAGCTTGGAGTGTAACATCTTTCACAAGTTCACCTACCCATTCATCCTTCTTGATCGCAATTTCATTGAGAAGACAAACAGAATATTCATCAAAATCACACAACTCATCCTCTTGCTTCTCGTCCTTAGAGAGTTTTCCATCAATTAAGCGTGAGCAGCAATCAGCCAGGTTATTCTTCGCACCAGTAACATACACTACGCGAAACTCAAACTCTTGGAGAGCCACCACCCATTTCCTTATTCTAGAGGATATGTTGTCTAGACCTTTCCTTTCAAAAATCTCCCTCAACGGCTTGTGATCAGTTTTAATTGTAAATTCGCAACCCCACAAGAATTTGTGAAGTTTCCTTATCGTCCAGAATATGCCTAACACCGCTTTCTCTACTACAGAATAGTTGAATTCAGCCCCTGTCAAACTTCTGGATAAGAATAAAATAGTCTTTTCTATGCTTTGATGTTCTTGTAACATGACAGCCCCTAATCCTGCTGAACTGGCATCTGTCATGACAACAATCTCATGACCTGGTTCAAAACTACTCAAGCAGGTGGCTTTGGACAATAGCTGTTTAACCAAAATGAACTCTTTCTCACATTCTGAATTCCAATCAAAACTCATGCCCTTATTTAAAAGCAGCCTCATGTTAAGCATTCTGTGTGCAAAATTGGGTATAAATTTGGCATAATACTCAGTCATGCCTAAAAACTTGACTACTTCCTCTTTGCTACTAGGACTGGCCATGCAACTGATGGTATCCACCAATTCCTTTCTAGGTTCAATGCTTGAGCTAGAGATATTGGGTCCCAAATAATCAATTTTAGTGAGATTGAATCTACACTTTTTTGCCTTAAGGGTAAGACCATTAGCTTCCAACTTGCTTAAAACTTCTCTTACTCTTTTGTCATGTTTTCCCACATTACATCCAAAAACCAGTATGTCATTTTGGTAGATTTTAATTCCCTTGACATCCTTAAAAATATGCTCCATCATTCTTTGAAAAATAGCTGCAGCGGATATAAGACCAAAAGGCATCCTGAGGAACTTGAAGTTCCCAAACGGAGTTATGAATGCCGTTAGGTCTTGGGAATCAGGATGCAACTTTACTTGATGATACGCCGATGCCAAATCAATGGAAGAGAAGAACTTAGCTCCTTCCAATAGGGACAACATCTCAGAGATGGTGGAGAGGGGATAATGGTCCACAACCACGCACCTGTTAAGTTCCCTCAAATCTATGCAAAGCCTGGACTCGCCATTGCTCTTAAGTGCCATGACAACTGGAGCCAACCACTACGTGGCTTCGACTTCGGGTGATAATACCACCACTCAACAGCTTATTAAGTTCCATTTTCATCTTCTCTTTTACCTTGATGGGCACACCTCTCACTTTACTGATGACTGGTACTGAATTCTTTTTTAGTATTATCCTGTGCGAATACCCTTTCAAGCAGCCTAAATGTTCATCAAAGACCCTTGGAAATTCTCCTTCAAAGGAAGGACCACTCAACTTCACTTGACTCAGTGGCTCATACATTTTGTCTTCTTGGTTCTCGTGCATACCACCCAACTCATCCTGCTTTAACCTCACAGATGGAGTCTCATTGGGATCTAGTATAACTCTGAGGTCTTTCTGATGTATCCAGCTAACCAATGAATCACCCCTCTCGGAGACATACACCTTCCCGGCGGTGACTCGATCTTCAAAACTAATGTTACTAATGAAAAGCCCTGAAAGTTTGATGGGTTCACCCCCATAACCTTTGGCTTTGATGTCAGGTTCGTATAGCACCACCTTACTTTTCATGTGTTTATCATACACTTCCTTAGGAATGAGAGTGATTTTTGCCCCAGAGTCAAACAACATTCGTATAGGAGTATCACCAATGAGAACTACTTCAAATGGACCGCTTTTTTTTCCTTCAGAGATCCTCAAAATTATTTATTCTACTTCATACTCTTCATCACACACAACTTCTTGGACCTTCTTTTTTAAGTTGCCACTACGACAACATTTCGATACGTGACCATTTTTGTTGCATTTCTTACACGTGGGCCCTCCACCCGATGCATTCCTTAAAACTCGGCACTTGTCCATACTCCCCACATCTGTAACACGTTCCCTGGAATGTCCTTGGGTAAACAACATCCTTGTTGTAACTACTTTTGTTATATTGCAATTTATTACTTCCACCTTTGTTCTGTTGAGGATTTACCACACTATTTTTTTTTTTGTAATTTAAAAAAAAATATATATATATTTTCCAACTGAACAATTAGCACAATGCAGTTATTGCATGATACGTCTACGATGATTAAACGTCTTTGATAAGAAACAATTTCTTTGATAACATAGCCACATTCCCCTCCCTCTTCTAATACATACATGATTACAAGCACCACCCTCATTCCCATTTGACCGTCATGTGGGTATATATGAGATCTGAAAACTACCTTATATGGCCGTTCGTGATATTGCCTACATTAGTCCTCAACTTGACCCAGCTATGAGAGTTCCTTGTGTTGTAGTCGATACGGACTGTTGTGTGTCATCCCCAATGTCCAACCCAAAGTATCTTCTCCATGGGTCCCAGAACCTGTGAAACATCCCCTGCTGTGGTATGTGGTACGTTCAGCCGCCATATATAAGTCCATTCCCCTTGTCCATTTCTGTATGGTGGGTCTTTCTGCCACCCCCCATCTCCGCGCTATATCCCTTTTTAGCAACTACCAATCCCAGTGAGGTGAAAGTTAGTTGTGCTCTAGTGACATCTACATCATTTGGTATCCCCAGTAGCACAAAACGCGGCTCTGCGGGTAACGTCACCCCTAGGACATCTCCCAGTAGTTTAAGTATCTGCGTCCAATACATTTGTATCTCAGGGCAAGCCCAGACCGTATGGAAAAAGTCACTGTTAGCCCCGGAGCAAGTCAGACAGGAAAGTGAGTCAGCCCGCCCCATTCTGTGTAGCCAATCTCGATCATAATATGTGCGATGCAGTATCTTAAGTTGGATCAAACGAAGCCTCGCCTTTATGGCTACTTCTCTGGGGTGCATTAACGCCGCCTCCCAGTCGATATCCTCCAGGGACCCCACCTCTCTCTCCCAACGTGCTCTAAGCCCCACCAGTCCGTCCGGAATATTATTGTTGATAGTTTTATAAGTAAAGGAGACCGCCTTGTGGGTTAGTTCCTCCTGCAGAAGCCTACCTTCCAGAGGAGCGTATTCCGGAAGTTGGTCACTTGGAATAGTCTCTTTCTGCCAAGCATGGCGCAGTTGCGCATATTTAAGGAATTGGGAGTCATTCAGTTCATAGTCCTGTTTGAGATTTGCCCACGTTTTGAGCTCACCGTTTTCCATGATGTCCCCTATTGTGGAGATCCCTAGGAGATCCCAGGTCCCGAATCCTTTGAGCTTTCTGAGCTTATTTTATTTATTTTTAAACTTATTTACTACTTCCACGTTTGCTTCTTTATGTCCCTCATCAGCCCTCTTTTTTAGTTCTACTACACATGGTTTGGTATGTTCACATGACTTAGCTATGGTAATTACCTCTGATAAAGAGGGATTATCTTTTTCCCAACACGCTTCTTTGATCTTATCCAAAGTGCACCCTAACATAAAATGATCTCTCAGTCTTTCTTCATAGTTAGGCCCAAAATTGCATGTGGATGCTAATTTCCTTAGTACAGTAACATAGTCCTCAACGTTCTCCCCCACTCTCTGCATAAGTCTTCCAATCCTCACACCATAAATTTGTAAAATGTATTCTTTATTCAAGTTGGTCTTTACACCCCAGCATGCTAGTTCCAGCTTCAGGCCTGGCTCCTATAGAACAGCTCCCTCTTTTGAATATATACATTCCAGACTGAAGCTTAGGAGCCACAGGATTCCAAGACAAGGATGACACAAGCAGGAAGTTCTTACACAGGCTTACAGTAGAACACATTACAATGGCTTAAATGACAAGCATAGAATACCACAGGTACATTAACAAGTGATGGATGCATCACAATACCCTTATTTTACGGAACATTCATTGACTACTTGCTATTATTTTGCCCCCGATTTTTGCTCCTTACAACCAGAATTCCCTTCAGATCCTTTGTGGATGTCCTCGCTTGGCTCTTTTCTCTGCCCTGATCATAGATGTCCGTTCACCAAAATGCCATGGGCAGAGTTACAATGTTACACACCATTTGACCCTAATAACATCATAAGAATTTACATCGTATGACTGTTTGCCCTGAATTTGTCCAGGAAGTGATGTCACATGGCTATAACCCTGATGACATCCCAATAATTGAAATCACTGAACTTCCATAATAATTGCATGATTAATATAACAACACAACAAAACACACTTTTTTGACAACACAACCCCAGTCATTTGGTTGCAATAATGGCATTTTGTGAGTTCCAATGCACAGAAAAATGTTCTACTGTCCCTTTCAGGCCTCCATCCCTACATTCACAAATGGCTGCAAATATTTGCAGACAGAGTCTTGCTTCAAAAATATTGCTGAAGCATGATTCTTGCAAAGCTTTGCTGAGCCAGATAAATATATATGACATGGTGCAAATAACTGTCCAGGTCACATTATCATTTCCATCAGTGCAGACAGCGACAGTGAGCAACTGCTCATTGCAAGACGCGTGCAGGTGGCAGGCTGAAGTGATTTGTGTATTCGTTCGAGGTGTGCTGAGTTCTCGAAAGTAATCATTTTTGATGCTCTGTCTCTGGACGGCAGATATCCACTGCTCTTAGATGAAGGTGCATAGAGTGAAGAGTGATCAAATGTTAAACTTTATTGCTTGATTAATTAAAATCATACAATGGAAATTCATCAATTATGCAGCCATATTAAAACAAGTCATCAATTCCAAGAACCACGTAAAACCAAAGGCAAACAAATTACCAACTGTGGGGAAAGAAACACATAGTATTGGCAAATTAAATTCCTCCATATTACAAGTCAACAACTCATATCTTATAAAAATGAGGCAAGTTGCACTTAGTAAAATCATAAGTTATGTGCAATTTCTCCTGTGCAAGTTAGTTTTTTTTTGTTTTTTTTAATCTAGCTATTTTCAACAACCAAGTTTACTATATTTAAGTCACTGGCTTCTAGTTTCTTTTTTGTTAAAATGAGAAACTTTGTAAAATTTGCATTCATGATTATATCCGTTGGCTTAAAACAGACTACCAAAGCTTGTCTACATGATCGTACTCCTCGATTATTAAAATAATTTTTTTAATACATCCGTCTTTCTTCCTTCATTGCTGTACAAATACAAGTCAAATGAGTAATGTTTTCTTCCCATTGGTTGCACAGTCTGCAGGGAATCGACTTAGATGGTCGCAACCATGGCAATGCATGCGCCAATCCTGGGAGATGGCCAAATCTCGCTTTAATAAATATATTTTTTATTTGCGCCGTCCACGGTGTTTCTGGATAGGGCTGGACTTTGAGGATCTTGTACTCATTCACAATCATCCATGCGGGTGCTCGTTTAGTAAATTGCTCTTTATCTTTCAGGAGAGACAGACGTTTTATTATTCCGTTAATCGACTTTTTAAAAGATGTTGGTGCTATAGTCATTTCCCAAATCTCATGTGCAGATAGCTCTTTCAGTGCTGTTTGCAGATATTTCCAAAATTGTGAACTTTGGTTTAGCTGTATTTCTTGCCAGAGTAAGCAACTCATTGAATTAAAAGTATTAGTTTTTATTTGTTTCCATACTTTAATATATTGACCCATCCTTGCAATTTGCTGATTGCATATTCCAAATTCTAATCTAATTTGTGCAGGTGATGCGTTAGGAGGTAGCCGAAACAAATACTTGAAAATTTTGGTAATAGCATTATTCAAGAGTACGGAATCCTTACCACAAAGAGCTTCGCTACCGTAGGTGAGACTGGGCAGCAATTTTGCTTTTATAACTTTTAGTAGTGGAAGATAGGTAGGCCCGCCTAAAGAATGGTTCAAAGATCCAAAAGCCATAAGTAGGGAGTTACTTCTTTTGTCAGTTCTGTTTTATGTTGTAAAAATGAGCCATTGTCATCAAACAGTACTCCCAGGTATTTATAAGTTTTCACTTGTTCCAATTTGCGACTTTGCAAATACCAATTGTATTTACTATGTTTCAGTATTTTTTTATTAACTTCCATTACTTTCGTTTTTGCCTCATTTATTACCATCTTGTTCTCAATTGAGTACTTTGATATTTTATTTATAAGACGCTGTAAGCCTATCTTTGTTTGACTTAGCAAGACAACGTCATCAGCAAATAACAGATTTGAAATACATTTATCTGCCAATTTCGGTGGATGAGCCAACTCGTTATCTAGAGTTTCCGTTAAATCGGATAAAAATAAATTAAATAGGTAGGGTGCTAAAACACACCCTTGTTTTAAACCCTGGGTTGTTTCAATTTTTCTTGATAGCTGAGTACCTTTACCTAATCGAACCCTGGTCCAGGTCTCGGTGTATAATAATTGAATTGCTTTTAAAAGGCCAGGGCCAATACCATATTTTTCTAATTTTCCCCATAAGATTTGTCGATTTACACAATCAAAAGCTGATTTAAAATCCACGAAACATAGGTATAGCGGCTGTTTTCTCAATTTGTATTTTTCGATTAAAATTGCAAGTGTTAAAGTGATCAACCAACAACTACAGGGAAGAATTCTGTTAATCAGGTACTTTTTTGAATTCTTCCAAAGCATCTTAGTGCCCCAACCCCACAAAACCAAAACCTCACCTGTAAATATATATATTTTTTTGATGCAATCCTTATGTAGAGTCTATCCAAAGTCCCATTACAACGGCAAGTTGAAAGGGATGGTATATGCCAATACCAGGTATTATGCAGTCTGCAGAGTTGGGTTGTGTTAATTGTCCCTTGCCATTAGGGCATCTCATCTGTTAGAGGTTGTGGTTCTCGATGTCATTTAGAGGTCACCAGAGGTCACAACTGTGACCCCTGGCTTGCTCTTTTGTACCCCTACCCCTGGCCTTTGAGTTATTATGGCAGCACCAGGAACACAGTAAAGAACAGTGAATGAGAGAGAGAACAAATAATGGAAATCATGACTGCTGCGGTGATGCAATCGAGTTCACTTTCCCTGAATGTTAAAGAGTTTGCACTCTGGTGTGTCGGAGGGGAGCACCTTCCACTCTACACTGGTAAAGAAAGGCTCTACCAGGCAAGTGCAGAAGATGAAGATATAACTGTCTCTGAGCAAGGTTCTGTATGGCCCTTCGAAAATGAGGTCTAGCTTTCCCCTAGAGTCGCCAGGAAACAGATATTTAAATTCAACAAGAGTGTTTATTGTAGCTCCTCGTCTTTTTTCTTTTTTAATCAGACACCTTGAATTGCACTGACTCCATTATTATTTCACCTTGAGAGCACTTAAATAACCAGATCTCACCTCATTGGCAAACCAAACAGCTGTGACCGATCACTTGTCTAAACTGACATTTCAGCATGCGTGGAGCAGAAGGGGCGTGGGCAGACTGTCCCTTAAAGAGGACAAGAGGTTAAAGAGAGGTCTATCATGGGGAGTAAGGTCCATGTTTTAATGGCACAGAATGGAATTAAGTCAAGGGGAGGGCATTTGAGAAAAATCCAGTACCAGCAGAAGAAATGTATGCATTACAAAAGGAGAAAAGGGAAGTGTAATGATACATTCTTACTGTTATTCTTTGTTCACTTTGTTGCTATGTGCTTTGATGACATTTACATGTTCTCAATTCTTTTGCATGCGCACTTCAAACATGTTTATGTTTGAAGGTGCATCTCTTGTGCACTCCTTCTTCAGCGAAGTACGTTGTAGTGGAACTGACACTTTCAACATGTACTTTGTGGAGGAAGGACGCACTCCAGTAATCTGCTGTTTATGACAAATAAAGTCATTTGGAAGATACTTTACTTGTCCGACTCATCTCTACTTTCTGGATTATAACCTACTTTACATTTGGCGACGAGGATGGGATGGAACAATTGCGGCGTTAAAAAATTTAGCATCTGACTGTAATTTTGGTCCCTCTTTAGATACAAATATTAGGGATCAGTTTGTCTATAGTTGCTTTCACAAAAGATTCAAGAGAGAATTTTGAGTTGCAGGGATCCTTCTTTGTCGGAAGTCATAGATATGGCAAAGAGTATTGAAAGGGCTATTATATCTTCGAAATGTATTTCAAATGATAATATTTCATCCATAAATGTTGTACAAAATGTTCCTTCTATTAATGCTGTGGTACAGAATGCTTCTCTTGGTAATGCTGTACAAAATGTTCCTTCTGTTAATGCCATTACCCTTAAAAACAAATTTTCAAAGCCTTTTCCAAGAAAATTCAACATTATATGCTACAGGTTCAAGATCTCATCTAGGGAACAGTCCAATTTGTCCTGCAACAGGTAAAAAGTGTGGGAACTGTCACAAAATTGGTCATTTTCATTCAGTTTGCAGGAGCAAACAAGTAGTTCAGGTTAGTTCTGTTGTTCCCCAGCACTGTGATGATTTCAATGCAAATTTTAATAATTTACCTTTAGAAAGTCTTAACATTAACACTGTAGACATACCTTTACACTCTGTTACTCAAAACATTATTCTATCTGTTGATACTAATTCCAAATTTATTGTTAATGAACGTGTGAAGGACCCTACATGTGAGGTAACCATTGGTAAACTTAGTATTGATATGATGGCAGACTCAGATGCTCCAGTGACTATAATTTCTGATGTTTTATTTAAAGGTCATTGGGCATCACACATTTCTTTAGAAGCCACTGACATAATCGCTAAGGCATAGGGAGATACTATAATTGATATGCTGGGCTTCTTTTATGAAAATGTAACTTGTCTAGGAAGAAACATTTTTACGAAAATTGATGTTGCTTTAAAAGGAAAAAACATAGTTGGTTGGCAAGACCTTGCTAGAATGGGTCTCAAATTAGTTCCAGGTTCTGACAATCCAGTTCAAATCAATAATGATGTTTCCATTGACATGGTATCAGAGAGTTGTGATTCTGATGTTCAAAAAATAACATTGGAGTTTCCTGAGGTTTTCAGTTCGTCAATAGGTAGAATCTCTAAATTTGAACACCTCATCAAGTTAAAACCCAATGCTATTCCTATTGCACACAAACTTAGATCAATCCCTTTAAGTGTAAGAGATGATCTTAAGAAATTACTTGACACCATGGTTTCTCAAGAAATTATTGCCCCCACAGATTCCTCTCAATGGGTCAGTCCAATTGTCATAGTAAGAAAAAAGGATTCTAGTATCCGTCTATGTGCTGACCTTCGCTCTCTTAATAGGAATATTTTAGTGGACTGCCATCCCCTCCCTAAAATTCAAGACCTTATAACTGGCATCGATGGTTCCAACTTTTTCACTTTGCTTGACCTTCGTTCGGCTTACCACCAAATTCCCTTGTCATCTTCTTGCACTGATTTAACTACTTTCATAACTCCTTTTGGAGCTTTTAAATATTTAAGATTACCTTTTGGTTTAGCCTCAGCGGCCAGTGTTTTTCAAAAATTTATGGAGCATATTTTGAAAGGAATTAAATCTGTGCAAGCCTATCAAGATGATGTGTTAATTTTTTCTAAAAATAAGGAAGAACACATTATCACTTTCAAAAAAGTCCTCAATAAATTTAAAGAAGTTGGAATCACCTTGGGCAAAGATAAATGTAGATTTTTTGCTAACTCAATAGATTATTTGGGTCACTCTATTTCCTCTTTTGAAATTCAACCCAAACTTTCTCTTACTCAGGCAATTTCCAAAGTTACTATTCCCAAAGATAAAGATGAATTGAAATCATTCTTAGGCATGGCAGAGTACTACTCAAGATTTATTGCAGGTTACGCACAAATTGTACAACCTTTACGTGCTCTGTTGAAAAAGAACACAAGATTTTTGTGGTATCAAGAAGTCAATCATGCTTTTGATTCTATAAAAGTATTGATTACAGAGGCACCTGCTTTGTCTTCTTTTTCACCCGGCCAAAGATGCTCAATTTCAGTAGACGCAAGTCAACTTGGTCTTGGGGCAGTTCTTTGCCAATAGGTTCATGGTAAAGAACACACAATTGGTTTTGCCTCAAGAGCACTTTCACTTTCAGAATCCAAATACAGTACTATAGAGAGAGAGGCTCTCGCCTGCACTTGGGCAGTTGAAAAATTCAAGACTTTCATTTGGGGCACCGAATTTGACTTGTATTCTGATCACAAACCCCTACTACATTTATTGAATGGAAATGGCACTGGGAAAGCATCAGCTAGATTAGTTTGCATTCTTTCAAGGTTACATGAATACAATGTTTCTATGAAGTACATTCCTGGAGGACGTAACATCAGGGCTGATTGTCTTTCAAGACTACCTTTGAAAGACAGTTGTTCTGATACCAAGTTTGATGATGTTGAATGTGTAGTTGCTTCAGTTGAAAACACAATTAATTCTTCATTTAATTTTTCTCACAATGATTGGATTCAAGCCTCCAAAGAAGATTCCACTCTTCAAGCTGCCAAAAATATGGTTGTGTCAGGTTGGCCTAAAGAACAATCTTTACCTGCCTCTCTTAAATCATTTGCACAAGTTTCTGATGAACTCTCCATTGTTGATGATATCCTTATTCGTGGTGACCAATGTGTTCCACCTGTTTCCCTTCGTTTTAAAATTTTTGAAAATGCTCATGAAGGCCATCTAGGTATTGGCTCCACTTCAAGAATCCTAAAAGAGCATTTTGGTGGCCTGGTCTAGATAGAGATGTTTCACAATAGATAGATAAATGTCAAACTTGTCTTCTTTCAGATAAACACTGGAAAACAACCAAACTTCCTTTACATTGTGTTCCTGTTCCTGAAGATGCTTGGTGCAAGCTTGCCCTTGATTTTGCAGGCCCATTTGATTTGCTTCCTCCTGACAAACGTTATATCATTGTTTTAATTGATAATTTTTCAAAATGGGTCTAATTTGAATTCTGTAATACACCTAGTACCTGATCAGTGATTAAATTTTTTAGCAGAATTTTTAAGTCTGAGGGTTCTCCCAAAGAAATTGTCACCGACAATGGTACACATTTTACTTCTTTGTCAATGCAAGAATTTTTGAATTCACATGGCATAAAACACCTAAAGGTTGCTTTGTATTCTCCTTTATCAAATTACCTTGTTGAAAGGATGAATAGGTTTATAAAAGAAGGTATCCAATCCGCTTTGGCTTGAAATCTTCCAGTAGATGATTTTCTCAGGAAGAAATTTGGGCATATATTATTACTCCTCATTCAACTACTGGAATATCTCCTTTCAGACTTCTTAAAAAAAGGGACCCAAATGGTAATTTGTGTCCTAATTGGATAAAAATGTTGAAGAAAGATGGGAAGTTTTGTATTGCATGTCAAGATTAACTTAACATGCAAAATAACGTTCTTGTTCAACAACAAATTCAAAAGAAGAATTTTAATCAAGCTTCTCATCATGTCGTGCATGATTTTGAGATTGGTGATTGGGTCATGGTGAAAAATCCTCACAGAGTTAAAAAAGGTGCTTCAAAATTTTCCTTGCCAGTTCAAGTTCTCAAAACTGCCAAGGGATCTCTTTTTCTAGACAAAAAAGGGTGGTGGAACAAAAGGGCTGTGGTTAGGTTGTCTCCTCACAGGCTTCAAAAATGTTGATGTCTAAAAACAATCTTGTTGAGGAGAACTTGGATGTAACTCATTTTCCTTTAGGTACCTCCTCCTCATCCAGTACTCCTCAAATTGTTCATAATTCAATTCCAGTTTTATCTCAAACCAATTCATTTTATCCTGATGTTCCTAACTCTCAAAGTGTTGCACCTTCTCAACAATGTAACTTAGATGGAGTTACTTTTGTTAATGACGCTACTTGTAGAACATCTCGCAATTGTTCCATCCCTATGAGATTTAGAGATTATTACATGTATTAATTGTTTTTCTTTTCTTATGGGAGGGAGATGATGTAATGATACATTCTTACTGTTATTCTTTGTTCACTTTGTTGCTATGTGCTTTGATGACATTTACATGTTCTCAATTCTTTTGCATGCGCACTTCAAACATGTTTATGTTTGAAGGTGCATCTCTCATGCACTCCTTCTTCAGCGAAGTACGTTGTAGTGGAACTGACACTTTCAACCTGTACTTCGTGGAGGAAGGACGCACTCCAGTGATCTGCTGTTTATGACAAATAAAGTCATTTGGAAGATACTTTACTTGTCCGACTCATCTCTACTTTCTGGATTATAACCTACTTTAGAGGAAGACTGGGAGATATTGAGAAATGGAAATAGGCTGGGAATTAGGAAAAAGTATGAAAAAAGGGTGAAGGAAAGTAAGTGAAAGAAAGACATAAAAGCAAAGAGGAAGCGCAAAGTGAAACGGATGTAGGAAAGCAGGAAAGAAACAAAACAGGTCTAAGGGTTTGAGACAGGGAATGTTATTAATCAGAGGGAGATAATAAAAGGCTGAAATTTGCTTGGACATTGTGACCTAGGGGAAGAATCTAAAAAAGAACTCTATCCGGAGACATTGAGAAGAAAGCGGAGTGATGTGGCCACACAGGGTAGTCCCTTTAATTCAAACTTTTAAGGAGCCCTTGGCTCGCTTGCATTATTTAAACAGTTCCAATTTTAATGGACTGTATGGATATGACTCCCAAATGCTGGTCACAGTCTAGAGCACTGATACACAAAGTACGTCCCGGGGGCGCATGCGGCCTTCCTGACCTTTACCTGCGCCCCTCTGGTCAACAGCAGCAGTGGGCTGCTGTTTACTCGAAAGAGCACTAACATAAAAACATATTTTAAATAAACAGCCAAGCATTTATTTAAATGTTAATTGCAGTTAAAGATAAGGATTAAGTAGGAAGTCCTGAACTGCTTAACTTTAGGAACACCTTCATTTATAAAGACATCTTGCAGCAAGCAGGTAGAAATATGATAAAGTCTCTTCAAAATTTAAAAAGGGCATTTTATTAACATTCAGAACCTTTCACCTTAGTAAATGAGATTCTATCAGTGCATTGAGAAGTATTTTTTTTATAATGATTGTTTCTAAACATGAATTTAGAAACATTCATGCTTCCCCACCACCCTGGCAACAATGCCAATAGTAAACTAAGTGACAAGTCAGTTGTTATGTGCAACCTTCGGGTGGCTGGCGTTGCTATCAGACATGAACAAAATTATAGTTTATTAAATGAAACACAGGAGAAGTTTTTGTACAGAGCCCATTTTGAAGTCATGTATTTCGAGGTTCTCTTATATGTGGAGATGAAGAAAAAGGAGGGAAAGTAAAATAAAACAATTGTCCAGGATCACACAATTTGCGGGAAAGCCGGGATTGTTCAATTCAGCCAGTAGGTGTTCTTGCTTCGCTTCCCCTCCAACCACCTAAACCCCTCCCCACCCACCACCCCCTGCTGGTATCTGTGCGGCCCTTGATCACACCAGAAACCAAACTTTTTGGCCCCTGGGAAAATGTTTGCGAGTACCCATGGTCTGGAGGTATAGACGGCATTGCTCTAAATCTGGAGACTCATTGATATGAAGCTTCGGATATAGGTAACAGGTTACCAAATAAAGACTGACATCCTAATCTATGGACATCATATTGATATCTGAAATTCTCTCCTCTGACCAGAGTCAATGGGAACATGTCTTGAACCAGAGCGTGTGGGTTGTGACCGGGACCGCTTTAGTGATGCACATTTCCCTGCAACGGAAAATCAAATCAGTACTTTTATCTCCTAAAACACATAGTGCCTTTCTCTTCCTTTCCAAATCAAATCATGGCAAATAATGCATTCAAGAACGCCTGTTGCAAATATAGGACTAGTGCTGGTCTTAACCTACCCAAACAGTGCTCCTTATTATGCAGATGCTCCTAGTAACGCCCTGCTGATATTGAAGAAGGGTTGAAGATGGGCAACCACATCACCCATCCCAAGACAACAGAATACATGAACACTTTGCTCATCCCACATCCTCAAACAAACAGAACACTTCCAAATGCCATACAAAAATCTCCATGAAATCACCATTACAAAATACACCATGAGGCATGGTAACACTAGGCAATCCAAATACTGTGCCTATGTGACCAAATAATGCCTGCTTTCCTTGCCCATATGACAAGCACATAATATAAATCCTACTTTAATCTTCTGCAATAAACTTTACAATAATACCCCAGGATACCACCAATGGCATGCACAAATGGTAAGGGAAAGGTCCTCTCGTTCATCTTCCTGACCCAAACATACACATGCACATAAAAAGTGTTCCTTCCAGGAAAGATATAGGGGCATATTTACAAACCCCTTTGCCACAGGAACATAACGACGTTCTTGTGGCGATAGGTGTTTCGCCTTATTTACAAGGCTTTGTTAAGCCACTCAACGTGGCTTAACACCGCCTTGTAAATATGGCACCCTTTCACGCTATACTTAGCGTGACTGGGGTGGGCAATGGGTGTTGTGGTGGGCGTACCACCGATTTACAAGGGTGGCGTAAATAGGAGGCAGAGCCAAAATTAAGATCAGGGAAAACCTGGTCTTAACATGGCGAAACGACGAGAAATGCTTTATTTCTCCTCGTTTTTGCTGTTTCTTTGTGTGTGGCATGTGCAGCACACATAGAAACAGCAAAACACCATGAATTATTGTTTATGTGCAATATGGTGTCCCTTTCTGCACATAAACAATCATTAAAAAAAATGACGATTTGCAACTTCTATGTGTGCTGCACAATGCAGCACACATAGAAGTTTCGAATCGCCACTTGTGCTTGTTTATGTGCAGGAAGGGACACCTTCCTGCACATAAACAATCATTCCCTCAACGCAGGCACCCTTGCGCTATGGTGCAAGGGTGTCTGCGTTGGCGCCAGGCAGATTAATTTAGCACCAGCACTAGGGGAAACGCAGGGATGTACCGTATCATCGTAAATACTGCTCATCCTTCATTTTCAGAATGGCAGAGCTTAGCGTTAGCATTTTGTGCTTAACACCATGCTTCGCCATTCTCTTGCAAACATGCCCCATAGTGCAGCACTACTTCATTAAACTAAAGGGATGTTTTCATCCCAGTGAGCACTGCACACAATACATACTGCTGATCCCTACCACTCATGAAACACAGCAATTCTCAAACGTGTCAAGGAACACCAGTCACAACTATAGTCTCCAAACCAACTTAACGTCTCTGACAAAGTTCAGAAACTCATGTAAAATGCACATCCAAGAAAGCATCACAGGGCCCTTCCAATGACAGATCTTTGCTGTGACAATGGCACTATAACCATGCTGCTGTGGCCGGAACACAACTGCGAATATAGGCCTCAAGAGACTGATCTTATGAGGAGATTACAACAATGCAGGCTAAGACTGCATCAGGACAACTTAAGTCACCTCCTCTGCTCCCAAACTAGATTGCAAGTTGGCATCTGCATCCTCTTCCTAAGGGAGGCTGAACTGCCATGCAGAAATTGATCCACCACTTATGCCCCAAGCCCAGTGATCTTTAACCCCTCTATTTAATTTCCTGCACTGTAAATACTGGTTACCAAAAATGAAACTGTGGCACATTTTGTAATGATAATGGTTGCTGCTGGCTTCTTGCAGGTTTTACACTCACAAATGTAAGGCTGTTTGCTGCTATTGTTCCTGAACTTACAAAGGAGGAAGCATCTAACACATCAGAGTAGCCTAGGACCAGCCCACTTCCCTATAGGAGTGCTTGCACTACAGTTGACTGGAATTGGTCTGTGAGTGAGGGAAGCTAGCAATGATGGCTGTGTCGCTGCATTTAGACCTGTGCCAAAGCCTTTAAAGGAATAGGCCACGTTACAACGCATGCATTTACTATGCATGCCATTACAGCGCGGTCATTACAACGACTGCGTTGTTACATCGCATACCATTATAACGCAAGTCGTTACAACAACTTGCGGTAGAGAGGGTGCTGGATTTTGGAATAGTATAATTTACTATTCCAAATCCAATCTGTGCAACAGTAGGGAAGGTGTTGGATTTTAAATCCAACACCTTTTGCCCCCTTACAGCAAGTCATTGTAACGACTTGCGATGTAACAACACGGTCGTTGTAATGACCGCGTTGTAATGGCATGCGATGTATCACATGCGTTGTAAACGATGTTTCCCCCTTTAAAGTAGTATCTGTGCATTAGGGCTGTGTGATAAGGAATGTCTGACTTACATTGTAAGTATGTTTTTCATTCAACAAACTGCTTGGAGAGCTCCACAGCGTCAGTGGAAGGAAAAGTACATTTCTGGGTTCACCGGGTAAAAGAGACTGGTAAAAGAAACGTCGTGCCAAGCGAGGAGAGGGTCACCTCAGAAGACGACAACACATCGGCCCAAACAGGGTTAGGCAGGTGAAACCTGTGTATGGTGGGTGGTCAGGCACATTCCCCAACTGGGACCGGGTAAAAAACCTTCTTATTGAGATTAGCCAGGGCACAATTTGAGGGTACACGTGGGTAGACGTCTCTACCCACTCTTTTGACAGGAGGACGACGTCTACACTGCCAATAAGTTGGGCCTCGCAAAAATATGCGAAAATTTTCTCATGTAGTTTTCAGACACCGGGACACATTCAGCAGCACTTGCATGTTGTCTGCTTTTGTTTCAAACAGCAACATGCAGACAGGGAGGGGTCTTATCAGATTACAGCTGGGCCCGTAACAAAAGCCAAAGTTAAGGGGCCATCAGGCCTACTTTTGTTGGAGTATCCTGGCTGGGAGCTATGGGGAGCCTCACACCTTAATGCAGTGGCTGAAAAACAAAGGCACACAGCTTATCACTTCAGAGGTACTTGAGAGAGGCATGGTTTTGACTTTTTTCAGTCCCTGTATATAAGAGATATGAATGTCAGATGTGTTGGTCTGTCCCGATATTTACACAAATAACAATTTAAACACCACTGTTTTGATCTATTTCGTTTATAGCTCTACTCATCCCAATGCAGGGTGTCAAAGTGCTTTGCATCACACACGTACACATTAGACATTGACGATAAATCATATGTGTGTAAATCAATGTGTAGGATATGTTACATGAGACAGTGAGGATTACAAGGTATAGTAGCCACATGTCCTTCATAGCTCTCTGTGCTATATTAGAAGAATTAAAATTTATGGACAGCACCTAACAAAAGGATCTGTGTTAAAAGCAGTATCCCACATAACCATTTACATAAAATAAAAATCTGTTATCTGCATGTTACATAATGTGCTTTGCAAGAGACATATTAACCCTCTATGATACTTTGATTCAAAACTGTGACTAGACAAAACACAGCTCTCTTCAGCAAATACGTTAACATCCAGAGTTATCTTACCATTATTATTATTATTCCCTGAGATTTGATTTGGCACACAAAGATCTTTGCAGCAGGCAACTTAACCCCATAAGATATTTTAAAATGCAGGCTTTGCATTCAAGAGATTTACTGCCATGTTTGTCCTTGTTGCCAATTTATTAGTGGCAGGGTTAAAAAAAATACATATATAAGTTGAGGCCCAGATTTTGCATCGAGGTTGCATCACGTTTTTTGGCACAAACCCAACTCAAAAGCTCATTTGTAAAACATTGTAATGCACTCAGATGTACTCATGATTAACCTGATAAACATATGTGTGAGGTCTTAAGATCTGATGTCACTTCTTGTGAGGTCATGGGTTGTGATGCCACTTCCTGTGATGCCACGTGCGATGTCACGCGCCATGATGTCACTTTGATACTGCCTAACTTGGTCAGTCCACCCACTTCTTTTTTTAGGACTTGTGCCCTGAGACTGGCCCACTGAAGACGAAGCCCGTGGCGACTCAGCAAAAGGAACGGATTTCCCTGTCAGATGCCAGAGAGCCAGGTGCTGATTCCTCTGTTTTTTGGTGTTCCAATGGATGGATTGCAACTGCTGCTAAGTATTTTACTCTTGCCAGAGGTGGGAGAAGTTTCCCTACTTTGCTCAATTTGGTGAGGTCAAGTTTAAACTCCTAGTCCCCCTAGTCTGGTGGTTTTCTGGACCCGCAAGTGACCGTGTGATTGGGAGGCTGCTGGGTGGACAGGGAATCCTTGGGGGAAGTGTAGCATGGGCCTAGTGATAATGGCGTGGGAGTTGGGTGCGAAAAACTTGGTGGGCTTGGTGATTCGAAACGGGGAAAGGTTTCAAAGCAGGGAATTGTGACTCACTAGTCCGTGCCCCTCACGCCATTATGTGATCGGTTCCCTTATCTGACTTCATCTCGGCATTGACAAATGAGTTATTTAGATTGGAAAAACAATACATAGCCTAAAAGAACTACATGATAAAGTGGAGTTAAATATAGAATTGTCACGTATCAGGTGGGTTCCCAGTGTATTTTGAATTGTTATAGTGTGTTTTGGAATGAACTCAAGTGTTTATTTTTATACGTGTTTAATATATATGTGCATATGATACTAAGAAATAAAGAATTTGTATGAAAACTTAAGTCAAATTAATTTTTTTTTTCAGCGTGTTATATATAATCAGCTGTGCATATGCCATGAATATCACAACCTCCCTGCTGATTCAGGTGTAGGGATTTCTTTAGGGTTTTTTTCAGATAAGCACAGAGACTGCCATTTTATAGTAAAGAAAATGAAGGTCCTGTGAATCAACAGCCTGGCTTACAGTTGTACTTTATAAAGATATAATCTTCACTATAAAGTTTACTGCTTCATTGGGAAATCATAGAAAAACACACTTTCATCACGGCCTGCCTCGTCTCTCCTTGTTTCCTTAATCAATGCATTGCTTATGGAGCTATGAAGTGAGGGGAGAGGTGTGTTATTCTCAGAAGTGTGGCCCCTACCACCATTGTTGTGGCATTGTAGTGCGTTCTCTATTTGGGCGTCCTTTCATTCGAATCAGGAAAGGGTATCATCGGACTGGAGGAACCATTATTTGGCAGTGTCATATTTTTCTTTGGCATTTGGTGGTGTGTGGTTAGTAGAGCGACTGTATAATATTAAGTTTAACAATGATTTGCATGAGGGATTGTGAGGGCGCTCTTTGTGGTATTTCATGTGTGTGTTTGGGCTTGTTAAAGGATTTTCTATTTTTTCTCAACTGAGGGAATCACCTGCCTATTGATTGCCACAGTAGAGTGCTGTGCGTATATGCAACACAAGTGAGGGCGGTGTTTTATGGTGCGATGTTGTGCATTTGAGTTCATGTTAAGTTGGTTTTACTTTTACCTGTGTGTTTCTAGAGTAGATGTGGTGCGAGAAAGTGACATTGATTTGGCAGTGCTTTCCCGACTATGCGGTTTTGGTTCCTTGTTTTGCACGTGATCACGAGGACGTTCTGCATTGAGTTTACTGATGCATGGTGGCTACCTGTAGGTGAGATTGGAAAAATGGTGTTATTGATGGGTACATATTGCTGTTGGATATCCTATAAAAGTGTAAATATGGGTTATCAGAGGTCTGTTTGTTGCATGTTGTAAGGGCATACCTATATTGGACTGATTCCAGGTGTGCGTGTTGGTTTAGGTTGATGAGAGCAGACACAAAAAAAGGCATTTTTCTTCAAAGCCAGAGTCGCTTACATACATCAGTGTGATGCTGGAAGGTGCATTCTGAGGGTGAGTGGTCAGCCAGGGCATTCCAGTGGGAGAAAACCCAAGGAAAGGAGGTGCAATGGGAACTGGTTGGTGACTGTGAGCTACCAGGTGCATGAACCACCATTCCCAATCCCTTGGTGGCCTGAGTGTCAGGGAGCACAACCAATGGGGAGGCACTGCCAAAGCCCAGAATGGCCTAACCTATGATTATCGGTACCTGCACACAAGGTGACCAATTCGCTCCCAGATTTCTGAGGCGCCAACACAGGTTTGTAGAGTTCTGGTCTTAAGACAGGCTTGTTATTGGACCCATTGCAGCAGGATATAGATGCTGTTATGGTAGAAATCAAACAGATAAAGTGAAGGATTTTAATAACTATGATACTTTTTGCTCAATTTTCCTTGATTTTTAGATGTGAAGTAGTGGTGATTAGGGACTAATGAGCACTGTCCTACTTTCAGACCAATTTAGCATCTCTCTATTACTTCACTCCTCGCTTTGCTAGAAGGTCAATGTAAACTACACCTCAACATTAGTAACTATTCAGTGAAAAATACATTTAAAGATTCTTGAAATGAATCCAAAATCATACAAAAACAATGCTTTCGGCTTATTGGTAATCTTGGAAACCAGACGTATAAAATCAAATGCTCGATAAACTCTCTGCATTGTTCTGGGAGTGCGTTGGGGAAGCCCGGGCAGTGGGTAAAACCTAGTGTTGTGCTGTGAATACCCTGCAAATATGCACAGATAACAACTTAAAATATAAAATATCTGTATACCAAAGTTAATAATAATGGAATAGGGTATCTTGGATGTAAAACGGGTTGCATTTCGACCCTATATTTTCCCAAGATCGAACCAATGTGGAGGGGAAAAGCTCTCTGGTTAAAATGTAAATAGCGCCAAGGTGAGCTCTACTTAAGGATGACTATGGGCAATTGATGCTTCCCAGGAACCTCACCCTCTACCAATTTGCTAAGTTACTGCAGATGACCTACGAGTGAGGACCGCCCCGCACCCCCGGCTGCTATTCCTATCATTGGTTGGTTGGGGAGCCCTAGATTTCCCATATCAGGCATAATAAACAAGGCTATATGTGATTACCAGTAATGCTTCCACCACTCGATGACCCACCTGGTTTTGGCAAAATTCCCCACTAAAATGTCCCTCTGAGCTAAACATTAGAAACACCACAGCCACACTTAACTACCATATATCCACACCCAAGCCGCTGCAGAAGAACTTGGTTTGCTCCATGCCTAATGCCAGCTAATTCGAAATGCCACTTTTACTGAGGAAGAGTTTACTTGTACTCAGTCCTAAGCATGCCCCACTGGACCTTCCTCGGGAGAAGTCACCCCACCTGTGGACAGAACCGAGGAGGTAGCATATGTGATAAGCCCCCTGGGGATGCCAGTGCAGTAGTAAGAAGTGGAGGACCCTGTGGTTGCATTGATATACAGGACATGTAGCGCCAAAGCACTAAGTTTTAGTATGAATAAATGAATGATGGATTTTGTGAAGCGCAATAGTTACTACAGAATGTCCTGGTGCTGAGGCAGATGCCCAGTATGGGGGCTCCTCCATCCTACTGCTTAAACAGATGAGATTTCAAGAGCCTGCGAAAGGCTTTCTTGTCGGAGATGTATCTAAGAGGGAGAGGAAGCTCGTGCCAGTATTTAGCAGCAAGAACCACCCCATTTCTTTCGTTTGGTGCAGGAAATCCTTAACAGCCTTGCTGACTGAGAACATAGGGTTCTTTTAGGACAGTATTCCACCATCCTATTGGACAGATATTTGGTTGCGGTCCTGTAGTACATGAATTGAGCCACTATCAATGCTTTGAACCTAACCCTCTGTTTTTACAGGAAGCCAATGCATTTGGTTCCAATATTGAGAGATGGAAGCGTGCTTGGGAAGCTTAAACAAGAGGCATTTGGCCAAATTCTGTACCAATTGTAATCAATGAATTAGATAGTCTGGAGCCCCTAGGTATAGAATATTTGCATAATCCAATCTGAAAAGGATAAGCAACTAAACTACTGTTTTCTGAGCATCCCAAGGAAGGAGGTTAGGAAATGTCCTCAGCATCCTCGTGAACATCATTTGGAGGTAGTCAAGGGTCGTAGCTATGACCTCTAGCTTGCTCTCTGCTACTCCTAGAACTTCCTTGGTGGCCCTGGCCTCAGAGGGGCAAAACTTTTGCCTCCTCTGAGGCCAGGGGTCACGTGTTTTTTGCATATTTTAGTGTGAAATGCATATTATGAATTTTTAAAATAAAATATAGTGCAAAATGTCATAATTACGCGAAATTTCACGTTGAATATAGAGTGTAATAGGACCTTTTAAAACATAAACCTTCACAAGGAACATAAGTGTAATGTTATCTAAGTCATGACACAGAAGGTAGGTAAAGTAAATGGCTATGTGAGCGCTGAAAAGGGTGGAAACGAAAGAACAGATGTATGTGTGTACCCAAGATCTGGAATATTGTTCAGCCTTGTGCTGTAGAGTCATAGTGGAACAGGGATGTTAGGTATTCTAGGGGAGTGGTGCCCTTCACTGCATGGAGGTCCACATAGAATAAGGGAGACTAGCAAGCTACAGAAGCCTCTTGGTGTAGACGTCCTAAAAGTTCAAGGAGGTGCTTAAATAGTAGGCACTTTCTTTAGACTTTTTTGAAGGCAAAGGATGTTGCTTGTCTGATTTCAATAGGTATCTTGTCCCAGATCTTTGGTGCTAAGCCAGAAAAGGAATGCTACAATGTGCAGTTTTGCTTGCAGATCAGTCTCCTCCCCCTGGAGATTTTGAATTTGCATTTTTAGTCATCTTAGAGTATTTTGTTTTAGGGCTTTATGGATAATACGGGCTGACTTGAAGAACCAGCTAGCTTTTAAAGGTAGCCAATTGGTTCCCTTGTGAGAAAATGCAATGCCATTCTGTTCAAACTGTGTGTCCAATACGGTCACAGGGGCATGAGGCCATCTTGATTATTGATACAACTGTGAGTCTCATGAAGGTGTTCATCTTAAAGCAAGACAATGAATCAGCAATTTGTGTCTCCATCCTTGCAAAAAGCACACATAACCAAAAACATTAAGCATCAAACATATTAACACTGATGTGCTGCGCAGCCTCGGGCACTTGGAAAACCGCTTATTCTGAGCCTG
Organism: Calotriton arnoldi; assembly: GCA_963921515.1. NCBI lineage: Eukaryota > Metazoa > Chordata > Amphibia > Caudata > Salamandridae > Calotriton > Calotriton arnoldi. The sequence continues at coordinate 240,588 of CAWUFW010015806.1, read as the reverse complement.
TCGCACCGGACCAACTCTCAGACCGAAACACAATACTACTGTTCACCAGTGCACTTTCACCATCACTAGAATTGGCGAGGACTCCATTATATTTCTGTTGTACCTCAACTGCACACTTTTAGGCCTTTGCTGGACACCTTTGTGTCTACACATAGAGAGATCCTATTACCCAACACAAGTTCATGCTGACCCGCCATGGGTTCTTCCACTGCTTTTGAAGGCTGGCAAAATGGTCCCTGTGCTTGATGCCGGTCATGGCCTTCAGCTATCCTCTAGAAAAGGGGCGTTACAATGGTGTCTACTGCCACAGAGCCACCTTCCTAAATAACAGGCAATATCTCACTGCTTCCTCAAAAGGCTATACTATCTTTTTACGTAGCCTTAATACATATTTCTCTGAGTCAAGTTCAATGCCTAAAAATGATAAGCATGTAGAGGGGTCTTCTCACTTCTCTAATGCCAGTGGAACACCCACCCTCCTTGCAATTGAATCGAATAAGTTTATCAATGCCTTTGGATTTGGTGGATCTTGTGTTCCAGACAAGAAGGACGCCTTGCCGATAGTGTGCATTCTAAATTAGATTCCACTTCTTTCTGCATAACCAGTGCAAGGATGTGCAAAACCCCTCAAAAACTATACTGGAGATTGTGCAAACCACAGGTAATAGTTATGAGTTAGTGTGTAAAACATATCAATACATAACTTTGTGGATGCAATATAGCAGCAACCAGAAATGTATTTTGATGTTGGTCTTCCTCCTCATTGAACCTGCTTGTCAGTGGCAGTTCCTCCATAGGGGCAGAGGAGCATCCCCCCCCCACACACACTGCTGAACAGAAAACGTAAAAAATAAAATGGTAACAAAATGATTTTATAACCATTTTATTTTTTACTCTCTGCCAGTTGAACGGAATGTGAGGGCAGGGCCATTGCATCATTGCTGATGATTGGCAGCAGTGAGGAGAGGCCACTTCAGTTTGGCTGGCTATCTTGCTTCGGCCAGTCCAACATGTGCAGTTCAAATCTCTCCAACCCAGCTGTCTTAGACAGCTGGGTGGAGAGCAGGCACAGGCCTCCAGTCTATGTCTATGTGGGAGTATTTATAAAGCGCACTGTTACTCAGAGAGTGTCCTGGCGCTGACTGTTTGGTAGCAAAACGGGAGAGTAAGCTTAGGGGCAGGAAAACAGCCATGTTTTCAGCCTTTTCTGAAACAGGGGAGTGGCTTCAATGGGTCTCAGATGAAGTGGCATTTTGTTCCAAAGACATGGCCCCAGGACAGAGAAAGACTTACCTCCTGACCTAGATTTTTTAAAGCGAGGAACATTGGCCAACAACAGATCGGCGGAGCGTAACTGTCTACGAGGAGAGTAGAAGGATATTATACGTTTAAGGTAGCTAGGTTCTTCCCCGTAGAGAGCCTTCTGTGTGATAAGCAGGGTTTTAAAAACTATTCTTTTCCTTACAGGGAGCCAGTGAAGGCTCCTCAGTAGGTGTGACACACGTGAATTTCGGGGGAGCTCAAAGATGGTCCGGGCTGCTATATTCTGGACCAGTTGAAGCCTGTCAAGCAGAAAGCCCCGCATCCCCAGATAGAGTCCATTCCCATAATCCAGCCTTGATATAATCAAAGCCTGGATCACCTGTTGGCTGGCCTCTATAGATAGAAAGAACAGGAATTTCTGTGAGAGACGCAGTAGAGCAAAACAAGTGCCAACTACTGCGTTCACCTGAGCGCGAAAGAGCAGCAGGTTATCTAATTTGAACCCCAGATGTTTCACCGCCAGGCAATTCGCTGAGGGGGTCGGAACGTCCGCAGGCCAGAAGACATGCAGAGGGGTCTCCGCCACTTTACCAAAAAAAAGTAGTTCAGTTTTAGCAGCGTTACATTTTAACTGGTTGGAGGCCAGCCACCCAAAAACAGCCGTGAGGCAGGAACTGATTAGGACACCTGGGCAGGGATCATTGGCTTTCCATGTAAACAACAGCTGCGTGTCGTCTGCATAGGACACAATTTTGGCCCCCCATGATTCAGCCACCTCAGCTAAAGGAGTGAGGTAGATGTTAAACAGGGTTGGGCTCAAAGCCGAACCCTGTGGGACCCCCACCTCCAATGAGCGTGAGAAAGCTGAAAAAGGGTTACACCAGACCTCCTGCCCCTCCCTTCTAGAAAAGAAGCCATCCACTTCCAGGCCAGACCCCTGATGCCAATCGCATGAAGCCGTGTCAAGAGCATCTGATGTGACACCGTGTCGAAGGCGGCCGATAGATCTAACAATATCCAGTGCCTTTAAGAGCACTGAGCCAGCCCACTCCAGCCAATCCAGACACTTCACTCATGCTGCTTAACATTGCTAACAACATGAGAGCAGCATCTGGACTGGATAAGGGAGTTGGCTGTGGGACTTCGCGCTTGGAGGAGTCTGGGGACAGGAGAGCATCGACGACGTGCTGCAGTCTAAGGTAGATTAAACTTTTATTTTTTCTTTGTAAAATGTTTTTCTTAATGTATCCTCATATAGCGCCCTACCATTTTCGTATGTCACCAACCGCCACTGCTGCTCGTTTAACCGTTATTATACAGAATAAAATGATGATTGGGACACAAAGCATGTCTTCTGTGCAAGTGATGGTTAATAAAAGTTCCTTCTGGGAAAGTGGATCGGTGGATAATACTAAAGTCCATACATCCCTTTGTGAAAGAGCCACAATGCTGGTACATTAAGATTTGACAGAAATTGACAGTGATTTTTTTGTGCTACGATTCACAGCTTAAATTTCTTCTCAAGCCCGCCCTTCAGGATCTCTAGAATGTCCCTAGAAGATTTCTAAATGGTCTTACACTATTACCCACTCAGCCCTTTGAAAGGGGTTTTGAGATTTTGTGTGAGACACTTGGGCTAAAAATGGAACAGCCTTTGCCTTTTCATGTTCCTTCAAAGAAACCTCCAATTCTTTCAAGACATACATTGATGGCAGACAGTCTTGGACAATGCAAACACAAAACATTCCCTCATACCATACGGATAGCATAACCATTTTTGATGGTTGCTTCATTCCTGCACTCAGGAGTGGTGCCTCCATAAAAAAAAAAACTATCAGATAGTCCCTTGCCCACATCCTGTATCCGTTGTGTATCTTCCACTAATGTAGGATGGGTGCTCTTTTGTGTGGCTTCAAACCATTTCCTCATAATGACACCACCAAGCTCGTTTGTGCTTCTTGATATAGTCCCTGTACGCATGCAGAATAATTATGGATACTTCTTGAATGTTTAGGGCTCACTGCAGAGTTTTGTGCTGAACACATTTTCCACGGGTCATGCAAACAGCATGATAGGCGATTGATGGTGCACACGCGGTTGTAGCCATGACTATCTAGAGAGTGTTTTCACTGAGTGAACTGAAGCCATGGGGAAGAAATGCAGGCACACACAGGAAAGTGGCATAAACAAGAACACACATGATAGGACATGCCTTAATAAGGGCGGATGGATTCCTGGGCTGGTGGATTGGCTGGTTTGTAAAGGTGTATGGGATAGTTCAAGATACCATCCCCAGAGTGTACTCATTCATGGTGAACGGCAAGGTCAAGTAGCCAGGAGAGGTGAGATTATGCGACTCGCCAACATGCATTGAAGAAACAGTGGCAGACATCAATGGTGCCATATGGTTCTCTAAACTTGATTTGAATGTGGGATACCAGCAGCTGGACGTACACCCTAATTTGCAGAACATCACCACCTTCTTGACACATGTGGGTCTTTGGAGATACATGAAGCAAAGCTTCTGGATATCTTCTGCACCTGAGGTATTTCAAAACAGCAAGAGGTGCTGCCAATGCTCCTAGGAGTCCTGACCATAAGTGACAATGCACTGATTTGTGCTTGTCAGAAGCAGGGGCGTAACACAGGTCCCCTCAGCCCCCACGGTGCGGGGTGCCCCCAGGTACCCTTACTCTGGAGGGGGCCCACATCCACTTCCAAAGCCTTCTCGCAAATGCTGAATGAAGTAAACAACACAGCAGCTGCTGCCTGGCTGAAGCCTGCTGCACAGGATGGGATATCCCAGCAAAGTGAAACACATAACAAACTTGCAAAATCAATCGTTGTTGGAAGAGAAGGCCCTCGGTAAAACGCGCCTCGATGTCTCTTTATGTCAGTGAGGAAGGAAACACCTGCAGAGCCCAGGGTGAGAGAGGGGAATGACAACACAGGGAAGGAGAAAGGCAAACGAGAAATAGACACTTACAAGGCACAATGGAGAGAGGTAGAAAGAGACAGAGAGAACTGCGAGAATTAGTGTGGGGTAATAAAGAACAGGTTACAGAGAGAGGTGGAGACGTGGGAGGATGAGAAAAAGGCAGATGAGACAGGTGTGAGACAGAAATAGGCGAGACAGCTGACAGAGAATTAGAGTAGAGAGGTGATAAAGAAGCAGGCAGGTGAAGAAGGTACAGGGTAGAGAGACAGAAAAGAGACAGGTGTGTGGGTGATAGACAGGTGAAACACCATGGGAAGCGTTAGAGGGGAGGACAGTTAAAAAGGTACAAAAGAGACTGTGAGAAGAAAAGAAATAGCTGAGAGAGAGAAAGAGAGACAGAGAGTGAGTGAGATGGGGGTTGGTAAAGAGACAGCCATGAGATAAAGGACAACTGAGGATAACAGGGTGGAGGAGACAGATGTAAGAGAGATAGCAGACAAATGAGAGACAGTTAAAGATAGAAGAGGAGAGAAGTAATAGAGCTAGAACAGTAAGAAAGAAAGACAGTTGAGAAAGAGAGAGACAGCTGTTGGGAGGAAGATAAGTTGAACACAGCTGAGAGATATGGAAGGAGGGATTTATGTGAGAGAGGTGATAAAGACATAGAGGCATATGGGAAAGGGACAGCTAAATGGACATGCAAGGGGGGCATAGGAGGGCGAGAAGGGCTGGGCAGGGAAGACAGGTGAGCGAGATAGAGTGTGTGATTAAGAGAGAGAAGTGAAAAAAGCACTGCCGAGTAGAAGAGACAAACTGAGATAGGGAGGAGACAGGCATTTGAGACAGATGAAAAGAGGCTAAAGACAACTCAGAGAGGTAAAAATGGTGGCATATGAGAAGGTTATAAAGAGACAGCCAAGAAAGCAATAGCCTCAAGAGAGCATAAGTAGTCACAAAAGAGAGCAATGAGAAAGAGACATACAGGTTAGAGAGAGAGGTGAGAAAGGGACAAGCTAAAAGAGATGATTAAGGAACAGGCAGGTGAGAATAGGGCAGCAGAGAGAGAGAAAGCGGGGAGAAGTGATGGTGGACATGATGAAGAGACAGGTGACAAAGAGACAGTGGGGAGAGAGAGCGAGGTAAATCAAGAGACAGATACAGATGAAAAAGAAATGAGAGAGAGGCAGAGAAAGTGGGGAGATAGGAGAGAGCATGGTGATACAGAGACAGGTTAGAGAGAGAGCAGATGGGGTGGGGAGGAATAGCTGGTTGATAAAGGGACATGCATGATATAAAGAGAGAGGTATGGAGAAGAGGTAGAAGAGAGGTAATTAAACGATAATTATGTGAGTGAGAGATAGCTGAGCATGAGTGGGGAGAAGGGTGAAAGAGGTAATAAAGAGACATATTTAATCAAGAAACAACTGATAGGGAAAGGTAGCACTGATGATAAAGAGACACTAGAAAGAGAGGTAAGAGAGGAAAACAGGCGACACGGAGACAAGTAATATGGAAGGGGAAAAGACAGACAACCCAAAAGCATGGAAGAAAGGGCAGAGGAGAGGAGTGAGTTAAAAGACAGAGAAAGGGAGGGGAGAATCATAGGACATGGAAGACGTGAAGGAGAGAGTAAAAAGAGGCCACATGAGGTAGAATATTAGTAGGAGAAGACACAGATGGGTAGAATAGCTACGGGAAGGGGAAACTTGCAGAGAAGTAGAACACAAACGATAAAAGTGAGCATGTCCTATTACAAATGTAGATTAACATTCTGGTGTTGTATAATGGAGAATGTGTATGTATGTAGAGTGTTGGCCACTGCACAAAGAACAGCATCACCCAGTAAAGCAGTAACTTAGCCGTAGCTATACATTTTCTTGAAATGGCTGGTTTTTAACAGATTCTCAGTTACCTAGTTATCCGAAGGCAATATGTAACATAGGGAACCCACGAAGATGGCAAAGAAGGCTCCACTGGAATGACTTTTACAGTATCTCCGAGAGATAGGTCTCATTGGAGCTGAAAATCTCAAATGTCTTCAGGGGCAGTATCTTCTAATGACTTTTTAAGGCACAAAATGCCTTTGTAATAAATAGCTCTATGGGCCAGACATAGTATCTTAATTCTAAGGAGTACAACATAATGTGGTTTCTTCACTCCGTAAATCAATCACATAGCTTGGTCTTGAGCCATCTAGAACATGTAAATCTGTCCAGCAGTTATCGTGACATGAAGGACATTGTCATAGGCCATACAAAATAAAATGATAACCCTCATAAATGCAGCCATTTTCATTGAGCCCAAGAATGGAAGAAGATTTATGGCCAGTCTGGACCAAACCTTTCACTCCTGTCCTAACTTTGGGAACTAAAGAGAGTTGATGGCAGTATAGACTCTCAGGTTCTTAACGGTAGAGTTGGTTCATCATGCTGCCATAAGGAACAGAGACTAAGATAGAATAGTCACTCCATTTTGTGATATTTCATTTTTTCCGCCACTGAAAGTTGGTTTACTTACTCTCATCCCCGCAAGAAGCTGTTATTTGCTCTCTCTCTATTGCCAGACATGAGGGGATAGAATACAACCCTCGCTCTAAAATGGTGCATGCCTCCTGATTTACTAGAAGAGGCAGCACCAAGCTTCAGGATGATGGCAGTCTAATTTCTGCCTTTCAAGCTTGCATCTTCGGACTTGCCACTACAAATGGTTCTGGAGTGAAATGGTAATTAGCAGTAGAGTTGACCAGCTGTAGACTAGCCAGAGATGGCAAAGAAACCAGGAGCCTGGGATGACGCACTGCTAGTTGAAAATCTGATCTGAAAATGCCTGGTAATAAAGGTATCTGTCTGACCCGGGCTGAATATAGTAGAAGAGTAAAAAAGTAGCACAGTGGCACTGAAAAGGCAAAGAGAACCATTTGGAACTGAAAGACTGTAGGAAATCTGGAAGAGTGAGAGAGTACACTCTAAAGACTAGGCAAGGAGAAGAATGTGGAGCAGTGGTAAGCAGGAGGATGCATCCTCCTGCTTACCACTGGAGCTGGAGACGTTCTGTACTGCAAAGCAGTAGCGGCCTGTGGTGGGAGTGCTGCCGGGCGGTGACGTGGGGCGGGGGAGGAGCAGGGTGGGGGGTAGTAAACTACAGAATTCGGCCGAATAGAGGTAAGTAAACATATAAATGAATAAAACGAATTTCGTTGCTCGCGCTGCATCGCATTTGGCTGCCTGTCTCACCTCTTGCCAGATTTGATTCCTAGGAGGTACTCCTCACAATTTTAGCCAAGTCCTTCGTTTTTAAACCGATGTGTTTTTAAACCTGTTTTACTCTATTGTATTGAATTTGTGTACACTGTTACGGAGGAGGGAGGGAACCGGAAGTGGGGTGTTTAAGCGGACACTTGTTCAGAAGGCTTACACTCTAGTGGTTAGATCGCCACCTACTTAAGAGGCACGCTGACGCGGACGCGCAGCGCTGCCTGTCTCACCTCTTGCCAGATTTGATTCCTAGGAGGTACTCCTCACAATTTTAGCCAAGTCCTTCGTTTTTAAACCGATGTGTTTTTAAACCTGTTTTACTCTATTGTATTGAATTTGTGTACACTGTTACGGAGGAGGGAGGGAACCGGAAGTGGGGTTTTTAAGCGGACACTTGTTCAGAAGGCTTAAACTCTAGTGGTTAGATCGCCACCTACTTAAGAGGCACGCTGACGCGGACGCGCAGCGCTGCCTGTCTCACCTCTTGCCAGATTTGATTCCTAGGAGGTACTCCTCACAATTTTAGCCAAGTCCTTCGTTTTTAAACCGATGTGTTTTTAAACCTGTTTTACTCTATTGTATTGAATTTGTGTACACTGTTACGGAGGAGGGAGGGAACCGGAAGGGGGTGTTTAAGCGGACACTTGTTCAGAAGGCTTACACTCTAGTGGTTAGATCGCCACCTACTTAAGAGGCACGCTGACGCGGACGCGCAGCGCTGCCTGTCTCACCTCTTGCCAGATTTGATTCCTAGGAGGTACTCCTCACAATTTTAGCCAAGTCCTTCGTTTTTAAACCGATGTGTTTTTAAACCTGTTTTACTCTATTGTATTGAATTTGTGTACACTGTTACGGAGGAGGGAGGGAACCGGAAGTGGGGTGTTTAAGCGGACACTTGTTCAGAAGGCTTACACTCTAGTGGTTAGATCGCCACCTACTTAAGAGGCACGCTGACGCGGACGCGCAGCGCTGCCTGTCTCACCTCTTGCCAGATTTGATTCCTAGGAGGTACTCCTCACAATTTTAGCCAAGTCCTTCGTTTTTAAACCGATGTGTTTTTAAACCTGTTTTACTCTATTGTATTGAATTTGTGTACACTGTTACGGAGGAGGGAGGGAACCGGAAGTGGGGTGTTTAAGCGGACACTTGTTCAGAAGGCTTGCACTCTAGTGGTTAGATCGCCACCTACTTAAGAGGCACGCTGACGCGGACGCGCAGCGCTGCCTGTCTCACCTCTTGCCAGATTTGATTCCTAGGAGGTACTCCTCACAATTTTAGCCAAGTCCTTCGTTTTTAAACCGATGTGTTTTTAAACCTGTTTTACTCTATTGTATTGAATTTGTGTACACTGTTACGGAGGAGGGAGGGAACCGGAAGGGGGTGTTTAAGCGGACACTTGTTCAGAAGGCTTACACTCTAGTGGTTAGATCGCCACCTACTTAAGAGGCACGCTGACGCGGACGCGCAGCGCTGCCTGTCTCACCTCTTGCCAGATTTGATTCCTAGGAGGTACTCCTCACAATTTTAGCCAAGTCCTTCGTTTTTAAACCGATGTGTTTTTAAACCTGTTTTACTCTATTGTATTGAATTTGTGTACACTGTTACGGAGGAGGGAGGGAACCGGAAGTGGGGTGTTTAAGCGGACACTTGTTCAGAAGGCTTACACTCTAGTGGTTAGATCGCCACCTACTTAAGAGGCACGCTGACGCGGACGCGCAGCGGACGCGCGCAGCGGGCGCGCCGCCGGCGCGCCGAAGGCGCGCCTAAGGCAAGCCCGTCTGCGCCCGTCCGCGCGCGATCCGGGCTCAGGGCGAGTCCCCCTGGTCAATCTACCCCGGGAACCATGGTGTACTCCAGTGAAGAGCTACGGCTGTTAGACCCCCAGACAGAAACATCCAACTGTCCTCGGTTAACTATGAGTTTGATGCATGCTAGTAAGAATCATAATAACATTTGTCCCCACTGCCACATCACCTATCCGGTTTTATTAGATATCCCGGTGAAAGTTCGATCTGCCACTCATTCTAGGAAATTAAGGATAGCCGACGCTGGCCCATTAAAATGTATCTTACTTAACGCCAGGTCTTTAGTTAAACATAGAACGGAGTGTGCCCTACTATTGGAGGAGTGGATGATAAAAATTGCTTTTATCACGGAGTCCTGGACCGACAAAACTTCAGGACCCGATTTGGTAGAAGCTATCCCCCAGGCTTTCTTTACCATACGCTAGATAGACCTCATGGAAGGGGAGGAGGCTTGGCTGTTATCTACCATGACTCTTTAAAGCCTATCTTTCATAAGGCTTCTAATCCCTGTTGTGAGGCTCTTTCATTTAGCTTTCACTCTGTCTACTCCAGCACCTTTAAGGGCATCCTGCTCTATCGTCCTCCTGGCCCCAGAGGGGCTTTCTGGAGTTGTTGGGCTCATTGTTGGAGGAAGGGCTATGCCTTGATTCATTTACGGTGTTCGGTGATTTTAACTTTTACTTGGAGGCCGCTTCTGACCCCGACACGTCCCGTTTACAGCAGATAATGGGAGTGGGCGATTTTAAGCAGCTGGTGGTTAATCCTACCCACGATAAGGGACACACCCTTGATGGGATTTTCTCAAATAACCCGGACCTCGTCTGTACTGCGGTACTCCCCTGCCTTGGTCTGACCACAGGGCGATTCTGTTTCATTTAAACCCACCCGCGGATCCCATTACTCCGCCTACTATCACTAATGAGATAGAGACTAGAGCCTGGAAAGAGGTAGACTGTTCCAAATTGGAAGAGGAGCTTTGGAATCATCTGCGTCCTCTCCCCGTTGGAGTAGAAGAGGCCACCTCAGTCTTTACTTCATGGCTTGAATCCACTTGTAACACACTCGCCCCTGTCAAAAAATGGATTCCAAAACGTGTTACACCTTCGGCCCCTTGGTATACTGAAGAGCTTAAAGCTCAAAAACTGATCTGTAAACAGTCAGAAAGGGCTTGGAGGAGAGAATATAACAAGCCTGATAAGGATACCTATAGACACAGCATCGCCATTTATAAGGGGATGCTGCTGGAAACCAAAAGAAATACTTTCAGGATCAAATAGACCAAGCTAAATCTAATTCCAAGGAATTGTTCAAGACACTTAAAAAATTAACCATTCCTATTGCCCCTAAGAGTTCCTGCAGCCCTAAATTCTGTGATCAACTAGCCGATTTCTTCAAATTAAAGGTTGAATCTATTTTTTCCTCCTTCTCCCTAGCAGATAATAAGGAGTCTGATCAGTCAACTACCCTCGGCCAAGACAGTCCTACAACCTCCGTCGTCTTAGAGCATTTTCAACCTCTCACGGTTCCTGAGACTATCACCATTCTGAATTCTATTCGCTCGGGAGCCCCTTCTGATCCTTGTCCAGCATTTTTAGCTAAACAAGTATCAGGAGTCATAGGCTCGGCTCTCATGCCCCTTCTAAATGAGATACTCAGCTCTGGCATGTTTCCCAAGAAGTGGAAGGTCGCCTCCATCCTCCCCCTCCTGAAAAAACAGAATCTTGATGCAGGTGACCCCAACAATTACAGGCCCATATCTCGTCTTCCGCTTCCTGCCAAGGCCTTGGAAAAAGCAATGAATATTCAACTTAATGCTTTTCTCACACTTAATCAGACTCTTGATCCAACACAATATGGCTTTAATCAATCAATCACGGCATTTATAGAGCGCGCTACTCACCCGGGAGGGTCTCAAGGCGCTGGGGAGGGGGTAAGTTACTGCTCGAACAGCCAGGTCTTGAGCTGCTTCCTGAAGGAGAGATGGTCCTGGGTTCGCCGAAGGTGAGTGGGGAGGGAGTTCCAGGTCTTGGCTGCCAGGTAGGAGAAGGATCTTCCTCCGGCGGTTGTTCTGCGGATGCATGGTACGGTGGCGAGGGCGTGGCTGGTTGATCGTAGCTGGCGGGTGGGCGTGTAGAAGGTCATTCGGTCGTTGAGGTACTTTGGGCCCAGGTCGTGGAGGGCCTTGTGTGCGTGGGTGAGGAGTCTGAACGTGATTCTCTTGCTGACGGGGAGCCAGTGCAGGTCTTTCAGGTGTCCGGTGATGTGGCTGTGTCGGGGGATGTCCAGGATGAGTCGTGCGGAGGCGTTCTGGATGCGCTGGAGTCTTTTTGAAGTTTGGCTGTGGTTCCGGCGTAGAGGGTGTTCCCATAGTCCAGTCGGCTGGTGACGAGTGCCTGGGTGACGGTCTTCCTGGTTTCAGTGGGGATCCATCTGAAGATCTTGCGGAGCATGCGCAGGGTGTTGAAGCACGAAGATGAGACGGCGTTGACTTGTCTGGTCATCGACAGGGAGGAGTCCAGGATGAAGCCCAGGTTTCGTGCGTGGTCCGTTGGCTTGGGCGCGGTGCCCAGGGCCGGGGGCCACCAGGAGTCGTCCCAGGCGGAGGGTGATGAGCCCAGGCTTTAGAGCAGAACACAGTACTGAGCTGGCCCTAATTAAATCCACGGAAGAAATTCGGGAGGCCCTGGACAGTGGAGGAAGTGCAGTATTGATCCTGCTAGACTTGTCCGCGGCCTTTGATACGGTCCATCACAAAGTCCTGATGGACCGTTTGTTCGGGGCCGGATTAAGGGGGTCTGCTCTGAAGCTTCTGCAGTCGTTTCTCTCCGGTAGAATTCAAACCGTTGACATGGATAACTGTCATTCCAAACCTTTCACCCTTCCATGTGGGGTCCCACAGGGCTCCTCCCTCAGCCCAACGCTTTTTAATGTTTATGTGGCTCCCCTTGCTGGTGTGATCAGGTCTTTCGGTTGTCAACTGACCTCCTATGCTGACGACACCCAGATAGTGTTGTCACTAAGGGAGGGCTTTGAAAAGGAAACCGGTGCCCGTTTCCATGACTGTATGGCTGCCATCTCCAGATGGATGTCGGAAAATTGCTTAAAGCTCAATTCTAATAAAACAGAGGTAATAAAATTTGGGAAGAATCCGCTATTGTGGACCCCAGACTGGTGGCCGGCTGACCTTGGCTCATGCCCCACACCAACTGAGAAAGCCAGAAACCTGGGAGTGCTTATGGATAATAAGCTGACTCTAGGCGACCAAGTTAGCTCAGTTACCTCGGCTTGCTTTTATGTTCTAAAGATTATAAACAAGGCTAAGCCCTATCTCAACATAGATGGCCTCAAAACAGTGATTTCGGCCCTTGTTATGTCCCGGCTGGATTACTGTAATGGGCTTTATATGAATGCTCAAAAACAACTTATTAACAAGCTCCAGATGGTCCAAAATGCGGCAGCCAGATTGTTGTCAGGGACCTCAAAGTTTGCTTCGGTAAAGGAAGAGGTCAAACGGTTGCACTGGCTTCCTGTCAGACACAGAATACGTTTCAAAGCACTGTGTACCGTTTTTAAAGCCCTTCATGGCAAAGGTCCGGACTACCTACGACAAAAAATTCAGTGGTACATTCCTAGGAGAGCGCTACGATCATTGGGGGCGAAGAAAGTCACAATCAGCTCCGTGAAAAAGGCAGGTTGGGGAGGTAGAAGCTTTATTAACAGTGCGTCCAAATCTTGGAATGAGCTTCCTTTTCAACTGAGGAGTGCCACAGACCTTCTCTCCTTCAGGAAGGGTCTCAAAACTTGGCTGTTTGACCAATAACTCCTTGTGTCAACTTATCTCAGGTTCAGCAGGCAGTGCTCAGCGCCAGGACACCCTCGGGTAACAGAGCGCTTTATAAGTTCGATTAACATAACATAACATAACATAACTTACCTCTATTCGGCCGAATTCCGTAGTTTACTACCCCTCCCCCGCCCCACGTCACCGCCCGGCAGCACTCCCACCACAGGCCGCTACTGCTGCAACGAAACGCTGTGGAACACTGACAGTTGGAGCTAAACTCCTTTTTAAGTGTCCTGATACTTGAGCATGTTCAAGTGATCAGAGTTTTCCTAAAGGCATTTGCTGTATTCCGTTTACTGACATGAAGGCATGTGCAAGACAACAGCTAATGGTTGGTTTGGTTGCTGATGAAGGCAATCATTCCATGATTAAATATTAACACTCAGAGGCCACAATCTGTGTGAGCCATTAAGAATGTGAGAACAGAGCCTGGCAACTACCTTCCTCCAGATGAACCCTTATTTGGGTGTCATATTTAGTGCTGAAAGTTCAGTCCAGTTGGAAGTCCAGCCATATATGCTTTAAAGAACAATGGATAAACTGCAGAACCTTGTGGTAAGCAAAACGTACAAACATGCTGCTGGATCATTTCCCTCCCTCCGACACTTGGTCAATACCGGCAAATAAGAACTTGGTCTAAAATTGTCAGTCATCCATGGGCAAACATTCTTTTTTTAAGGTGAAGAGTCACAACAGCAGTTTTAATCTATTGTGAGACCACACCCTCCTGCCAGCCGTGGTCCGTGCAGGTAACAGCAGTGGGGCCGGGTAAGGGGGGATTTCGAGGGACACAGAGGGAAAATTAAATAAATAATTAATTCTGTGTCAAGGTTTCTGCCTACCATGTCCCCAAATCCTGAAACAAAGTATTGAGCGTGTCAGTGCTCAGTGCTTTTTGCGTTTGCACTACATAAGCCTTCTGATTGATTGATTTTCATTCTTGTCTACAGTTGTTGGCATTCCGACCCTGCCATTTCCTCAATTAAATAAAATATCTTTTTTAGATCTTCTGATTTCCTCTCTGCCAGCACCAGCATTGCATACACCCAGAACAATAGAAATTTGTCTAAGATGCCTCTCATTCTTGTATCAGTAACATACCTACTCCCCAGTTTAGCACCCAGTCTGCTTGATGCCATTTAGTGTGTGCAGCCTGTAGGCCTTTTTTCACTTGAGGTACAACACTTTCTCAATCCACAGCCTGAAGATTTGGGTAATCTGAGAATAGTTCTGCTGAAAGTGTCTATAAGTTGGGCAGTTCTGAAAGTCCTTGCAATGGTGAAAGGTGAGGGACATAGATTGCATGTAGGTGAGCTGGGCACCTTGCAGGGAGGCTCCCTAAGGTTTTGTTACGCCACTGGTCAGAAGCAGCGTCAAAGGCTGAGGGCGAGGCCTCATGTACCAAAATATGGTGAGGGTTTGAAAGAGTGACTAAAGTTCTTCACTTATGTGGGACAGCAGATCCTTCCAAAGTCAGGGATGTCAAGATTGCCAATCTCTAAAATGTACCAGAATTGTGCAGCGCCTGAGAATGAGGTGTATCCCCAACCTTGCCATGCTGACTGAGCTGCCCAGAGGACTGCTCAGGGAAAGCGCGGAATGGAACTGGAACGTCAACGAAACAGGAGCATTCAAGAAGAAAATGTCAGTGCTCCAGACAGCAACCATTATAGCATACTTCAGTCGCCAATAAGAGACCAAGTTAGTGGGCCAGGGCTGTCCTTAAACAAAAGAATAACAAAAACACATTTTCAGTACCCTGTGAGCCGGGCACTTGCAGAGGCAGAGGAGCACCGGGACAACGCGAGGAGAAAGAGGTAAGGGGGATTATGCTTAGAGTCTAGTGTTTAGGGTTTAGGGCAGTGTCTGGAGATTGTGCTTACAGTGTAGTGTTTAGGGCAGTGTCTGGTGGTCGTAGTGTAGGGCAGTGTGTTAGGGTTTAGGGCAGTGTCTGGAGATTGTGCTTACAGTGTAGTGTTTAGGTTTTAGGGCAGTGTCTGGTTGTCGTAGTATAGGGCAGTGTGTTAGGCGTACTGTATTAGGGTTTAGGGAAGTTTGGGGTACTTTTTTAGCCTTTAGGGTAGTGTGTGTTATGTAGGGCAGTGTGTTAAGCGTAGCGTATTAGGTCTTAGGGCTCAGGGGAGTGTGGGGTACTTTTTTAGGCTTTAGGGTACTGTGTTATGTAGGGGGGTATTTGGGGGAAAATCGCGATGTTAAAGAATGCGGAGTGTTTGTGTGCGTTGTGAATGTGTTTTGGATGCATTTCAATACGCAAGCGAAGTTATGGTTTGCGTGGTGAATACTTGCGTTGCAAATCTGCATGCGATGTAAAGGCGCCGATGTAAAGGTATGCGATGTTATCGTTTGCGATGTAGCATCATACATCCACACTGAACAACATGACACTGAAACGGCCATCTACGCATTCCTGCAGGAGTACCACAACATGCCCCGTCCTAGTACTTAGGTACCACCTTGGGCCGGGCCATCTTGGCAATGCACCATGTATGGGGTTCCATCCCCATCAACCCATCGTAGACTCTCCTTAGCAGGAGTCCACCAAAGGAGCGGGCGTAACACAGACCCTGCAGCTCAAGCGGCCCTTTAGCCACCCCCTACCTCATTCAGCCCAATTTTGCGTTACACCACTGCAAGGGCGGAGAGGTGTTGCCAAGGAGCACATGAAAATATGAAAAGAATAGGCGATGCCAGGAATCCCAAATCACAAGTGGATGACCAGGTATTGATCAGTAGCAACCCTGCCAAGACGTTTCGGATGTCATTGGACACATTGGACTCAAGAAGGAACAGGAGCCCGGTCGCAGAGGCCCCATCCCAGAACGAAATTAAGGAAGACTGCATGGATTTGATCTTGCTGCAGGCTATGTTTGCGTAATATCAGGGAATCAACGGTAAAAACAGACCTAGCAGACCATAAAACCGGCCCACACACGGACAAAAACCGGCCCACACACGGACAAAAACCGGCCCACACACAGACAAAAGCCGGCCCTCATACTGACCAGTCAGACCCTGCACTGCCTGGTTGCCCTATAGGCCAGTCCGACCCTGACATCAGCTCTCCCAAGCAAATGCTATAATGTATGCTACACAAAGTTGGTGCCACTGCACCTGCTGCACTCCTAAAAGCTGCACCCGTTGGAATGAAGGGTGAAGGAACAGACTTCGAATGGGGGAATGAATGACTGTGGGTGCAAATGTAACCCGTTTCCCCGTGTATGGGAGATGGAAGGGTCGGAATGTAGAGAATGAGGCCCGTTAGCCTGGGTGAAGAGAGACCTGTTCCCATTCTCCAGAAGGAGCACGGGCCATTCTGCCCCCTTGTTCTGGCCAGAAGGAAAGGTTGTCGGAAGACACCTTGTTTCTGGGGGGAGGAGGCGGGGGGATTCATTCTAGGATACTGGGACTGCGAGTTTAAGCTGCCAGAGCTCTTTACATGCACATACGCAGTCGCGCGCACGGGAGACGGGCGAGGCACCCAGCGAGGTGTTTTCCCGCGCACTGCTGGGGTTCCGCCAGTAATCCGAGTGCGGGAGTCCACGCGCGGCGGCCAGCTCCTCGAGGCGCCCGAGGCACTCTAACTCTGCTGCACCTCCTCGCGTAGGACAACTCGTAGTTTCTGCTGCGGGCGTGGAGAGGACGGAGTATTCAACAAGTAGTTGCGGAGAGAGTTCCCTCCACACGTCGCCTTTCCCTGGCATATGCAAGAGTTGGTCCTAAGAGAGACCCTATGACGTCCCTCCCCTCTTCCATCTCTCTGAACCCCTCCCCCGCAGGCTCCCTGCTGGTTTCCTCCTTAATGAAATCATCTCCAAATGAAGACTGTACGTCTGGAGTTACGGCTCCACCTCGTGATGCGCCACTTTTATATATACACGAGGGAGGGAACGCGTTTCCATAGAGAAACTATTCGAGCCCACTTCATAACAACCCGGCGAGGGGAGAGGGGGAGCGACGAGGCACATCTAGCGCTCGGAGCCCGATGCTCGCGGTGACCGGCTGCTCCTGAGCGCCAGGAAGACGCAGAGAGGCGCTGCTCCGCGCACACTCGGCTCAGGTGAGTCCCCGCGCGCCCAGATCTCAGGTGGACGTGTGTAAGGCGCTAGGTCTCCTTGAAGCGCCCTAGAGCGGAAATACCAACAACTGATGGCAAAGTTTTTAGGAGTATCTGACGCCTTCCAACTGCCCAGTATGTAAAACTTTGTAGCAGGTAAACTTGCCGTTATAGGAAATTGGTCTCGTTCTTAAGTTGTCACGAGTTGGTTGAACGAATACATGAATGAATGATGAACGAACCTGGTAGAGCACTGCAAACTGGTCCTTCTTGGCGCCTCTCTCCTGAAGAGGAGTGGCATGATGGTGCCAAAACGGCAGGGCGCTGGGGATGATTTGCTTCTTGGGTGATTGCTGGGCGGGCTGGGCGAGGCGGCTTCCTTTTTATGGACCTCAGAAGGACGTGTAGGGAACACGTCCTCCTGTGGTAGGCTCACAGTCTTCGGTTGGACTTTAACGGTGCAGCGAGTGAATCGATACACATTTAAAGGTATGTATATGATACGGACTTGCCAAAAAGGGCAACGGGGCATCATTTCGACTTCTATATCGTAATACATTGAGCATCCTCCAGGCACTTGTTAGCTGAGGAAGAGAAATTGCAATTGGTGAAGACGCATAGTCTAGGTATGTTACTGGCTGCGGTTCCTGAGTTGTAGTCTCGGCTCCCTGCTTTAGGACACTGTGTGATCTTAAGTAAATGGATCCACCTCCCCGTGCTTCATTTCTCCTACCCGTTCTAATTGAGAATGTAACGTAAGTATTAATAGAGGACACGGCCCCGTGGGATATCTTTGCGCTCTTGACATACAGCGGATACCTATTGTTACTCTTTTTATCGACCCTGGAAGTATGAAAGGCGGCGTGGATTTGAACAAGCCTACGGGGTCAGATACCGACCCTTGTAGTGGATGTAGAGGTCCACAGAGCAGACAGACCCCTACCTGGGCAATCAGAAGACGAAGGAACGGCCGCCAGTCACTGTTAAATTACCGAACTTAGACCTGCCCATATTGAAGGCTTGACTTTAGGCATGTTGACGTGACTTACGTACGGCTAGCGCTTTCACAAGTACCTTGTCGCCTCATATATTAAAACCCCCCATCAGATGTTTAATTTCCCCATCCAACCCTTCTGGAAAGCCAGTGATAGGTACGTAATAAGGTGCGTAATTGCATATGAGAGCGTGGATGCTGTAGCACCTCCGTGTGAACGGAATCAATACTAGGCGCTAACTGGTTTGGTTTCAAGGCTGGTTGGAAGGCTAGGAAGTTGTGGGTTTTACGTTTGGCAAGGGAGTGTATCAACTAGTGATATATAAAACATACAGTGAGGGATTCCAGCCTGGGCACCGAGTGGAACCCACGTCTTCCCTTGCTGACCACATTGCTTGATCCTTGGAAGATTTCTCTTTGTCCGTGTGTCTGGACTGGCACATTCGCCAGTTCTTGGAGCTCTTCGGAGCGGGCTAAATGCTGATGTGAAGCATATGGGAAATACGTGAAAAACGGCTCGTTTAGACGGTGTGTGTTGGACGTTAGCTGTCGGGAGTGCGCTCAAGCACAAATGATACGAAAACATCAGCATCTCCTCCTCAGTTAGAGGGCCCTGACCCCGCGGGCGTGGAACCGGAGGAAGGGGGCGTCGATGCTGGGGGATTTTATAGGAGGAGGGAGCAATAGGAGACCCTCGAAGAGACGGGAGCCCGTGCGCGCTGATAGAAGTACATACACAGCGGGACAATACAGGCCTTACGCACGAACGCACGCACGCACACACACTCTCTAACTTTCTCGCAGACACATTCTCTCTCTCACATTTACATTATGAGTTCAATACAGTAATACACAGGGAGGGACATAACACAAACCCCTGCTGCGCAAGGGTGGGGGGGGGGGGGCAACCCTTCAGCGGGCCCCCCTATTCAGCCAAATGCCGATGGATATCTAAGACGCAAGAGACTCGGGCCCCTCTTCACATTCTGCAGGGCCCCCATCATTTGGTGTTAGGCGGCCAGTGGTGATACAGCCTCGAGTCTACAGTAATGGTGTCTGCCGAGCAGGGGAACCGCTCGCCTGGTGAGGACTGCGGCAGGAAGACGGACAAGGCGGTAATGGCTGCCAGGTTGAGTCGGGGCACCAGAAACCATTTTTATCACTACTAACTTTAACATCATTTGCACATTTAAGAGTCCGCAAAAGAAGACGTAAAGGAGACTAGAGAGGTCGCTCTGCAGGACATGGAACCAGCTGTAAGATTTGCAAAACCTTGTGGTGACGCGGTGATTCAAAGGGAGATTGACTCCACCTTTCATCATTTCGAGGGACATGAGAGGAGGCTCTGCTGAAAGTGGGCTTGCAGTAAGGGTTGGATTTATGTATGTAGAGCCCGTGTCGTCTTGTTCCAGAGAGCACTTCAAAGACTATATTGACTCCCATTTGTAACACACCCCACCGTTTTTCTAAATGTACAATTTTTTGAACTTTATAAAAAAAATATTTGGGAATAAATAAAGTGCTGTGGCTATATGATGCACTTATTAAATAGAATTATGTCTTCATCATATCACAAAAGGGAATGTTCTACTAGTAATTTTACTACGACAGAACGCCTCAGCCCAGTGCCAGGGAAATGCAGCTCAACCTAAAACACTGCAGATGCATTTGTTGGAAATGTAAAATTAATCTCATATTAAAATATACAGGGAAATCGTCCGCAAGGCAACCAATATCTTGTAACCTTTCTCGTAAATAAAACTTGTCACTGGTGCCTGTAACCATTGACATTACATGATGTGTGCTCAGCCCATTTTGGCATTTTTTTGGGGGGGATGGGCGGAATTCCGAGTTTTTGGGAACAAGTTTCAGTATATACATTTGTCCTAAACCACCTCAATAATATGGCAAGTGGAAAAAACAGGCGAACACCTTCTGCTGTGATGTTCAGTAGAAAAATATACACCCTTCCTTATAATTGACACATCATTGAGGCCCTTTCAAAACTGCATCAAGAGGTTCCACCCCAGAATGAAGAGTAATTCAGAAGCTGTGAGCAGGTAGATCACTCATAATATATGTTTATGTTACATGATTTATTAATTGGTTTTGGTACTTTCCAGAAAGATTTGGGCACCATTCGTTCAGTATTCATTGTTTGCCTGAGACTGCTCTTTTTTGAGAAATGTGTGTTTTGTTGGGGATAACGCACTAACAATTAAAATGTGTTTCATACAACAATGTGTATTATTCTAAGTCAGATTTTAAATGCAAATCACAATCACATTGTAAGGAAATTAAAAACATTTTCTAAAATGTAATTTTCTTGTGTAGTACATTGGCATTCTAGAGTAGGTTTAACAACACATAGAAAATAAAGTACAATGTGGGAAAGTGTAACTTTGTTGCTAACAGGATTCTGTGTTTACAAGGTTTATTTTCACACACTGGGGAGGATTAATTGGTAGATGCTTGCATCAAGGCTGGGCCTGTAAGGGTGAGCTTGTCACATGCGCTGACTAATGCTCTGAGAGCAGCACTGTCACAGTAAAGGTATTTTTCTTACCAGGACGGAAAAAATACAAAATGCTATGTTAACCATCCATGAACTGAGCTTTGAAACCACTGACAAACATTCTATAGGAAGACTTACACTGATATACATTATTCAGTCTTTGGTCCCAAAGTAAGACCCCAGTGTATTCTGGTACTTGCAGTTTTTCACATCACATCAGTTTTAGTGTTGAGATGATGATACCTGGTAAAACCCCAGCCTTTCTGGCTTTTGCTGCCTTTCACTGCACAACTGTTTGCATTTTTTCTCAATTTAAAGCCAGTGAGACATTGCATGTAAGTGATCGCCATATGTATGTTTTACACTTTGTACTGCTATTTAGAGGAACCTGTCATTTCATCAGTTGTTCTCCTTGAATGCTATAAAGAGCAATGGTCGTAGAGTAGCAGGGTCGGTCTATCTATATTAACTGGCATGGGTGGGGAGGTGCGGAGGGAGGGGGGGCTGAGGCTATGTATATTGGCTGTTATTGGCTGTTTAAATTAGTCTCTGCTGTCCAAACTTCAAGGGGTACAGAACACGGCAGCCAGATTGGTTTGCAATCTTCCACCTACATCCACTTCTGCCCCGACTCTGAACTTTTTGCACTGGCTACCCATTTGGATAAGGCTCATCTTCAAGATATAGGGCAGATTTACAAGAACTGACACATCTCTGTATTTTAGCAGAGATGCGTCAGTTCAATTGTGTCACGCAAAAAAACCCTTGCGCCACCATGGTTGCGTCGCATTTACAATGCGGCGCACCGTGGCGCAAGGATTGACAGATGCGTCACGCATCTGTTGTCATAAAGGTAACGCATTGTTGGAGTCGTGTCGCAAGCGCGACGCAACTCCAGCAATGCTTAGCAAGGCCTATTCCTATTGTGCTGCGTCACTCCTTACGCATGCTCCAAGCAGGCGTAAGGTTTTGACGCAGTGGCGCCGTAGAAGTGACGCAGTGAAATCTTGTAGATTTCACTGCGTCACTTTTACAAGGCTTTCTTGCGTCGGAACGCCCACTCTGCATACATTATACCTGACGCAGGTATAATGTGATGCAGGGCTTTACAACGTGACGCATCTCCCTAGATGCATCACGTTGTAAATGTGTTGCAACGTGGCGCATTGTTTACGACGACGCTGCGTCACAAAAGTGACGCAACGGTGGCGTAAAAGTGTCGCAAGGGGCTTGTAAATCTGCCCCATAATGTCTTACTCAGAAGTCACTCAATGGGAATGCTCCATCTTATCTGCAAAATAAGCTCAGACAACATAACCCGACCAGAACGTTAAGATCTTAGGATAAAGCCTTATTGAAAATTCTATGAATTTGCACAGCCAGATATGGTGGGAGATCTCTTTCCTATCTCGCTTCTCTCCACTGGAACAAATTACCTTTGCATATTCGACTATGCTCGGAATTTGGAAAGTTAAAAAAACTCTTGAAAACATGGCTATTTTAGTCGATTGGTCAAGTTAATTTGGTGTTGCTTGCCTGTATTAGCTGAGCACTGAGATATCCCTTTGGGATGATTCGTTTTGCGTTATACTAAATGCGGGTAACATACCATATCATAACATATGTAAAACTGATTTTTATGGCCCAGTGCGACGGCTGGTTCTTCATTCACTCATTCTAGCCCCCCAGCATTTATTGAAGGCATAGCTAGGGGGGAGGAGGCATAAGCATTGAGAGAGAGAGAGAAATAAAGTGAGAGAGAGAGAAATAAAGTGAGAGAGAGAAATAAAGTGAGAGAAGTGAGCAAGAGGAGGAGGCAATCAGAGAATGGACGGAAAGAGAGGAAGGTTAGTGGGTCTGGTTCAAACATTTTTTCCCCAGGGTTGCTTCGCCTGATTAAAAGGGAATTCTGTCTTCTCCATGTGAAAGAGTTAAAACCTGGTCGCCTCTGTGACTCAAGATCACTCCGTTGACGCCCAGGTGCCTAAGCAGTGGTCTGCCGGGTTCCTGAATCTGTAGGGTGACCAGACGCCCTGGATTTGCCAGGACAGTCCCAACAGATTTCACTAAATTCAGCACTTGTCCTGGTTTTTAGAGAGGATCGACTCACCAAGCTTTAATGTGATCCAAAGCACGATTAAGCACCAGACTTTTCAGAAATCAAGTTGAATAGCACTTATGATAGTTAGTTAGCGCTGTCTTCAAAGTCATTCTCGCCCCCTCAGTCGATGAGAAATTATATTCCTACGTTTTTGTGAAATGTCTTGGTGTTTGGATTTCTACTCACCCTATGTATCCGGAAAGTTCTTCCCTTTCTGCTCACTTTAATACACTCCACGCATGTGTCCTCTCACACACTTTGACTTTAGTAACAGAATCTGTCTCGATCTTCCAGACTTGTTGGCAGCATAATGAGACGGTTGCAGGTCACATCCATGAGGTTGGTGTGTGGACTAGACAAATTCTCCTATCTTTCCCAGCATGCTGTTCGCTGTATTCACTTCCAAAGAAGCAATGCATTTCTGTTGAAGCCCACTTGCATGGTTCACAGTGTCTTCCGCTGGACAGGCCTTGCTATTGTTTCCAACCTATAGCCTTCTATAGCCCGCAGAGGCCCCTGGGATCCAGGGGCTCTTTTTTCTCAGAAGGTTCAACGTTGGATCCTAAAATCTGACTGCTACAATGGATGTGAGAGACGGCAACCCAAGATCCCTTAAGCATTGCTAAACGACAGGAACGCTGACCCAATACAACATAGGAGAATAGAGAACCTTTTGATCGATTAAGTGGTTTGTCTTCAAATACTGTTCCACCAGTAATCCAACACTGGGTGTGATTAAACAAACACAGCTCCAGGACTCTCCCCCTTTCAATAACTGAGGCAAAATAGTTGCAAGTTCTATTACATGGACCCTGTCTTGCATACACCTTCAAACATAGGAAGCAGGAACTATCTAATTCATCAAATATGGCTCTCCTGATGAAGGCGGCTGTGCCGAAACACGCGTAGAGATAGATCCACTGAGTGCAGCATGCACTACAGCTACAGTATAAATATCAGTCACATGAGATAATTGGTCTCTGGATTCTTGACCATGTGTCGCGTCTTGTTTCTCATATATTGATACAAATGTACAAATTTTAGAAGCTATTGTCTATATCTATCAGGACCTGTTAAATAAGATTTGATTGATACACATAATTTATATGTGAATAATACAATAATTTTGATAATGTTTTACATTAATGTGTTGATGAGCTCTGGGCATTATGGAATACTGTGTGTTTATGTATATATATTGGTAGCCTGCGGATTTACATTATAGTTGTGATTTGAAAGACTGCAGGTACCACAATGCACCCGGGTTTTACTTGAGGCCAAGGCATCAATGCCTTGCATGGCACTGCTTTGTCTGAGAGTTACCACACCTTGTCTTCAAAAATATGTTTAGATACATTGTGAGAGTTCCACATATCCAGCTGATGCCTGTTATTTACCAGCAAAAGTGTATCATTCATATAATCAGTAAAAAGCACCTCACCTCTTTTGCTGTCAGAATGTGTATGTTACCAGCGCAAGTAAGAGGCACGTCAGATGCTGTTAATTTACATTTTCATACGCTCAGTATATACATTGTTTTGCTAGTAAGAGCAGTAGCATATTAAGAATGCAATGGGCCCTGATGCAACCAAGGAAACTGACCCCTTTGACTTCTGTTGGAATAGTAAAACACAGCAATTTACCCCCCCATGCTGGGCACCGGTGCCACTGCACCTTCTGCACCAATGGTAGCTACGCCCCTGAGTAAGAGCCCCTCTCTTGCAATCAGTGTATGTATTTACATGGTCAGGGCAGCGTATTTATTTACGTTGGCAGTACACTGTATTTCTCATGCACTCAGTGCATGCGTGTGCAAGGGCTAACTGGGGTTAAGTGCCTGCTATTACTCTCTGTACAATATGGGCAATAAAACTATTACTGAGCTCAATAAAACTTATTTTCCATCTGAATATGCATTGACAAAGCCAAAAGGTCTACCTTTTTGACAGTGACGGCTCCTCGAGGGAGTGCTGCGGGGCGGTGACTCCGGCATACGGCCGAACGGAGTTAAGTACATAAATAAATAAATAAATAAAACGAATTACATTGCGTTTACTACCCCCCACCCAGCCCCTCCCCCACCTCCCCGCAGCACTCCCTCGAGGAGCCGTCACTGCTTTTTGACCTACTGGGTTTGCCAATTAAATTTGCCGATGTCTTCCGGAATCGGCAAGAAAAGCTTTTTCGCTGACGAACAAAAAAAAAAGCTGTATTGCTTTGAGTGCACGTGTCACGACGCTAATGGACCAGGCGAGATGACGTATCCCTCTGCATGTATCACTACACATGCGTGCACCCTCACGGGTGATAAGCCGCGCTTTACAAATACTGATTGATAGATTGATGTGCATACGGGAAAATGAGGCAGACTTTTAAAAAAAAAAAAACTTTCCATTCTAAGGTGGCTGAATCCAATCTACGGAGAAACAAAATCTAAATGTGCGCATCGGCGCATTTGGAAACAGGAGTGATTGCACAGCAAATGGCGGCTGTAGGCCGTACAAAATATTTAAACAGAAAGACCACAACAGGAGAGCATTTAAGAGCTAGGTCAACATTAGGGAGAGGGGGGACTGAGAGGAGGGTAGGAGAGCAGGGGAGTCACTAGACACGGGGGTGGGAGGAATACATCTAAAAAGAAAAAAAACGAATTGAGGGTTTGGGAAAGCAGTGGTAGAGAAAGGGGCGAGTGGTTGAAACAGTAACATGAAGCTTGCAGGAGTAATGGGCCGGGTAATCAGCACTAGAGGGAGACAGCTATAACATATGTATTCTCATGAAATGCTGAAAGAAATTTAAAAAAGTAATTCCCTGAATGTGAACAGTGAAAGGATTGACTAAGGGGAAAGTATATGAGGGTGACAAAAAAAACAACCAATGGTAGGCGATGGGTTGGATCTAAGACGCTCTAAGCTTTGGTATGGTCCAAAAGAGGTCTTTCGAAAACAGACAACCAAAAACTGACAGTAGGCGAGACCTAAAAGGGAAAACTCAGACTTTCCGGGATTTGAAACTGTGACCTTTATGTTAAACATGATCTCCACAGCAATTCCACCTTCTGGACTACCTAACCATCTTCCTCATGCAACCTTTGGTGGCCATTGGTGAAGTTGTAATTGTGGATATGGTGGAAAAAAGTGCCATGTTTAAACAAAAGCATCTCAAACTCCCGTCGCTTAGGTCCAATGATGCAATGCTTTAGTGAGTGTTATGTGGGATTGAAATTACTGTCACTGGATATACCATGGCTTTCAAAGGACACACCACTGTAAAATGATTTTTAAGGGGCCAAGGCTTGAACCAGCAGAATAAAACTTCTAGCGGAATAGCATAAAATAAAGAAACAAGGGTCTGGAAGACATGAATACTGTTTCGTAGCCCAGCTATTCCAACCTGTCATCAGGTGCTGACAAGCCAGCAGGAAACGTGCTATAACTGAAGTAAAAGTAGAGCAGACGCCCGCCTTTAGTGGAGTGTTCATCCATTGGACCTATTCTGAAACCTCACACACGTAAATTAATACATGCATGGGCTTACATATTCACTAATGCATTGCTTTTTCACAAGTGTGATTTCACCAAGTAATTCACCTGTTATATGTATGTGTAATACTGTTCAAGTTAGGGATGTTGGCTGACTGGGTTTCCCTGCACTGTGGACTTAGATAATCTGGACAGAAGAAGTAAGAATACAAATATAGAAGCTTACAACAAACATACATAAAAAAGGCACTAATGAAAATTAAAAGATACACACAGAGGGTGATTTTGTAGCTAACCTTCTTTGCAAGAATCGAACGGGCAAGGCAAAGTCTACAGGGGCAGTAAAGGGGTGAAAACGTCATAGGGAATTAAAGATGCTCCTCGACATCTTCTCTGATTTGAGAAGAGGAAGTGAGAAACATGGCAGTGACATTGTTAGAATGTTTCCCGTTGTTAATGTTATTTTATGTAACTTGGAGGGGTTTATGTACAGGATTTATCTAAAGAGGGGAGCTGAACCAGTGAGGCATAGTATCAGTAAAATTCAAGTGACACTCAGGTACAGTGTGCAGGGAATGCTCCAGTGGATATATCCAATGAAATTATAGAGGAGACTGCATCTCTGAAGTGGCAGACTCCCATTGTCTCGGCTAGAAAGGGTTTGTCAGACGCCCTTTCAGAGGGCCACGAGGCACCAGGGGCTGCTGGCCCCAACCCTGCTGGTTGAGGCCTTTTACTCCTAATATCCCGGGGACCCGACCTACTATGGATCCTCAGCAACTGGGCCAGGTACCCCTTCTGCACTTGGCTCTCAGTGGTAGACATGAACGAGCAGTCTAAGGCGCCCTCTGGCGGTGGTAGCTGTGAATACAGAGTAGTGGAGACAGGCTCACAACTCAAAGAGCTCGCAGCAGCAATAAATCAATGTCCAGCTCAATACTCACTTATATAGAAAAGAGAAGTATTTTAGTTCTAACTCTACTCATTCAAAGGAAGATTACGACATTCACGGATACTAACACATTTCCCACTTTAGGTTGGGGCTCTAGTATTCCAATGGCAATTCTCTGTCTTGCTCTCCTCGCAGTGCAATAGAGATTATTCCCCATTCACTGGTCGTCACATCCAGAGAATTCTTAACTAACAGGCAGTATCTTAAGAGTCAACTCTGACTCTTACAGTCAAGTAAAAAGTGTCTTAGCAGCTCAGTGCTTTCAGCAACGAGTCCCCAGGGGCCCGAAACAAGTCGTGCCTCCTCCTGCAGGAGTGAAGCATGCAGCGTCTTGGAGTGCGCCCCATCCGTGGGTGCTCACAGCAGCGCCAGTCCCAATCAGGTGCGTCAGCTGGACTCAGTGGCTGCACTTGGCAGACACAGGCTCTCCCTCTCTCTCAGAGTTGCACTCTGACAGCGACCGGAGGTGTTCCTGCACTCTTCCTGTGGGGTAAGTTTCCATGCTCCCAAAGGAGGGGGTGGGTAATTCCAATGCTTTTGTCCTCATTCCCGAGCTGTGGTGGTGGTGCGCCCACCACATCCTTACTAGCTCTGCATGGTCGGGTCAGTGACAGTACTCATTGCTCCTGATGACCTATGGGTCGCCACTCACAGTTTACAGGCTCCTGCCTGATCCACACGCCACAAGTGCTCCTGGCAGCCCCTCCTGGCATACGAGGTTGCCACACAGCTGCCAGGCAAGGCTTTGGCCCTTGCTGCATGGCAGTCTTTACTACTGCATCCCTTCTTGGCATCGGGGTCGCCGCAACGGTGTTGTGCAGGAATCGGCCTTTCTCCGCAAGGCAGTCTTTTCAACGGCAGCCCCTCCTGGCACAAGAGGTGACTGCAATGGCAATCTTTTTCACGGCTATCTTCATGACGGCCCTCTCTGGGTATACGGGGTCGCCAACTCAGTTCTGCACAGGGCAAAGATCCGATCAGTGCAGCAGCCTTTACCTCACACCTTGCGCCAGGGGTCCACTCATCAGGACTCCCCACTGGACTTTGCTCCCTCCAACACTCTCCTCTTCCTCACAGGGCACACTGGTGATCCAGGCTCCAGGGCAGGTGGTCTTGGTTTCCCTGGGTGATGTCCCTTCACTCAGCAGGGAGATAGCAGGCCTTGGCCCCCAGTCCTGGTCAACATGTTTCTAAAAAAAAAAAATTACAATACGGTGAAGGGAGTCCTAGGGAATATTTTAAAGACCTGTGAAGATAGAGTCCCTACCTATAACATTTACACACAAAATATCCTCGGGTCTGAAAGAAGAACTATAGGAGGAGACAAAGAAATAGATCTATGAAAGCCTCTGAAGGAGTCCTATTTTAAGGGCTTAATCCCATCACCCACCGAGGTGGCATGCTTCATCATCTGGGATTCGATTTACTGGGTTTACCGGTGATTCACCTCCGGTTTCAGCTCCGTAGTAGCCTGGGGTACCGACGGACAGAGCGGTGCCTCTCCCCATAGCTGTTGCCAAGTTGAGGTGAGGTCTTGTATCCGTGAATCACAGGTACATCCAGTAAATCGAACATAACAACTGTGAGATTACTGGTTCTGTATCAATATCCTTTATTTAACTCTTTTGATTTTCACTTTGCATTTCTTGCATCACTCTATACGCAGCAGCATTTTGTATCTCATGGTCCTGACGAAAGCCACGACACTGTGTAGGGTCTTGTAGGCTGAAACATGTTGACCTGGTTGTGTCTACCATATGCAGTTATAATTTCAGACTGCATTATGCTCTGTTTTTAGGTCAAGCCTAGCGCAGCGCGCATGTGCTGCTCTATGGGAGGCTTCTTGTGAGCGCTCCAAACTTCTCCGTGTGGGTCTGACTCCTCCCACACATTGGATTGGCCTTTGCGTGTGTCTTTCAATAATGAAAGCACGCAAATGGCCAAAGGTGGGTGCATGTCCCACCTCTTCTTCAAATGTTCGCTCCCACGGCGTTTTGCTCTCTGGAACGAGCTGCGGCGCGCAGAGTGCAGCTGCATTCCTCGTCGCGTCATGGATCAGGTTACTAATTAAACACAGTGCGGTCGCTTTCACTTTGGCGGCCGCGCTTGTTGTTTTGTGTGGGCTTGTTTCCTTTAGCAAGGCTTCAAGCGTGCTTTCTGTTTCATTATTATGTTCCTTAAGCTCATTGGCCCTTTACTTCACAGTAAACATTTACTTCATTTTGTTTTTCAACATACTTTTCTTTAAGTCCTAAACTGTACTTGAAAAGCACTAGGTTTTCAAGTGGCACTGCCGTGCAGGCAGCCGCGCTGATTGGCCTGTCGGTAGTGCTAGACGTGTGCGAAGGCAATAGCCCAAGCAATATATGGCCCGAGAGATTAAATATATATATATTTATATGCTTGTGTGGAAATCACAGCCCGTGCTCTCCTGTGAATGCTTCATGCATGCCCCCGCAAACAAAGTGTAGTTAACCCTATATGTTCCAGCAGGGTGTCTCCTGTCGCCCCAGTTCCTACCGGCCCATCACCTCTCCGTGGGACACTCGGAACTCAATTCCTTGTGCCCAGTCCTAAATCATCAGCGCAGTTCACACTGGATAACACGGTGAATGAGCATTTTATCCCCAAACGATATATGGCCCGAGAGATTAAAAATATAAATATTAAGATGCTTGTGTGGAAATCACATCTCGTGCTCTCCCGTGAACGCTTCATGCATGCCCCCGCAAAAAAAGTGTACTTAACAATATATGTTCCAGCAGTGCGTCTCCTGTCGCCATAGTTCCTACCGGCCCATCACCTCTCCGTGGGACACTCGGAACTCAATTCCTTGTGCACAGTCCTAAACCATAAGCACAGTTCACACTAAATAACACGGTGAATGAGCATTTAATATTAGCTCAAATCCTGCGCAAATGCTGCCGATTAAAGTTAAAATTTTATCTCCTTGCTGTTTAAACCAACTACATTAATGGGGAAACTACATGCACGACGTTTCCTTTCTATGTAAAAAAAAAAGTTTTCCATCCCGAACACATGTTTTTTACCGCAGTGCTTCTTATCTTGCTTACTTTCATCTTTTTCTACCTAGCATTGGATGCAAGGACAATTACTGGTTTCTATACAAACCACCAGACACAGACACAGCCTTTAAATCCTCTACCTTATCACAGCAGGGCTGTCTCTATCCTGTAGCACCTCGATATCTTACAACAAGCATTTGCAATGCAATAGGTCTCGCATTTACGCGAGTTTCAGCTATTGGCATTGTAAATGACAATGCCTTTTATTTATGTTTTAAAAACGAAAACAAAAATAAAAGGCATTGTCATTTGCAATGTCAATAGCTCAAATTCGCATAAATGCGAGACCTATTGCATTGCAAATGCTTGTTTTTATATATACAAGAGATGGTATCTTGTGGGTAGAAGCCTATATTAAAAAGCAGAATCGGCTTAACTCAACACCACAGTGATTACCACGGAGCCCTCTCCTACGCTGCGAACAAGTCGACCTTCCCTCATACCACCAGATAACTACGCCCAGCAAATAAAAGTCTTCCCTGGCCTGATGCTTTACAACTGCCCTCGATAGGAGGCCGTAGGATCTTTACTGAGGGCAGTACACTCTGGAATGGCTTACCAGAAGCTCTTTTTTCTGAGCATATATTGATGTGCTCAAGCGTACTAGAGCCCTGTTGACGTACTGTGACCTCTTTCCATACCCTCTCACATGTCTCCCTAGTCCAGCAGGAATCAGTGTCAGTGACCATCTCTTTTCTAGAAAGTAGATGCCCGAGCAGATCTCAGAGTCCAAGGTGAATGTTTACAACACTCCCATGCTTTACAGCTAGGGTTGCACCACATAAATACATACGCATACATAAACTTATGTCACTGGACTCATAAGGTTCCCCAAAAGGCCAAGTACTAAACTGTAAAGGGCTAACTGCATGACTATTCTAGAGCGCTGTGTCTCCAAGGATCACTTCATTTCTGGGCGTTTATGTGCAAACTTCACATGTATATTTGTAAAGGCACATTCACCCCAGCAGGGGAATTATGGCACTGACAGAAAAAACGGATGTTTATTGTTACCCAACTGTACTCCTGTCATCGACCTTGGAAGGATGAAAGCGTGCGAGCCACACCCCTCCCCCAGGGATTTGAACCTGGAGGGATTTGAACCTTTTGACCACGCAGTCGAATACAGATTCCTGCCTGAATGTGTTATCACACTGAGCACCCAGACCAAGCTTATATTTTGCTGGAACTGCCTGACCTCTGGTTGCTGCCACCTTTAAAACTGCAACATCCGTGACAAGAACCACACGCCTTTACACCAAACTCATTAGCTGGTATGGGGATCCAATTTCTTCACCACATTCCCATAATGCCCTGGGCAGTATCACAGGCACACTGAGGCGAAACTCCAAAGGCTTCGGAGAGTGCAGGCAAGCAAGATGGCTGGCCCCTCTGATCCCCTGGTGGAAATTCGCTCTCCGAGGTGAACGAAAAAGCGGTCTGTGATGTAATGTGTTCTCTCGAATTACAGCAGCTGACCTATCACAGGCCTGGTGCAGTCGCCGGTGGGCACTTTTGCTTCTCGGGGACTGAGCAATGCAGCAAATAACTGGCTTAAGTGTACAAGGCGCGACTGGAAGTAGCAGCAGCAAGAGCCAGCTTCTGTCAGTGCTCAGCCGGTTGCAGGTGTGCATGTTAACAATCAGGGCAGGCAGCATCAGCCACATGGGGCACCTCATGTCACATCGATGTCTCCCATGACAGTGTATCACTAATAAGCCCCTCTGTATCAACAGCACTAAGAAGTTCCAAAGCACTAGCAGCCACTATACCATCTGTGAGCCCAACTGCCCCAGCTATGACGACAAGCTCCACAGCCCTTGCTTCTCTATCTACACCTACGATGAGCTCCATAACTCCTGCTGTTAGCAGTCACTCCCACCAACTTACTCGGCACAGCTCCACGTCGCGTATGTATCCTACAGGGGCTGTCAACAGTGCAAGCAGCAACAGTTCAAACATGACTTCTATGCGGGGAGGGAGAGAAACCGAAAGCACGCCATGCACGCGTTGTGCTAAAACGCCACGTACGCATGCACATCTCCTGTCCTCTACGCGTGCACATCTCCTGTCCCCCTTCGGCACAGAAACCGACAACAATAGATCTCGCCAAGGCGAGCAGCGCATGCGCTGCGTCGCTAGGCGAGACCTAAAAAGGAGTGAATACTTAGCACTCACTGTTCTCAACTTACAATTGCTCTTGTTCCACATTCCCCTTGTAAAAAACCCCACCATCTGTACCCCCTCCAGTAGCCCCTGTCTCTCTATGTAAAATACAGTTCAAATAATGTGACGAAAAACATCATGCAATAAAATTTGCAATACAAAAACGGTGTCGCTTATTGCAGTAAATATATAAGAACACATTGCTCTACAACATACCTGAAAAACATTGCTAATACCTCTCGCAAAACACTTATAACGTCCCAAAGGCGAGACCTATTGGCTATGCCAATGCTTGTTAATCCTGGCACCAGAAACAAATTAATAAAAAAATATCGTTCCTGCTAGCTAGTTTTAGTATTCCTTCCCTCACAGTCACACTGATTTTCTTTTGCGCTGCGCCCATTGCCCAATGAGTCTGAGTATCTTCTCGTCATAAGGACTTAGTGTATCCTGAACAGTGTAGGATCAAAACATCCCTGAGCTCCTCCCTCACAGTGAGGGGGTTGTAGCCCTTGACGGGGCTAGGGGTCCCCGTCAAGAGGAGAATCCCAGATGATGAAGCATGCCACCTCGGTGGGTGATGGGATTACGTCCTTAAAATAGGACTCCTTTATAGGCCTTCATAGATCTATTTCTTTGTCTCCTCTATAGTTCTTCTTTCAGACCTGAGGATATTTCGTGTGTAAATGTCAACATGTTTCTGCCATTTATGTTCCCAAATGCTTGTGTCTTTCGTCAGGACCGGTGATATTACCACAATCCACACCCATTCCATTATGCTGACGTAACTGTTGAATTTACCATACACATGTCATGTGCACTTAAACCACCTACTTGGTGTCTGTAAATAGGCATATATTAAGGCACTTAATAGTGCTCCATAGGTACATGGAGGAGAGGCATGGCTGTTGTCACAGAGACTCTAAGGACCCCACCTGGCCTGCTCGCCTAAAATACCTCTGTCTGTGAATGGTGTGGATTGTGGTAGTTTAAACGGTCCTGACGAAAGTCATGAGAATGTGAACGCCAATTAGGTATTGCAACAGAGTGAGACCTTTGATGAATGTGTGATTACAAGACTCCCTTTGTTTACTCCTCCATGGGTTGTGGACTCCCCAAAGTTAGGAACCATACCAAAAGTTAGGATCCAAGCATTTTGCTGCTACCAGCAACTAGAAACTGGTACTGTATATATATATGTGCACTGAGTGGGTGTGAGTATTTAGACAGTGACACAACATAGGGAAAAACAGAATTCCAGTCCTGAGGAAAGTCCCAGACCCCATCATGGAGCCATTAACGGGATGAAACATGTCGACCCATCTGGGCACGAGACGCATAGTGACGCCTCATACATCCTACCTTCCATTTTAATCTTCCCCTCACCACCCTCCTAATAAAGTGTAAATCTGCCTTGGGTAGGTGACAGGGATTTTTACACCTTATCTGGATCCTTTCCCCCACTCCTTCCATTATCCCTGCACGTACCCTCAGTACATAACGAAGGCACGCCCACCACTACAGGATTCTTTGGCAAACGCAGGATGGCCGATGATGAAGCATGACACCCAGGGGGTGTGTGACGCCATCCCATATATTTTAATAAATACCCTCTGGGTCCTGCCTATAAAAATTGAGATGCAAAGGATGAGGTGCTCTCACACATGAGACCACGAAGAAGGGATACATTTGCTATTTGTGTAAGTGATATTTAGTAGGGAGGGGGCAAACGTGTATCCCTAAAATTACTCTCTCCTTCCCCCGCCCCCATTTGGAAAGGGCAGTGTGAGTTGTTAGCCTTCCAAGTCATAACTCTTTTTTTTTTTTAAAGATTTTTATTGAAATTTAAAAAAAAAATACAATAAGACATCAATGACAATAAACCAAACACATAAAAACAAATCACAATAATGTACATCCCAAAATCTGCCGAAGGTACTATAAATCAAGAAACCAACAGATGCGGGTGGGGGGGGGGGGAACACATATGACAACAAATTCCAAACTCAATACTGCACAATGAATAATAAAGAAACCGTCCTCAAAATTGAAATACAAAAAAGGAAACAAAGGTTCCAGCGTTGGGGCTGTGAAATGAAGTCCCCATCAGTTATGGACGGCGAGTAGAAGGCACATCTGATAACAGGAACGCAATCAGCGGGGATGTAGAAGAGGAGGTATCTGGTCGAGGGGTTGGCAGAGGAGCCTGAATACAATCTATTCTGCATTCGTGGCGGCCGGGGGAGGAGGGGCAGTCTGTGAAGTAAGGAGTGTGCGTTGGAGGTGTGAGCGATAAATGCACCAAATGTCCCGGGGCCTGGAAGTTGGAGGTTGGAGTGAGGCATAAATCTCAGATTGCACGCTACAGTATGCCAGACTCCGAAGCCAGGCGGATTTGGTTGGAGGAGCCTTTGCCCCCCAAAGGACAGCGATTTCACGTTTAGCCAACAGCAGCGCTATCGCTGCAAAGCGTCGATAACATAGTTTAATATGCCTGACCAGTCCCAACAAGCCTAGTTCCGGAGACGGTACAAGGGGTGTCTCTATCATTTGTGTTAATGTAGTAAAAACTTCCTGCCAATAAGCCAAAATAGGGGGACAGGACCAAGCCATGTGGGCAAAATCTACCTCCAGGGCGTTACACTTGGGACAAATCGGTTGTTTAGAGGGGTCAAACTTATATAGATCCTCTGTACAAATTTGAAATGGAGCAGTTTATGCCTATGGTTAGGGGACACTTTGTGCGTTTGTGCAAGACAGAAGTTCCAGTCCTTGTCAGCCAGGGGATGTCCAATGTCGATCTCCTAGCGGCGTCGGAGCTCCCCGCCCCACCCGAAGCGCCAAACATGCCTTATATAGCTTGGTCACCAAGTGAGACCTGGTATCATCAGTGATGAGAAGAGTGAGTGGGGGGAAGTCGGCAAAAGGGACGGGGAAAGAGGGGAAGGTTGCACGAAGTGTCCCCTGCAGCCGGGCTACGTTAAGGGAGTCCACGCCGGTGAGTCCCGGAAGCTGTGTCCATTGAGATAAGTTATGTGCTCGACCGTCCGGGAATAGGGATCCGAAAGTGTCCAACCCGAGTTTTGAGAGAGTGGCCAAGACCCCCTTGTCGGTGGTGAGTGGTAAAAAAGGGTTATGGGCAAGCGGAAGAGCGGGCGAATAAAGGGGACCGGACCCATACAGCTGACTTAATTTATGCCAGGCCCAGCATGTAGTAGCCAAAGGTTGGATATCCGAAGCATCAAGGGGGACCCCCCGCGGAAGCAGTGACACCAGAGGAGTCGGGGCAGCCAACTCCTTGTCTGTTTTAGTGTAAGGTATTCGGGCATCGGGATGAAAGCAGTGGTGAGCAAACTGGGCCTGCGCCACGAGAAAATAAAGCTGAGGGTCCGGAACCGCAAACCCCCCCGCGCATATGGGAGAGTAAGAATATCCCAAGCAACCCTAGGTCTGCGACCAGCCCAGATTAGCCGAATAAGGAGACTTCGTAACTGAATAAAAAACGCGTTGGTAAGTGGGATGGGAATGGTGCGAAAAAAATAGAGAAAACGGGGTAAAATCTTCATTTTTATAAGGGCAATACGGCCGACCATAGAGAGTAGCAATTGTATCCATCTTTCGATTTGGGAAGGAACCTGGTCAATCGCAGGTCCGTAATTTAGCTGTATAACCTGGCGTTTGTCCCTGTGAAGCTGCACCCCAAGATACTTCGTGGTCTCATGAGCCACCTGTAAGGGATACTCAGCCCCGTCCGTTGCCGCCGCGTCCGTGATGGGGAACAGTACAGACTTCCCCCAATTTATCTTGAGGCCAGACATAGTGCCAAAGTGTTCAATTTCCTCGATTAACGGCTGGAGATTGGTTTGAGGGTGGCGAACAAAAAGCAGGACGTAATCTGCGTACAGGGACATCAAAAGAGGGCCGGCAGGGAATTGCAGGCCGCGGAACAGATGTTTCTCCTGGAGATGACGAACCAGGGGGTCCATCGCTATAATAAATAGGAGTGGGGATAAGGGACACCCTTGGCATTTGCCACGGGTTATATGGATGGGAGGAGATAGGGAGCCATTAACCCGAAGGCGGGCTGTAGGAGACGAATATAGAAGGGCAATCAGAGCTATAAAATTGGAGGGGAGGCCAAGCTTACGGAGGGATGCCAGAAGGAAGGGCCACTCGAGAGAATCGAAGGCCTTCTTGGCATCTAAAAGCGCAACCGCAGCTGGTGTGGTAGGTTCAATACGGTTGATGACTGAGAATACTGTGCGAAGATTAAGGGCAGTGGAATGGTGAGGTATAAAACCAGATTGTACTGGGGATAAGATTTGATCCATTAATAAAGAAAGTCTCGAGGAGAGCATCTTAGCAAGGATTTTATTGTCAAAGTTAATGAGGGAGATGGGGCGATAAGATGAACACTATGTAGGAGCATTTCCAGGTTTGAGCAGCAGGGAAATGGCCGCTTTGCGCATTGTATGGGGAAGAACACCTGACTCTAGTGCCTCAGCGAGCACCTCCAGGAGCTGGGGCGCCAGGCTGTCCTTATACGCCTTATAAAACACCCCTGTGAGGCCATCAAGGCCCGGTGCCTTGGACCCAGAGAGCTCGTCTATAGCTAAAGAGATTTCCTCGACCGTAAATGGGTGTGCCAGGAACTCCGTCTGGCCTTTAGTGAGCCAGACCATGGCCACTTCCTCCAAATAGGACAAGTGTTGCGTAAAGTTGTCGGGTAATGTGGTAGAATAAAGAGAACGGTAATAAGCCACCAGTTCCGCCACTATTTCCGAGTCAGATGTGGCAGATATCCCATCTGCATGCCCAATAGACGTGACACGTCCAGCCCCTTTTGGCGGGTTCACCAAATGGGCTAGCATCCTGCCAGGGCGCTCACCCTCGCCATAGCGCCGCGCCAACTGATATTTGCCGAGCAGAGAGGCCTCTCTGTCGGCATGTTCGTTGAAATCTAGTAAAAGTGCATTTCGCTTGGCTTGCACCTGCGGGTCAGCAGATGATTCGTCCAGTAAGGCCAACTCAGCTTCCACCTTAGCGAGGCTGCCACGTACATCCCGTAACACCCCGGCTTGTTTGGAGATGACGACTCCCCGTATGAACGCCTTTAAGGCGTCCCATAGAGTGGAGTAGTGTGTCACCGATCCGGTGTTTAAGAGGAAATATTCCGTAATGGCCTCCTGAACTTCTGCTCGGAACACCTCGTCCAGGAGAGCCGAGGCCGGGAAGGACCATCTCCGTTCCCAGCCAGCCGCGTGGGGGATTTTTAAGTGTAAGACGAGGGGGGAGTGATCGGAGAGAGTGCGAGGTTGCACATCTGCCCCCACCACCCAGCGGCATCCCGTAGCCGTGGCAAAGATATAGTCAATACGTGTGTGTGTGTGGAGTGAGGCGCCGAATAAAAAGTGTAGCCAGGGGTCGATGGGTGATGCCTCCGCCAGGTATCACGTAGAGCCAAGGAGCTGAGCAAGTCATGGAACACCGCAAGTGAGCGGACCTTAGATGTCGCTTGTGGATTGGAAGAGTCGAGAGCAGGGTTGAGCCAGAGATTGAGGTCCCCACCCAAAAAGAGAATGTCGTAGTCGTACCGATTTAGGAGGGCGTGCAAGTTACCAAAAAAGTCCGGGTCATCGGTGTTAGGGGCATAAACATTGGAGAGGAGAACCGTTTGGCCCATGAGTGTGCCTCTGATGAGCAAGTAACGCCCCTGGGGATCCTCTGCCTTGTCTAGGAGGGTGAAGGGGAGGGAGCTATGAATTAACGTGCATACCCCATGGGAGTACGTACTAAAACTGGAGAAAAACCTGTTGGACCCCCAAGAGGAAGCAAATGGGGGTGAACCCTGAGGGGGGAAGTGGGTTTCCTGCAAAAAAGCTATCTTCACCTCATGCTGTCTCAAATATGCTAGAACGAATTTACATTTCCTCTGGTTAAAGCCCCCTAACGTTCCATGTAAGCAGATTAACTTTTACCAATGAGGCCGCCATCATTCTTTAGAGTAATCCATATGATGTGCATAGATCCAATATTCCAAGTCATAACTCTAACAGTGACCATGACAACCTTTCAGCCCTAGCATGGGAGGTGGTCGAGTAACATGTTTTCCCCACATATTAAAGTGGGGCTATCATGGATGCTTAGTGTAAAAGAATTGTTGACTCTGCACACAAGCTCACCATGTGATGCTCTAAAGCCAAAGTATTAAATCTTCGAAAAACGAACAAGGGGAGACACCCTTCCACTCAGTGGGGCCACTCTCAGAGTCAGCCGCCAACTTGGGCCCTTACTGGGCGGCACTGCCAGCCTCTGGCTGGCTGGCAATCTTTGCTTGAGCGCTAATACCTCTGTCAACTAGAGCCAGCATGGGTGGGTCAATAGTTTTCCACAATCTGGCCTAAATAGGTTGCTGTGATAGCAGGGTTTTGCCGGATATTTGGGAAATAGCTGGAGCGCCTTTTAAGACTCATCTGCCATGTTGGGTTCCCAAAACACACCTCCCGAAATTAAGAACATTTAAACATACCCAAAATTAGATTTCTGCTAACAAGTAAAAGAGGATGGGGAAAGGGAATAAGGAGGGGCGATATAACTAGTAGGTTCTTGAGAAAATGCATAAAATTTTGGAAATTAAAATCTCTCGGTTTTTTCCTTAGTGTGGTGTTTTAGAGGGCGCCTCCTGCCCTCGACACACAGGTTTGAGCTTAATTGCACTTTATTAATTTTACCAAATGTACAACCAAATCTCATTTAAAAATAATAATTTTTATTGGCATTTTAAAAAGTTTTTCCGTTACAACACAAGGCATGTGCTACAGAGAATTGGTTATACAGTTTGTGTGTCCAAATTAAGCGTGTGTTCGAAGATCAGCTACATGTTACAGCACACATAGAAAAGGCTAAACGCCTACATGTACATGGCTAGAAGGGCCACAGCAAAAATAGTAATGAATGTATTACATTATAAATCAGAGCACATAGGTGAGAGGCCTGTTGTATTACAAATATGCCCAAAAAATGAAATTCGCAACAGTTATAGAAAACACCAATATAAATAAAGAACATAGTAAGCAGTATAATATTTAATAAGCCTGCACTCCCTCAAAATGACAGAATGGAATGTCATAGAAATCGGGAATCCAGGTGATGTCTTCTGGGTCATACAGATCCTGTGGAATTAGTTGCCCAGTACAGTTGTAGTGTGGTGCGGGGAGGTGGAGGGAATAAGGGGTGTACAGCACAAGAGTTCACAAGAGGGATGTTAGGTAGTCGGTGTACCCTCGCGTAATTTTCCCAGAAGCACATCCCATGTTTAAGAAATGAGGTATTTTGGGATACCTTTCACCTCGCTTTCCACCTGGGCCCACGCCAACATTGATGAAGTCCATGCCGAGGCAGCCGGCGGGGTCGCTGCTTTCCATTTGCGAGTGATCATCCTTTTTGCTAATAGTAGAGCTATGTCCCCAAACTGTATTGCAGTTCTGTATTTTTTGGGGCGGCGTTTGAATTCCAAGCTGCATACTTCCCAAGAGTAAGTCACAATAGTGCGCGTGCAGTGTGTCAAGTGCGCAGTGACATCTCAGCAGTAACCTGTCAGCGATGGGCAGGGCCAGAGCATGTGTAAAAGTCCCACGTTGGGAGCCGTACAATGGGGACAAGCTGTGTCAGTACGATGAAAATAATAGTTTATTTTGCTAAGAGTCAAATAAGCTGTGTGTAAGATATAGAATTGAACTAGTTTAGAACGGGCATTTCGGGACACCAAAGAAGTGTAAGTTAAGATGGTTTGCCATTCACTATCAGTACAAGCCCGTCTACGGTCCGTATCAGAGGCGCAACTAGAACCAAATTTCGGGGGGGCTACAAAAAATTTCGGGGGGGGGGAGCTGATTCTTCCAGCAATAGGCAGAGTGGAGATGCAGGGGCTCTAAGAAGGGGTGAAAACACAACAAAGCCTCGTTAGCAAGTAAATGGTCTTTTAAAGACCTGTGAAGTACTCGGGTGCGGCTGTGTGTGTGCCCGGGAAGCTGTCTCAGCCCGGACTGACACACACGAGGGGGGGAGGGGGTGGGGGGGGGGGGGCTGAAGCCCTTTGAGCCCAATGGGCGTTGCAAAGCCTGGTCCGTATCCCAGTGACGTAGTGTG
Source organism: Calotriton arnoldi (assembly GCA_963921515.1). NCBI lineage: Eukaryota > Metazoa > Chordata > Amphibia > Caudata > Salamandridae > Calotriton > Calotriton arnoldi. The sequence goes on along the minus strand of CAWUFW010015806.1, from coordinate 199,965 downwards.
GTGAGGGGAACAGCTGTATGCATGTGGAAGGCGCTAGCCAGTCAACAGGTCTGATGACTACCTGGACCCAAGACATGCAGGTACTGAATGACAGAATGTTATGCAGGTTCCAGTTGGATCTCTTCCCATAACTGGCTCAACACTCCAATAAAGGAAGCATGTAACAGAAAGTGACCAGGCGGAAGATCAAAGTCGGCCGAGAGTTCCTCAGTGGAGAGGAGGGTTCCATCACAATATAAGTCACCTACACTATGTAAACCTTAAGCATGCCATGATGTTAATTCCCAAGGGAGCATACCAAGTAGTGGCAGCGCTGGGGCGTAAGGTCGAATTGATCGAGTGATGAATAACGCCCTACGAAAGCATCGATAAGTGACTTGAAAGAGAGGCGCAGTCGGCAATGACTCCTTAGCGAGAGGATGAAAGATGGCAAGCAGGTGTTCAAGATTCTAATGAGCAGGGAGCGGAGCTGTAGCTGCTAGACTGCAACCCGCAAGCCATCGTTCCACCCACTGTAATTGGGAGGCCAAATAATACTGTTCGAGATTAGGTACATTAAGTCCGCCAGTCTATTGGGAGATAAAGTTTGGAAAGCGCTACTCTGCAACGTTTATTGTGTCAGGTAAGATCACCCATCAGATGTTCCAGAGAATGAAAGAAGGGCCGGTGGATGAAGAGAGGGAGAATGGCAAAGTAATATAGTAGTCTTGGCAAAACCACCATTTTCGTTAGAGCCACCGTTCCCGCCACTGACAGCATCAGAGTGTGCCAGAAGGAACAGCAGAGACAGCACAAACCATATTACCCTCTAGGAGGGCTTCAGGGGCATGATATATGTGTTTCCCCAAGTAATGAAATGTTGAAGGATGCCAGGTCAGTTGGACTCCTTGCACGCTATACAACGGATCTGGAGCGTTAGTGCAAAAAGGAAAGTGACCAGCTTTGGTCCAGTTAACTTTGAGGCCAGGAACGGTGGCAAAGTCAGCCAGCAATCTCTCAATTGCAAGAGGTACAGATTGAATATTGTTGAGGTAGACCAATATGTCATCTGCGTAAAGGGAGTGTGTACGTCTCCCAAGGGAATCCCCCAATGCTGGCCTGGGTACGCAAAAGGTGTTCCAAAGGTTCCAGTGCCAAAGAAAACAAGAGTGGGAACAATGGGCAGTCCAGGCAGGTGAGCTTCTATATCGCTATGGGATTGGAGATATGACATCCAATTTTAACTCTGGCCGTTGAATTAGTGTATCATAATTTTACCAGCCTTAGAAAGCGAGACCCCCAGTCCGTATCGGGCGAGTACCTCAAATAAGAAGGGCATTCAAGAGAGTCAAAAACCTTGTGGAGGTCCAAAACCATGAAACCCGAATGTGGATATAGCTGTGGGGCATGTGCAAGTATTCAAAAGAAATGGCGGAAAATTCAAAAAGGTGTTCCTTGCAGGCACAAGACCATTTTGGTCCGAGTGCACCAGTTGCAGAACAAAAGGGGCCAATCGATCTGCCAGAACTTCGCCAGAACTTTGTAATCAGTGTTTAGCAATACAAGAGGTCTGTAGGATTCAAGCTCAAGTGTATCTCTTCCCCTTGACTTGTAAAAGCGGCATGATTTTTCCTCTGGGTGTGCAATAACTGCCCTGCATTGGCATGTATAAACAGGATAGGACATCTGTTCACCTCCTGGCATATCAGCCATGCCAACAACCCTCCTGGGCGGACCACATCGGCATGTGTTCTCTTTTTATTTATTTATTTTAATTTTTTTTTTTTTTTAAATGTAATAATCTGTTTTTATTGTTTTTTACATTAGCATGTCAACTGACATTTACATTACATTGTGCATATTGGTCATTCAGTTACATCATATTGGGTTGCATGAAGGTCCTTACATTATAACATCAGAGCAATCAAGTCTTACACATAAGTGTTTACGTGCTCCACTCTTATACTCATACAGTCTGTTACTACATGCTTCAAAACTTTGGAGGCGGACTGTAACGAAACCAGGACAAAGAAATATTAAATAGGTTTGGAACTTGGAACCGGCTTGTGCATTTTCTCTTTTGGTTTCCCTCTCTGACCCTGCCTCTACTGTAGCATTGGGCACCAACGTGGTCTAACGCTAATTGGATATGTGTCGTTGGGCATGCCTTGGAATGCATTCTATCTTAGGTGTTTTACGCGGGGCTCTGCGCAAACCGGGGCTCAGCATCCAACAGGGCTCGGGGTGAAGTGTCTGCGTCTCGTGGGGAGGGAAGGGCTGCCAGGATTGTGTCCCATTGCGTAGCTGGGGGTACTTTGCGTAGGCCCAACGTATCTTCGCGCCGAAGCGCTACGCTTTCTGCTTTGGCCCAGGTGCACATCGAATACCTCCACATTTCTACGGGCCCGATTCACAGAACTAACTTAAGACAAAATCCTAAACTTACAACCATTTTGGTATTCACAGAAGGCACTTACTCATTCTGGTATTCACAGAAGGCACTTACTCATTTTGGTATTCACAGAAGTTACTTACTCATTGATGAGTAAGTGCCTTCTGTGAATACCAAATGAGTAACTTACTCATTTTGAGTAACTTACTCATTTTGGTATTCACAGAAGGCACTTACTCATTCTGGTATTCACAGAAGGCACTTACTCATTTTGGTATTCACAGAAGGCACTTACTCATTGATGAGTAAGTGTCTTCTGTGAATACCAAAATGAGTAACTTACTCATTTTGAGTAACTTTCTCATTTTGGTATTCACAGAAGGCACTTACTCATTCTGGTATTCACAGAAGGCACTTACTCATTTTGGTATTCACAGAAGGCACTTACTCATTGATGAGTAAGTGCCTTCTGTGAATACTAAAATGAGTAACTTACTCATTTTGAGTAACTTACTCATTTTGGTATTCACAGAAGGCACTTACTCATTCTGGTATTCACAGAAGGCACTTACTCATTTTGGTATTCACAGAAGGCACTTACTCATTGACGAGTAAGTGCCTTCTGTGAATACCAAAATGAGTAACTTACTCATTTTGAGTAACTTTCTCATTTTGGTATTCACAGAAGGCACTTACTCATTGATGAGTAAGTGCCTTCTGTGAATACCAAAATTGGTAAGTGCCTTCTGTGAATACCAAAATGAGTAAGTGCCTTCTGTGAATACCAAAATGGTAGTAAGTTTAGGATTTTGTCTTAAGTTAGTTCTGTGAATAGGGCCCTATATTCGGGGATCCGGGTGTTTCCAGCGCTTTGTGATCAAGCGTTTTGCTACTGCCAATACCAGGTCAAGAAACCTGGAGGTGACCCTGTTGCTGCGGTGCCTACGATATAAGTGTAGTAGGTAAACGTGCCACTCATAAGGAATGGCATGGCCGGTACACTGCATTAAGGCATCCGCCACCTCTGACCAATATCTTACCAGTCGTGGGCATCCCCACAGCATGTGGAGTATATCTGCATCTGTTTGTGTGCTTCTGGGGCACGCCGCGTCGCTTCGACCAAAGTATTGGTTAATTTTTGCAGGCGTGAGGTATGCTCTGTGTAATATGTACAGTTGGATTTGACGCAAGCGCGCGTTCCGAGGGATTTTTGTCAGGCCTTCTAGCGCCGTGGTCCATTCACGGTCTGTGAGTGGGTGACCCATGACTGTTTCCCAGCGTTGACGGAGGGGTGTTAAGCTGACAGCCGCGTGGTGCCGGAGTGACGCAGCAAACCACCTGGTGAGGTGTCCTCCCTGCCCCATGGCATGTAGATATTGCATCATAAGATGTGTGGTGGGTTCGGTCATTAAGTCACCCCATTTCACTGTGAGTGCCGCTAGTACGGAGCGATGCAATAGGAACCGGCCGGGGGGTAAGTCTGCCTCGGCTACTAGCGCCACGTACGGAGTCAGTGTGCCGTCATTGTATAGGTCTCCCATGTCCTGCACCCCAGCTGCGCGCCAGTCGCTTAGCTCTGCTGCTGTGTTGATTGTTATGCCCCTGGGTGTGCCTTCTAGTGATAATGCAGGTGCATATGGGATAGTTTTATCGGCATGTGTTCTCTTAGTGTGTTCAGCGTAATTAAGACAGCGCAGTCTTTCCAATATTGCAAGTTGTTCACATCTGGACATGTGTAGTTGGTCCTGGGCGAGACTGGAGGAACGTGCGAGTTCCTCAAGTCCTAATAGATGACTCTCCAAGCTAGTAATGTCTTTGGAGAGATGGCGGCACATGTTTAGTGTATTACCCATACAGTGACCTCGAATAGACACTTTTTATTTTTAAACTGTTTTTATTGGCAATTCTTAAAAGATACAACAGTGAGGCGATGGCCTCCAAGTAACAAGGGGAAAGGACAGGGAGGATGAGGGGGGACAAGGCATAGGGGAAAGGCACAATAGCAACGTCAGTACATTTTGGATAGTATTATGACATCAGCACTTAATCGCATGACTGAAAACAGGATTACAGAGAAATAAGCATAGTATATGTAAAATCATGTGACGGTGTTCCATCCAGAGGGCGGCTAAGGGACAAACAGCACACCGTTCCTAGGGCGTACACACTCCTAGAGGGTTCAGACTGTCAGGGGGCCAAGGGTGTGGTCATCTGGGCTGCTTGGCACACTGTCCGAGCTGGTAAGGGGGGGGGGCATGTTGGGCGAGTCCCCTCCCGGCACAGACGTCGGGGAGTGTCTCTTTGTCTGAGTTCAGATAGTAAAGGCTCCCAGAAATACTTTGGGCGAGATCTTGGTGGCATCAGGACCCAGTATATGGATAATTGTTCTTGACAGTAGACCTCATCCCACAGCCAGGTGTATGCCTTGGGTGGAGGCCGCCTGCCCCAGAGTATAGCCACTGGTCGTTTGGCTAATAGCAGCAGCATAGCTGTGAGGTTTTGGAGTCCAGGGGTGACATCTTAGACATAGCCCAGGAGACCAACCAGCAGGGTTTGTGGGAGCGGATGGCTCGTTATCTGGTACAGAATGGCAAACACCTCAGCCCATTTTCCCGCCACCCGCGGACATTCCCAGGCGAGGTGAAGGAATGAGGCCTGTGGGGCCGAGCAGCACAGACAGCGCACCTCGTCCACCAGCCCCATAAATAGTAATTGCAGCGGGATATGGTATAGCTTGTGCAGTACTTTGAAATGGCTAAGGCGCAACTGGTAATTAGGAGACAGCGTAGCAGTACGTTCACTACGCATCTGTGATGGGGGGGCGAAGTCAAGAGCCCAGGCTGTGCGGGCTGCTGGGGTATGCACTGGTGCCTTATCCAAGCATTACTGTGTATAGGCGGGCAACAAGTTTACGAGGAGAAGTGGTTGTTAGCAGGTGTTCAAGCACGTGGGTGGGGATGCAGGGAATGTTGGGTGCATCGCACGGCAGGTAGCGCACATCTGGTGATATAGCAAGAAATCTAGTGGGGTGGGCCCGTGGAAGTCCGCAGTCGCAAAGGGGGTTAAGAATTGACCATCTGGGTAGAGGTCGGCAAATGTGTGAAGGCTGCGGTTGCGTGAGCGCTCACTAGCTCCATCGTCTTGGAGCGCCGGCAGCTGGAGGTTTCACGTGAGAGGAATGGAGGGAGCATAAAGGCACAGCAGAAGAGCGCAATGTCGCAGGCTATTCCAAGCCGATCGGACACACTGCACCGTATTTATTTCTGTGCGCTTGGGCCTACTGTTATTAGCCTGCCAGAGCTTCTTTATGTCGCGACTGATCCAGATGCCCAGGTAGTGCACCGGTTCCGAGGATCATTGCAATGGATATTCCGAATGAAACGGCTGTGTGCCCTCGGTGAGGGGAAATAGGATAGATTTGGTCCAGTTAATGTGAATGCCAGAATAGCCAACAAATCGGATGGCTTCACGAATAACCGGTCAATGTTCGTTTGAGGTTCTCGGATATATAGTGTGACGTTGTCCGCATACATGGATACTACTATCTTAAAGGCTAAAAAAATGGAGCCCCCGGTGTGCGTGGTGCTGCCGTAGTCAGGCAGCCAGTGGCTCCATTGCAATTGCAAACAGGATTGGGGATAGTGGGCATCCCTGCCGAGTACAGCGGGTAACGCGGAATGGGTCCAAGAGCATACCATTTAATTGCCGCATAGCAGTCGGGAAGGTGAATAAAAGCTGAATCAGGCACACAAACCGTGGGCTGAGACAGAGGCACGGCAGGAGGGGGAAGAGGAACAACACATTCAGAGTATCGAATGCCTTTGTAATGTGCAGGAGGGCGGCTACCGCAGCAAGCTGGGGGTCCATCGAGTGCATGAGGGTAAACATCATTCACAGGTTATGCACTGTGGAACGTCCCAGTTTGAACCCTGACTGGTCTGGGCGGACTATGTCTGGCAACAGTAGAAGCAGGTGATTCACCAATAGTTTGGCAAAAATTCTATTGTCCACATTGATCATGGACAACGGCCAGTACAAGTCACATCAGTTCACCTGCTTGTCCGGTTTAAATATTGTGATGTTTACCGCCTTGCATAGTGATGGCGGTAGCTCCCGGATTTAAGGGCATCTTCGTACATCGCTAGGAAATGAGGGATCAGGAGGCTAGCGTATTCCTTGTAAAAGAAAGTGGCGAGCCCATCTAGGCCGGGTGTTTTGTCACTAGGGAGGCTCTGTATGACCTTGAGCACCTCATCCTCTGTAAAGGGGGTATCCAGATAGAGGCGCTGGGCACGGTCAAGCCAGAGCAATTGAATGGTGTCACACTAAGCTGACAGTTCCTCCCCACACGGCACTAGGGTGGCACTATAGAGTCAAGTGTAGCAGGTAGTCATGGTCTGGAGCAGGACAGTAGGGGTGGTCTGTTGTTCCTGCTGCTCATCAAGTAATTCAACCACATAGTCCGAGGCACGTGGCCTGTGGAGCAAATTGGCCAGTGTCTTCCGGGACGATCTTCTTCACCGTAACGGCGCTACTTTGCCTCCCGACTGAGATAATGAGTTTCCCACATGGCCTCCTCGTCCTATTCCAAGAGTTGTTTGCGGATACTCGCCATGGCAGAGGCTCTCTTAGTGGCAAAGTATTCCAGTTCAAGAGATCGGAGGTCACCCTCAAGCCTAACTAGCTGCGCTCGGATGGCTTAGAGGACGCCCTTCTGTTTTGCGATACAGACACCCCGAATAACTACTTTATAAGCCTTCCACAGCGTCGACGAGGAGGAAACAGACCCCTCATTGATGGTGAAGTAGTCAATGATCACAGTCCGGACCTCGTCTCCAAAAACGGAGTCACGCACGCCCCAGTAGCTAGTTACCATGTAAAGGCCGTGGGGCAGCTAGGGGCATCAATAGTGTCAGGAGCACTGGAGCGTGGTCAGAAAGCGTGTGGAGTCGGTGCGACACCGTGGTGGTCCAGTTGAGGGCATCTCGAGTAAGTTGCCAATAGTCTATTCGCAACCATGCACCAGGCGCAGTTGTGACACATGTGCCCTCTTCTCTGTGTGCATGTTGTAGCCGCCAAACATGTGTCAGGCAATTATCTTTCATCAATGTATGGAGCTGCTCAGCTGCATTAGGGTTGGGTCAGCGCGGGGCACCTGAGCAGTCCACATCGGGGTAAAGTACTACATTGAAGTCGCCCCCCCCATTATTACCGCACCCCGACCCAAGCCAGCCATCAGCCACCACACGTCTGCAAAGAATTCTGGGCTAACATCTGGACCGTATATCGAGACAAGAATGACTGGGTGTCTGTGAACTGTGCCCACGAGGAGGACATATCTCAAAGCTATGCTGGAGATAATTTGTGTTAAGTGCCAGGAGATCCCTGTATGCAGGAGTATGGTGGTGCCCCGAGTGTAGTTAGAGTAGAGGGGGACATACGTTTCCGCACACCATTCTGCACCCCATCCCGCACGTAGGCGGGAAGCTGTCGACTGGGTGAGGTGAAGTTCTTGAAGAAAACAGAATCTATGTGATGCCTCTTGAGATACACGTGGATTAAGCTGGCCTTCCGCTGGTCGTTTAGCCTGCAAACATTGCAGGTCAAGCACCCAGTCGTGGTCATCTCATTGGGGGGAAAAGGCGTACAGTACTGAGTGCCGGCCTTGCAAGGCCCAAATGTGCGTGTGATGTAATTGCATGTAGGTACTTTGCCAAGCATGGTGTACACAATTTCATGCCAAGGGAAGATCATGTATGGAAGAGGTCAAAAAACACAAACCGTACAATTTTAACCACGGCCCGCCCACGTCAACCAGGGAACATAGTTGAACACACCCAGCCCACCCACCATCAAACCGTACAACCCAGCAACAGTGTATCACAATGGGAAACATCCCTGGAGGCGGCAGAGAGCCAGGCACACTGAAAGGAGTCAGTATGGGCATTTGTAACATGGACTTTGTGACATGTGGGGATAAAATCCACAGATGAGGATCCTGACAGGTTATATTATTGGGAAAGAGTTACAAGAACGGCAAAGGTTTAATGGCAAGATGAATGTACAGTACCAAGAGCAAGAACATGAGCAGCCTCTCAATCAGTCTTATTCATTGTCACTGAGGTGGCCATCATGTGGGTGAGTCAGGGACACCCGGGGAGACACCGCTTGGGTCTGACGGGAGAATTTCAGGTCGGCTTTGGCGTCTGTGAAGAAATGGGATTTCCCATCGTGGAATATAAAGGGTTTTGCAGGGTAAAGTAGGGAGTATGTAACATCTGCCTTCTGAAGCATTCTTATGGCCGGGAGGAATGCACGTCGTGCTTTCTGCACCGCCAGCGTGTAGTCAGGATAGAAGGAAACCTCATTCTCTTGATATTGAATGGAACAATGCTTGCAGGCTTGTCGAAGGATCAGGTCATGGTCACGGTAGTTGAGGAGTCTGGCAATTACGGATCGGGCCGAACATCCTGAGGGCCCTTTCTACTATAAAGACCGTTGAAAGGGTGGCCGCAAACAGAGATTTTCACATTTTCTCCACATAATCTTCCATTCTGTCGATCGTGGCGGATTCCAAGACCCCTATAATACGGAGGTTATTGCGTCAGGATTGCGGCTCCAAGTCTTCATTTTTCTGCTTTATGATCTCTACGACTTTGTCCATGTTTGGGTCTTGTCTGCAACAGAGACGTGTGCATCAAGATGGTCCAGGCAATTTTCATGTTCGTCCACTCTCTCCTTCATTCGGTCAAGGCGGCAGAGGAGGCGATCGTGGCATCGATGTCCCGCAGACTGTTTTTAACATCAATAAGAATCTCTTTTAGGTTTGGATCTTGCAGAGAGGCACAGTGGGGTTGCCCCGGGGGGTCATCAGTAACCTTGTCCAGCTCAGTGTGGTGCGTCTGCCGCTTTCCCTCAAACGCCGGCTTAGACTGGCACGCCTCTGGTTTCCCCATGACTTGGCGATCTACGGGCCCGGCACCCACCTAAATTCAGCATCTCCCCGGGGCCTTCTCACTTGGTAGGCCAGAGGGATGCAGAGGCACCCAGTCACTCGGGACACCCTAAGAGGAACCTCAAAGCCAGGGTGAGCAGCCCTGGGCACCCTCGATCACCCATCAGGTAAATAGCGACAGAGCACCGCCTCCGCAAGAGCTGTTCAGCAGTTCCCTCTAGGCCCCTCACACCCACCTTGCAGCTGGGATCGGGGGAGGGGTGGTCACGAGTAGGTCTGCGTGATCAGGAGAAGGGGGCCTCAGGCTGGTACAGTAGTGGGGCCAGTAGCATTCTAATCCAGGCGGCCCAAGCCAGGTCTAGCATCCAAAAATGCAGGTAAGGTTCAGTGGAACAGCAGTGATGAACAGTGGCCCAGACATTCAGCAATCACTGCAGGCAAATGGGGGGCACGAGCAGGCCAGTGTCGAAGAAGAATAGAACTGCAGGCTGGGGGAGGGCTCACCCCAGGTGGCAGCTGGTCGGGGCACAAGCAGGCCAGCGCCGCAGGGAGGAGAAGTGTTGTGACGGCCCAGCAGCTCAAGTCCCCGGCTAGTGTATGGGTTGTGTGTGGCCCGTAGACTCCAGGGGTCAGGTCCAATGTTAGGGGCACCTCACTCCTAGGGGCCAGCAGTGGGTGGCATGTGCGGCTCAGACACTGCGGAAGGCCTCTCTACCACAGCGCAGTGAGTAACGGGGATCAGGGTGCCACAAATTGCACAGTAGTATTACATTGTGCATGAGGAGGCCCACAGGAGAAGGTTTGGAGTCCGCAGCTGGATCAGGTGCTTCCATAGAGGTTAAACTGCATGGAGCTCAGAGCTGCCTGCAGGGCCCACCGGAGCTCCTCCACGTCTGCTAGAGTACTCGTGGCCGAGGCAGCACCGCAGACCATGTCTGGTGAGAGCTCCGCCCCCGCTTACTGTGGCTACACTATGATGCTGATTACGGGGGACGGCGGCTCCGGGGACTGCGAAGGTTCAGGCCCCTCTTCTCACTGCTGATCACTAGCGCCGGGAGTGCCCCCTGTGGCCCCAGCCCCTTAACCATTGTCCCGCCTCCTCCTCCCGGGACGCCAGCTGTTCCCCCGCAGGGCCAGGCAGAGGATGTCAATGCCCCCAGCAATCCCCTACCTGCTTAGGGGCTCGGCTCATATAGTCTAGCGGACTTCTCACGCCACAACCATGCTGGGGCCCTTCCGTTTCAGTCTGAGCTCCCGCTGCATGAGGTGGCCCACGCAGTACGCCGCAGCGTGGACCGCGATGAAGGCTCGTCTTCACACACCTCGCGGGACGCTTTTCCGCAGAAAGGGCAATATCAGCAGCTGCCTGTCTGCATTGCAAGGATCTTTCTCATGTCCGTCAGCAGGATCAGGCCCAGGGACTGCAGATAAGTGCTGGATTCATACATAGGCCGGCAGAGCCCTGTTAGACAGCAGCCATCTTGCTGTCGGCTAACTAGCACCCCCCAAATAGACACCTCAAATGTGTCCCATTCGATCAAGGGAGAGGAAGCAGAACCAGTATTGATGTCAAAATATTCAGTGATATGCTCATTGATTGATGCCCAAAATGGGGGATCCTCTGGTGTGGGTTCCTGAAATCTCCAGGTGGGTATGGGCGGTGGGACGAATTCCCTAGCAGAACTGTAATTGGATTGGGTTATGGTCTTAGTGGGTGCTGCAAAGATATTTCGTACGTATAACATGCGGGATAAGGTCACGAGTACAAACAAACCTATCGATGCAGTAATGGAGTCCATGTAGATGTAAGTAAAAGGAATAAACTCCAGTATTATGCCTACGGTGGCACCAGGCAGCCAATAGTTCCCAATGTTGTAACCATGTAGTAAGGCTGTGTAGTAAGGCTGTGTGTGTTACAGGTAGCTAAAATGCGAGTAAATGGCAGAAAGGAGTGGTCCAGTTCCACATCTAGGACACTGTTAAAATCCTTACCCAGGGCATGTCACTCCAGCGGGCCAAAGTCGTTGATAGGACATGGAGGAACGGGGCTTGCTCCACATTGGGTGCATACAGTGCTCCAAGGAGCAATTGTTTACCATCTAGACAATCCTCCACCAATACACATCATCCCTCCAGGTCTATGATTGTGTGTTTGGCAACAAAAGAGATCCCTGCCCGAATCCATATCAATATCCCTCGAGCATAGGTGGAATAATGAGTGGAGAAAACCTGGCCCCTCCATCTCTTCTGTCATCTAAACGCATCACGGTCTGTAATGTGTGACACTTGTAGATATGCTATGTGTCTTTCTAAGGCGTAAGTAGGAATACACTGCATAGTGATGAGATGTAGTATGAATACCTCTCACATTCCAAGTGATGACATTAGTAGCAGCCATAGCATGGTGTCTGAAGATGTAGGTTTCCATGGTGCCCGAGGTGGGTACCATCGGCTCGAGTGCATGAGATCTGAGCGAGTGCAGAGTACAACAATAAAGAAAGAAAAAATGCAACAAAAGAACAAAGAACATCGAATACTATTGAGAGCAGGTGTACGACATGTGCCTGCCCAAACTAGTGGAGCTAAAGGACCGGCAGAAAGAAGCTGGTCTAAGGGGTAAGCAGGGAAGTGAGATGTTGAACTGTGGCCACAACCCAAAAAAAGTGGAGAAGAGTGGCGATCTGGGCTACCATTGAGACCCCCACATAACTTGAGCATGTGAACATAAAGACGTCAAGAACAATAAGAAAAGTCCACATACAAGGATTTGAATAGCAAAAAAATGACAATGGAGACAAGAAATCTACCTCAAACAATATATGAAGGAAATAGCAAAGTCAAGTATATCAAATACACAAGTACAGTCAAACCATGCATTAATGGACACCGTTTGATGTTTGAGGCGTCACCATGGGCATCTCATCCGTTCTTGGGAGAACAATGTCAGAGATAAGTGAGTCGTCATCTCCAGAAGATTTGGATCCACCCTTGTCTGCACTGTAGTGTGGGATAGGGTCTCGGAAGTCTGCCGCCTTCTGTAGTGCCATACGGTATTCCTGGATAAGTTCCTCCAGGTTCGGGGAGCTGTGCACTTGGGGATGCGCCAAAGACGGGCGTCGCACACGTTTCTTACGTTTCTTCCCTGCAGTCGATGCCTGCCTGCGAGGCGTAGCAGTAGGGCCAGGCCCTGAAAGTCCGCAGTTTTTCATCCAGGACTAAGCGTTCTTGGGGTCATTGAAGAATGACGTTGTGTCATCAGTCTGGATGCAGAAGCAGGCTGAAAAGAGAAGTACATATTGAATATGATGTTTCCTCAGCTTGCGTTTAACTTCAAGAAAAGTGTGCCGTTTCCATTAAACCACTAACGTGTAGTCCGGGAATACCATGACTTTGACATTGTCAACTATTAGATTGTCCTGTTTGCGCGCTTCATTTAAGACAACGTCCCTATCTCGATAGTGCATAAGCCATGCTATCAATGGACGGGGTGGAGTACCAGGAGGGAGCCGCCGTATCAGTACCCTATGAGCACGTTCCACAGAGAAGAACGGTGACAGTAGTTCCATGGGAATGAAGCTTCGGTTCTATATATACCTCTGCATCATTGCCCTCAACTCCCTTGGGGAGGCCCACCACTCTGATATTGTTCTGTAAAGATCTGCCCTCAGCATCTTCAGCACCATCTTCCAGGATGCAGACCTTCTTCTGTAGAGCGGTGAGATGGGAATGCAGGTCTTTAGTTTGCGGCTGGAGGGTTGCCACTGCTTGTTCCATCAAGTGTACCCTACCAGTAATTTTTTGATGATCATCCCGTGGCAGGATGACATTGCTGGCAACGGCATCAATCTTCAATTCTAGGGATTCGCAGGACCTTTCTATGTTGGCAAGCACCACATCCAGTTTGTCAATAACCGTTTTGGAGTCTGAAGAGCAACTTTTAAGTTCAGCAATCCACCGAGAGCCCAGCCGTGGCGTTGACGATCGGGAGCGTGCAGCGGTAGCACCAGTCCTTGGGCGTACCATGGTTAAGGACTGTTGATGATGGTATACAGTGAAGGCAGTGGTGTTCTGTGGGTGTGGGCCTGCCTGTGAGTGTTAGAGCGATCCACAACAGCTCACAGCCCGATCAGCCCAGTAGGGAAATCAGACATCAGAGCACAAAAATGGGCCCAAAGGAAGCCAGCTGTTATGTGATGGTTATCGCAAAACTGGAGGAGCACAGCAGGTAAGTTTAGTTCTAGAGAGTTGCAGGCATGGTGAGGCGTCCGATATAGGATGCAGTACAAGAGGTACACAGAGACTAGAAAACAAGTGTGCTGATCGCCACCTTGCAGTATACAGCTCCGAAAGTGCGCACTAGCACAACAGTACTTAGAAAGGTCTTGAAGAGCCTAAACTCTTAAAAATAACGCTGCAGAACGTGGCACAGAAGAACAGATAGCAGTGATGTGGCCCCCAGAGGAGTTACAAAACTGTTGGCAGTGGCACAGGAGTACATGGGAGACAGGTGTAGGCAGTATGGAATACAGCGGTCTCCAAAAGGGGGATATCCACTAATGATTCAGCAAACATCAATGGCAATGGCCCTTCTGTCTACAGCAGGGGCCCCAAACACCTCCAGTGGTGCTACCTGTGGAAGAAGCAAAGAGAGGAAAATGGAGAGGGGGAAAACGCGGGGGGTAAATAATGTAAACACAAAAAGAACAATTGATGGACGGAATGTTGAACAATGTCAAACATTCACCCCCAGTACAGATTTCTCGACTGGGGGTGAGTGGTTGAAAAGTTTCAGCACTCCGTACATCATCTTGTTGTGTTTGCTATGTTCGCCCTAAGTGGCCAAGGGTATGCCCAGACGTGGGCCCCTTGTTTGATGTGCTACTGGATTCAAGCTAGCCTGGCTGATGAGGGGTGATGCCCCGAAACTGGGCCCAGGATGCTTGTTTCCGGTCCAGGGAGTCCTGGCAATTCGGGCTGGACTGTTCCCATGAGGAGCAGGGTCAAGACTGATTTGCATATGGCTGAATCCAAACTGGGGTGCCACAGTGAGCAAAAGAACAATGGATTAAACCCAGATCTCTCGACTGGGGGTGAGTGGTTGAAAATGTTCAGCACTCCGTCCATCATCTTGTGTTTAATATAAACACAGTCACTCACTGCTCTGGGGTCCCCGAACAGAGGACAGTAAAAGCCGACGATGTATGTGCCGCACAAAGTTGATAGGGAAATACACAGTCTCACCACGCTGGGCCAAGGACTGGTATGGAAGGTGGATACAGCAATGCCAGGTTGCGGTCGACAGGTAGCCCAGGCTGTCACCCTCCGATCTGCAACAGGAAATGGGAGTGGTAGGAACTAGTAGGAAAGTTAGTCAGGAATGGTGGGCAGTCCAGGAGGAAACATTAAGTATATGAATTGGGGGGCTTGTGTGATCCTCCCCTGAATCACACCAGGTTGCAGCAGTGAGGAAGGTTGCTAATAGCAGGCTTTCCCCTGGGGGCCCAGCAGTTTACAAAAGCAAGGCAGGTGGTTCCACTAGGACACCACTTCTGATCCGCAGCAGCCCTGTTAAAGCCCAGTCATGTCATCTTGAGACAGCACCAGGCGTAGCGCAATGTTTTTTTTTTTTTTTTTTTATTTATTGATTTTTCAGCTGGAATCAGTATACAGCGAAAACAGAGCAGTCTACAGCCATGACATGGCGTAGCGCAATGGTTGCTCAGCCCAGCACCCCACATTGTTGCGGCTGGAGCGAGTCGTCTGTGGTAGTGTATCTCCCAGGGCCCAGTGATAAACAGGGGCAAGGCAGGCAGTTTCAGCGACTCACCGCTCCCGTCCGATGCAGTCCTTGCAGGGCCCGACGGCTCCCTTCAGTGGCAGCAGCAGGCCCAGCCCGAGTGCCAAGCCGGCATACACCCAGAGCAGGGTGTCAGTGAAACCATATCCCCCCCATGCCTGGTGCCGCTCAATTTCAGGTCACACGGTTCCCCCGCATAGCTCATGGCATCGGTGTGTAACTTGGGGACCCAATAGCCGCCAATCACCGAGCCAAAATCAGGGCGATGGGATTGCGGCACGGAGCTCAATCAGCTCACGTCCGCCATCTTGGCCTCCTTAGCTACGCCCCCATCTACAACCAAATATCATGAGATGGGCATATTATGAGCTAATGATTTCTCATCGCCTTTTTATTTCTTCATCTTCCCATTGACTTATTTTGTCTATTTTCCAAATTTCTTTTTCTGTATTTCAAAAGTGTTTTGTATTTTCTGCACCATAGTCCTACACTTTAGCCAACTGCTACTTTGTTGTATGATGCATCGTTTTGCTAATGAAAATTCTGAACAATTCTGACACCTGCCTATATTGATCTTGAGAGGATAATTGTACTGGCACCACCGAGTCTATGACTTCCACCTTCCAAATCCAACCTGACTTTATTTCCCTCATCTGCCTTCTTCGTCTATGCATTTTACAAGTATGAGGGCAACTGTTTCAATATCAAAATCATTTTAGGGGCACCCCATGTTTTTTTTCTATCTCACAATTTCTTACTTCATTTCAGTTCAAGAGGTGCATTCTTGCCATCACAAATAGTTCTATCTCTTCAGTATATTCTATGTTGTTAGATTACATCTGTGTGCATTTGAAATTGTATTTCCAAGTTAGGTTATTTACTTGAGTAATGTTACCTCCCTATCTCTCTCTCTCTCTGAAGGTCTTACCTCTGATAGAGAGGGAGATAGGGTTCAAACTTACCGTAAGGGTCTTTTCTTCATATATTGATGTTTTAATATGTTCCCAAAGAGTGCATTTGGGATGGAGCATTTAGTCAATATGAATGGTTGATGTGGCAAGAAAATTTTCCCTGCCTCCATCTCACTTACTCATGTGAATAGGTATATTGGTGGTATTTCTACCATTCTGTTGGAACATTTTTCTGTTAGCTGATTCTTCATAGATGTTTATTTTAAATCTGTGATATTGTTGTTTTGATCATTCTCAAATTCATTGTTTCAAACCCACAATTCGGTTCCAAAAGGCCACATATGTATGCTTGTGGGAGGACAAGACCTTATCAGAGCACATTCTTCAAACCAGAAAATGGACAACCCCCACATCTCTGAACCATATGTTAATATTTCCTGTGCCTTTGCTTACATTTTTTTCCAGATGTGTTGGTATCTGTACCTTGTGCAGCATACTACTATACTACTGGCAGTTTTTACAGCTTTGTATGATATGCTGGACAGCACTCTTAATCCCAGGACTAATGGGCATATTTATTGGAAAATGACGTAGTGCAGCGCTGCAAGCCATCTTGCTGTGCTGAGCTGCGTCATTTGGAAAGTGCAGGGATGCATCGTATTTACAGCAATACAACACATCCCTGTGCTTTCCTCTGTGCTGGCGCACAATTGGCTGCCTAGCGCCAACGCAGGCAGTCTTGCACCATGGTGCATGGGTGCCTGTGTTGCATGGATAGTTGTTTTTGTGCAGGAAGGGAGACCTTCCTGCACAAAAACAATCATTAATGGCATTTTCCTCCTTCTATGTGTGCTGCAGAATTCAGCACACATGGAAAGAGCAAAAAACGAGGAGAAATAAAGGTATTTCTCCTTGTTGCGCCACTTTAACGCCTCCCCTGGGGAGGCGTTAGAATCTGACGCGTTCCCAGGTTTACCAAAACTTGTAAATCTGGGAATGCACCAGAATCCATGGATGTTGCGTGAGAACACTCACAGCAACACCCATGGAATGCCACTTTCACGCAGAGTAATGCATGAAAGGGGGCATATTTACAAGGCCATGAAAAGCCACACAGGGTGGCTTTGGGTGGCCTTGTAGATATGGCTCAGCATTGTGCGCCACCGGAGCGCAAAAAAAGTGACGCTCCGGTGGCGGAGGGGCCTTGTAAATATGCCCCTATATGCCATAAATCGGGGACTACATTTTGTGAAGAAAGTCTGCCCATATACAAATTCAAAGACTGTAAAGTACTTAACAAAAGAAAAATGTGTTAGTAAATCACAGTCAGGTGACAAACGCCTTCCAAAGCAAAATAAATGAGCATATGCTGCCCAAACAGAGGCAAGATGCAAATGTGTAGGTTTTTGTATAAAGGGCTTCTATGATGTGATGAATTTGAAACAAAGTAATTACACAGATACAATCACCCTTAAAGTGTGCCTTGTTAGCACGCAAGCCAAGGAATCTAATATACAAAAATGTGGCACACTATATATTTGAAATAGGGGCCCCACACCGTTGGAAGGCCTAAAACGTATTTCACCTGTGTAGGTTCAGCTACATTTTCTAAAAGGTAGATCTAGGTGTGGGTAAAATATTTATTTTAAATCTTCACATGAGAAAATGATAGAAAAATAATTCAAAGTTCTTTTCCGCTTATTTTTCTAAAACTAATTTATTGGTGAAATCAGATTTTTTATATAGTAGAAAAGTAATTTTTTAAAAATGTACATTACGCTTCCCTAGTCAAAACTGGTTTTTTTGTAGCTGATAACTCTACCTGTCAGACATCAATAGCCTGGCCTCCAGACTCAGTAAGGCAGAACTGGTGTCAGCATCTGGCCACTAACCAGGGATTAGTCATTTGGAAGAGGTGCAGTGCAGCTGGCAGAACAAAGGACACCCTACCTGATCATTCCTAATGGGGATGACATGATCTGCTGCCATTCACTGACGGGGCCCTCTTAGAACATTTGTCTGCAATGGCAGAAAGAGGGAGAACCAGTTGTGCTCCTAACAGAGGGGAGGGGAGCTCATCTACATAGAGGCGTTGCTAAGGGGCTCCTTCAGAAAGAAGAAGAGTTTAGCCAACTTGAATTTACAGCATAATAGGCATTTTACAGTAAACAGTACATGCTGCAAAAGGAGGTGAGCCTAGGGCAAGAAAATAGACAGGATTCATTGGGGAAAATGCTCCTATCTCCTTTTTTGTGCCCAGGATAAGACTGGCACTTCACCATCACCTCCTCAGAACATTCTTGGACCTGGGAAGACTACATCTGAAGAAGACCCTGCTAGAATAAAGAAGAGTTCTGACTCCTGATGGAAAAAATTAGGACTCAGGGACTCCTGAGTCATGCTGGAACCCAGGGATTGGAACTGCACTTCAAGTGCAAGCGGTTTGCCTCCTGTTTGCCTGTTTCAGCAACACACAAAGCAGAAGGGCTCCTGACTCCAAAAGGGTCCCGCTGACCACAAAGGACTGCAACTTGCAGGAGCACTGGCTGGAGAGAGCACTTTAGTACCCTGACACCTGACCTCAGGAGTTAGGGTCTGTGGACTGTGGACTGACCAGAAAGAACTTTCCAATGTCATAGAGAAAAGTAGAACTTAGTCATTTTTTCCAGCTCCTAGGACCTCTATAAGTTGCTCAGGTTTACCCACAGAGGAAGCACCCAAGGCAGAGAAGAAAACAAGGCTCGTCTCACTTAGAGCTTTTAGCCACAATGACAACAGGTTCTGTGAGACTTAAAAGTAAATGTATCTGCCCTCATAGACTACTGCCCAGCTACAGTTGCCAGCCGTGCCCTTCTGGAGGTGTTTAATAACCAAATAAGCAACTAAGTTAGAAGGTAAACTATTGGACCATGGCGAGGAGGCAAATCCATCCCAGCGATGAAGCAACATTGGTGGGGGTAAAATCCAGCTTTGTCCTGCATGGAGCTTCTGGCACAAAAACCAATGGCTCCAATGGGAGCTTGACTATGGAATATCCATTTTCAAGGGACCCTCACTTGCCTCATCCTTGGATTTTTCCCAGCTGAAGGATTTTGACTTACATCTCGGAAACTAAATCCCAAGGTAAAAAGTTTGACCAGGACAACTCACTTGCTGTATCCTGCCTCTGGTCCATTGCGATCAGCCTGAAATTGCACCTAGGTCCCAGTCAACAGCGAACTATTGATTTTCAATGGCACTTTACTTTTTCTAGGCATGTTTTGCCTTAAAAAGTGAAACAAAAATCATAGATCTGCTTCCCTTTATCCAAGTGTAATGATTTTGGTATGTTTTTGCTCATTGCATTTTTTCTATTTTCTTAAATTGGATTTGGAATGTTATTATGTTGTTCTCTAGACTTTAAAATTGCTTGTACTGCTTGAACCTAACACCTACATCTCATGGGATTGCTTGCTGTGTGTGCCACAGCTGCCAGGGGTTGAGCAGAAATTCTCTAAGAAATGTGTTTTGACCTAACTAGATTGTGTCTATAAATTTGGTAGGGGATACCCTGTCACAAATTAATAACACCATTTGTAACACTGGGTGACTCTCCTATACCTACTACAGGGAGTTTGTTTCAATTTACATGGTTGCCTTTTGCAATGACATCAGTCATATATGTGTTTGCAAGAATAACGCATTGGCTTTTTTCTGCCCTATGATGTTTATTTCTAAGGTGATACATTAGTATTCTCGGAGAATGTAATTTCACATCAGAGTGTAAGAGGCTGTTCCATATATTCTACAAAGCAGAACTCTCTCCTAAAAAGGGAAAAATGAAAATTGTATCAAAGTTAGGTGGTGAACATACTATTTCTAAAGAAGGCACACAGCTAAAGAGTACCCTTCTGAGACTATGAAACACCTATCCCGTATGACATATCTAAGACATTCATTACATGGGGACCCCTTCCCGTTTGCGAGTGGCTTACCACCTATTTGAAATGGGTGGTAAACTGCGAGTGTTTTGCGGCCGAAATTGTGGCCGCAAAACAATCTTACATTGAAGTGTGAGTCGCTGTTAGGAAGGGACGCCCTTGGCACGCCCCTTCCTAATAGCAAGTCGCAAACCCTGTTTTGCGAGTCGGTAATAGGTTACCGACTCACAAAATAGGGTTTGTAAATAGGGCAGACCTATTTTGCAGTCGCAAACAGGCCCATTTCCCATTTTTGACCGCAAAAAACGGTCGTACATCTGGCCCTTATTCTTCATGATTAACTTTATTGTATATTATGATTTACGCGAAGTTATTTATAAAGTTCGCTAGTATCCTTTGGTGTGCACAAGCCCTGTATAAAATTATTAAAGTAAAAATAGAAAACAAAATTTTTTGCATGACAAAACACTGTCTAAATGTTAATACAGATACCCAAGGGGCGTGGTCAAGCCCCAGATGGTGAAGGTGGTATGAATCGGGAGCTCCGTCCCCAGCGCGGGTGCCAGCTCCCCTTGCCTGTGTGAGCAGTAACATCTGTGTATGGGCTCCAGTAGCTCCTGAGCAGACTGGGAAGAGGCTGGGGGGATACTCGGCCAGGAGCAAGGCGTCGACACCGGACACAGAAAGAGGCCTGGGCCTGCACTGATGAGCCCGGGCAACTGTTGAGGCAGGTGGAGATTGGACAGCGCACCCTTTGGGTGAGTGTGGGGGCCCTTGTAGACCCATGGGGAGATACTTCTGACCCACAAGTACTAACCGTCTCGCGGGAGCCGCCCATTTCAGAGCCGGGCCTGGCGAAGTACCGGAGGTTGCCATTTTGGAGGCAGGCAACCGCGACCCACCGGTGAGGAGAACTTGGCAGCACTGATGCGGCCCCACATTCTAGATGCCTGAGACTTGAGACAAAATACATGCTGCGGCTCATTGCCCCACCCGCCCCCGAGTGAAATCTCTTAGCGCCCGGCAAAGTGTGGGTGCCAAGGGCCATGCGACCGGATTTGAGGCTGCAGTGAGAGACACTGGCTTATGAGTGTGGACTACAATAGGAGCTGCTGAGATAGACAGTGAAGAGATCCACAGACGGAAAGGGTGAGGTGGCATCCCTGGCCTGCCACCGGGGGAAATCACCACTCTCAGCGGCTCCAGAACACCACCCATACACTACCGGGAATGGCAGGGATACAGTTGGCCTGATAACGCACACCCATTCCTGAAGAGGTTAGGGGTACTGTGGCTGTCTTATTACCTCAGGCGGTCCCGGAGAGGCTTCTTCATTGCCTACCCGGCCTGTGGTGCTCACTGATACCAACGGGCTTGCATGTGGAGCATCAGAACGCAGACAATTTCCTTGCAAGGCCTTCTCCAGGCACCACAGTAGAGGCATTACTGGACTCTTGGACTATGTCATCAATAGTTACACACAAAGGGGCTGGGCGGGGGGATGCATCATGGCCTCCACAAGAAACAAGCGAGATGGCATGATTAAAGAGCTCCTACAATCGACAACGAACATGCATGATGGCAAGACTGCAAAATCATCCAAAATACAAGTCGGTGAACACTAGGACAACACGGAAGAACCACCCAACGAAGATGAGAAGGCCACCAAGAGTTTCAGGACCCAATTGTTCACGGACCTGATGAACGAAATCGACTCTGTGTGGACAGATCTGAAACAAAGCCTCGCAGAAGTCCGTCAAGACCTTGATGTCCTGGGCCAGAGAGTCAGCTCGCTGGAATCAGCCCAGGATGAGCGATGCCTAGACCTCGAAGAATACCACACCCGGTTGCTGAACCTCCAGGACCAAGTGATACAACTGTAATAAAAGCAAGAAAACCTGGAAAATAGATCCCGGTGTTCCAATTTACGTATAAGAGGAGTCCCACTGGGGAAAGATGGGTAGGACTTCAAGAAATATATCCAGGGACTTGCGGGGGCACTTCTGGACGAGCACAGCCTGGAGCTCCTCTGTACTGACAGAGCACATAGGGCAAGCCAGCCGTCCCACAACTCGCGGTCAGCCCCAGACATTCTAGTGTGCTTTCATTACTTTGATGATTAGAAGGCGATACTAGAGGCGGTGAGAGAGTGAGGTTCGGTTTGCCACCACGGGGATTCGCTCTAAATCTTTTAGGATGTGTCTGCAATCACACTCCTACGCGCAGAGCCTCTGTCCAGTTACGGCCTTCCTCAAAGAGCATAAAATACGATACAGATGGGGGCATCCTGTCCACCTACACCTTGAGTGGAGGGGAAAGAAACGGGTGACTAAATCCCTTCTAGAGACATGTCAGATTCTCAAGATCCCTCACTCGCATGACTCCATAGCCCGATATGGAATTTGGTCAAGACCAAAACAAGGCGAATTTCCCTGAGAAGGGGAAAACCGACTAACAGAATGCAAAGAGCCTCAACAGGTGCATAGAGTGAGCATGGGATCGCCACCATAGGATTTGTCGGAGTCCTGTATTTAGAGATCTTCTTAATAACTCTCTTGCGGTGGCCCAAGCCCTGCTGAGATGGAACCACGCTTCTGTGATCCACCTGCTTAAAAAGCCTTCTCTTGATCCCACTAAGCCTGAAAACTATAGGCAGATTTTACTACTTCCTTTTCTTTTAAAAATGGCAGAAAAGTACATCAATCAGCAGCTTTCAGCATTTATCGAGGAAAATAATCTTCTACATCGAGCTTAGTCGTGCTTTCACCCTCGGTACAGTACTGAGTCTGCCCTTTTGCTTGCCTCTGAGTCCATGTGCCAGATTTTGATGTTGAATCTGATTGCGGCCTCCAACACTGTATCTCACAGCTGCTTATTAGAGCGGCTGTGGGGTTACGGGGTCGGCCATAGGGCTTAAAAATGGTTGCCGTCTTTTCTGCATGGCCGCACTTTTCAGGTCCTCCAAGATCCTTTCCGCTCACAGATTGTTAACTGTTGCAGGGGGTGCCACAGGGCTCCTTGTTGAGCCCTACCCTATTCAACTTTTACATGCGCCCCCGGCTCATATCGAGCCTTATGGTTTTGACATCATATCATACGCTGATGATACTCAATCAATCAATCAATCAATCACAGAATTTGTAGAGCGCACTACTTACCCGCGAGGGTCTCAAGGCGCTGGGGAGAGGGAAGGGGGGGGATGCTGCTACTGGTCGAACAGCCAGGTCTTGAGTAGCCTCCTGAAGGTCAGCAGGTCTTGGGTCTGTCGTAGGCTTAGTGGAAGGGTGTTCCAGGTCTTGGCGGCGAGGTGTGAGAAGGATCTGCCGCCGGTGGTTGTTCTTCGAATGCGAGGGACGGTGGCGAGGGAGAGGTCGGCGGAGCGGAGCTGGCGGTTGGGGACGTAGAAGAAGAGTCGTCTGTTGAGGTAGGCTGGGCCAGTTTTGTGGAGTGCCTTGTGTGCGTGGATGAGGAGTTTGAAGGTGATCCTCCTGTCGACGGGGAGCCAGTGCAGGTTTCTCAAGTGGGGGTGATGTGGCTGTGGCGTGGTACGTCGAGGATCAGGCGTGCGGAGGCGTTTTGTATGCGTTGCAGTCGCTTGATGAGCTTGGCCGGGGCTCCGCGCAGAGGGCGTTCCCATAGTCCAGTCTGCTACTGACGAGGGCCTGGGTGACTGTTCTTCTTTTGTCTGTCGGGATCCACCTGTAGATCTTGCGAAGCATGCGGAGGGTGTTGAAGCAGGAGGAGGAGACTGCGTTGACTTGCTTGGCCATGGAGAGCGTTGAGTCGAGGATGACTCCCAGGTTGCGTGCGTGGTCGGTGGGTGTCGGGGCTGCTCCCAGCGTCGTTGGCCACCAGGAGTCGTCCCTGGCTGAGGGGTTGGAGCCGAGGATGAGGACCTCCGTTTTGTCCGTGTTCAGCTTTAGTCGGCTGATCTTCATCCAATCGGCGACGGCCTTCATTCCTTCATGGAGATTGGCTTTGGCGGCGAGGGGGTCCTTGGTGAGGGAGAGGATCAGTTGAGTGTCGTCGGCGTAGGAGATAATGTTGAGGTCGTGCTGTCTGGACGATGCGTGCGAGCGGGGCCATGTAGATGTTGAACAGTGTTGGGCTGAGGGACGATCCCTGGGGTACGCCGCAGATGATCTCGGAGGCTTCGGATCGGGAAAGGTGGGAGGCGGACTCTCTGGGTTCTGCCGTCGAGGAAGGAGGTGGCCATTCCAGGGCCTTGTCTCGGATCCCTGCGTCGTGGAGGCGTGCGCGTAGAGTGCGGTGGCAGACAGTGTCGAAGGCGGCGGAGAGGTCCAGCAGGATGAGGGCTGCGGTCTCACCATTGTCCAGCAGGATCCTGATGTCGTCGGTGGCGGCGATGAGGGCAGTCTCAGTGCTGTGGTTGCTGCGGAACCCTGATTGGGATGGGTCCAGGATGCTGTTTTCTTCGAGGTATCGGGTCAGCTGTTTGTTGACGATCTTCTCGATGACCTTGGCTGGGAACGGAAGCAGAGAGATGGGCCGGAAGTTCTTGAGGTCTCTTGGGTCCGCCTTGGGTTTTTTGAGTAGGGCGTTGATCTCTGCGTGTTTCCAGCTCTCTGGGAAGGTCGCGGTCTCGAAGGAGAGATTGATGATGTTGCACAGGTGGGGTGCGATGGAGCTGCTGGCTTTGTTGAAGATGTGGTGCGGGAAAGGGTCTGACGGGGAGCCGGAGTGTATTGTGCTCATGGTCTTGATGGTGTCCTCGATGTTCACGCTGGCCCAGGCTGGCAGGGGGTCGTGGTCGATGGTGTGTGGCGGGTCTGGTGCATCGATCTTAGTTGGGGCTGTCTGGGTGTTGAAGCTGTCGTGGATGTCGGCGATCTTGCGGTGAAAGAAGGTGGCGAGGGAATCGCACAGGGGTTGCGACGGCGGGATGTCGTTAGTGTTGGAGCTGGGATTGGAGAGTTCCTTCACGATGTTGAAAAGCTCCTTGCTGTTGTGTGCGTTGCTGTCGAGGCGGTCTTTGAAGGAGATTCTCTTGGCGGACCTGATGAGGTGGTGGTGGTTACGGATGGCGTCTTTGTGGGCTGTGTGGCTGTCCGGTGTCTTATCACTGTGCCATTTCTTCTCTAGTTTCCGGCAGGTACGCTTGGAAGCTAGGAGTTCCGAGGTGAACCAGCTGGCTCTTTTGGTGGTGTCGCTGTAGGTGAGCTTTTTCAGCGGGGCGAGGGTGTTGGCACAGTCGTCCATCCATCGTCTGAGGTTGCAGGCAGCGTCGTCGGTGTTGGATGGGTCGGAGGGAGGGCTGAGAGCGAGGGTTGCCCGGAGTTGGTCTTCGGTGACTTTGCTCCAGCAGCGGCGTGGGATCTGTTGGGTGCGGTGGTGTGTGGTGGGTTTCTGGAAGGTGAAATGGATGCAGCGGTGGTCGGTCCAGAGGAGTTCCGTGGTGTGGCTGAAGGAGACGTGGGAGCTCAGCTGGTTGTCACCCTATCACAGAATTCTGCTACTACAGCTGCCTCCCCGAGGGCTTGCCTGTCAGAGGTAGCTCAATGGATTGACCTCAACTGCCTGAAACTAAATGCAGTTAAGACGGAGGTCCTCATCCTCGGCAGGCAGCCCTCAATCTGGTTTCCTGATTGGTGGCCGGCGTCATTGGGTTCTTTCCCACTGCCAAAGCCTAGGGTTAAAAACCTGGGCATTTGGTTTGATGAAGATTTCACCTTTGACAGTCAAATCACGGCCTTAGCAGGCAATTGCTTTGGGATCCTAAATCTCACAAAAACACCAAGAGCCTCTTACCTGTATCTGTCCAGAAGACAGTTATCCAAGCTTTGGTTATCTCTCGGCTGGATTACTGTAACATCTTATGTCTGAGAGTCTCTCAGGCTTGGCATATGAGTCTCCAAAGTGTTGAGAACTCTGCAGCCCGGCTTTTGTTAAACCTTCCGAAGTGGGCGTCCATGGGCTCGGCGCTTTACAAACTCCACTGGCTACCTGTGAAGAAATGCCTTGCTTTCAAAGCCCTCTGTTTTTGTTACAGAATCTTTAGGAAGACTGGTGTGGCTTATTTGCACCCTCTCATTACACCCTACTCACCTCTCAGATTTCCCAGGTTTTCTGATGCCTTGTTAGCGCAGGTTCCAAGAGTTAAGAAAGTTCACAATGGTGGGAGCTCTTTTAGCTTCATCACATCCAAGTTATGGAACTCTCTCCCGCTTCAGTTGAAACTATCTAAGACAGAACTTCTGTTCCGGAAAAAAATAAAAACCTAGCTCTTCAGGTATGCTGTTTCTCTTTCCTTGGGCTTTTGCAACCTCTTTTGGGCGTTTGACCTACTAGAGCTAGGACACTCCTGTTGGAGTAGCTGTGTACTTTATAAGTTTCTGCCATTTCATTTCCTGTCCGGCTCAGCCAAACTGGAACTGCAGTGGGTCGACTCCTCCCAGCTCCCCATCGCTACTGACTCATGTCTTAGGGAAAGAAATCCTAGGCGGGGGACCACCTACTATGCACAGGCTACAATCACCCATGTCGTGTGGGGGTGAGGAGCCAATGCCGAAGCTGACAGAGGCCTTACTCCCAGGACACTTATGATGGTACTCCAGTTGCCACACAGCATGTTGCTGGACAAAAAGGGATGTACGGAGATGGTGGGACTATTAGTGTATCAGTTTGTTTGGTTTTGTTGCTTTACTATATTGGAGGGGAGGTAGCGAACCTGGGGGAGAGGGAGGGAAGATGGAGTCTAGTCCCTACAGCGGTGTTAGAGCCCAATTCCAATAATGTAACAATGCTATACAGCCACCTCCTCACATGCCATTACACCCCATTCAGGTAACCACATATTACATAAGGGGTCTTAGCAATCCCCTCAAGAGACGATTCATTTTGCAGAAGCTGACTAGTCTCCCCAAAGATATAGGGCTATTCCTGGAGACTCGCTTACTGCGGCAAGACTGGCCATGCATGCGGTCCAAACATTTCCCTGTACAATACTACTTCTCTGGGGAGAAAAAGATGGGCGGGTAGGGGGTTTTGGTCCATTCATTATGCCCACTTATAGTAGAGTCAATATGTTGTGACAAAGCAGGACAATGGGTGGCCCTGACGGGCACGCTCCGAGTCTCCCCCTTGGTAATAGCTGTGATTTACTGCCCAACCAGGGACAGGAGTGCTTCCTCATCGATACTATCCACACACTGACAGCATGGTCCTCAGCCCTGATCCTGATAGGGGGGATTTCAACGTAGTTTCAGATGGCTCAGTAGACACGGATGAACGAGATTGTGGAGGGAAGTCAATATTATCCCCAGCAGGCAGAT
This sequence comes from Calotriton arnoldi, assembly GCA_963921515.1. NCBI lineage: Eukaryota > Metazoa > Chordata > Amphibia > Caudata > Salamandridae > Calotriton > Calotriton arnoldi. Next base: position 172,719 of record CAWUFW010015806.1, on the reverse strand, counting down.
CTCTGATGGAAGAGCTGGGCCGTATTCATGCCTGGAGGCATAGGCACCCACTAAGGCTGGATTATTCTCACTTCTCCAGGGCCCACAAGACAATATGCATGACTAAATTACCTGCTGCTGGATAAACGGCTCTTGCCTAGCCTTACTGAAGCTAAGCAGGAACCAATTACTTTATCAGATCATGGCGCAGTCACGTGCTTCCTCTTGATTGGCTTGGCAGGGTCCCACAAAACAGGGACAGCCTGGAGGCTTCAGGACGCCCTCCTGAGGGACCCAATCATGGTGAACAAGATCATTAAGAGTATTAGGGAATATCTTGAACATAACGCTACTGGAGAAACAACGGCAGAGACCCAGTGAGATGTCCTTAAAGCCGTGATCAGGGGGTGCTCAATCGCGGAGGCAGCCTTGTTAAAAAAAACAGGGCTGACCTGCGTCAAAGGCTCCTGATAGACCTGAGGGAACTGGAGGGAGACCACAATTGCACACAATCCCCCAAAACTTGGAGGAAAATCCTTATGTCTCGGGCCAACTCAGGACGCTTGAGATGGACAAGGCGGCCTATTTCCCAATGAAACTTGATAATAAATTCTATGAATGGAGCGACAAATCATTCAAGCTACTGGTGAACCTTTTGCAAGCCATGCAAACACACAATAGAGTCACAGAAGTCAAGGGACCGGATGGGCGTCTCCTCACACTTGACCAGGACAAAGCAGAATGTTTTCGGTCCTACTAGCCGGCCCTGTACACAAAGCAACTGACCTGTACCCAAGAGTGAGAGAAGTATCTGGATGGGGCGGGCCTCTCCACACTGACTAGATAGGATACGGACAAACTGAATAAACCTCTTGCTAAAGAAGAAATTCTGGAGGCCATTGTCAAACTCAAGAGTGCGAAAGGCCCCTCCTGAATGGCTTAATGGTGTCTTTTTACAAATGCTCTGCCCCTTTGTTACTACCACTCCTGTAAAAAGTATATCAGGAGATGATATGGGAGGGACATGTGATGCCATCCATGGCAGAGTACACAGTATTGCTCATACTTAAACCAGGCAAAGATCCCACCAGTTGTGGTTCATACCGCATGATAACCCTTCTGGACATTGACGTAAAAATATTCACTAAAATCGCTTCCTTGCGCCTTCAATCATTGATGGAGAACCTTGTCCACCCGGATCAATCAGGCTTTAACCTGGGATGCCAAGCGAGTGATAACACTAAGAAAGTCTTACACTTGATAGCTATAGGCAGAACAGGAGCTAATAAGTCGCTCTAAGTCTCCCTGAGAAGGCTCACCTCAAAATGACTGGCAGATAAGTTGCAACTGGCAACCCTGATCAGGTGTGACACCTCCCATATTGACTACCTGGGGTGGCCCTGGCATCCACACTGCTTAAAAAGGAAATACATCTCAAATGACTAAAAACGTTAGTGAAGCTAACCTGTGCATAGCCCTCAGATAGTTTTGCACAAAAGCAGCCAGGCTTAACTTAGAGGCAATGTGTAAAGTATTTATGCAGCACTTCAAACAGTAATAAAGTAAAAACACAACACAAGGAAAATCCCACACCAATTTAGAAAAATAGACTAAAATGTAATACATTATTTGAGACCAAAATGACCAAAATCCAATCAGGAAGAATAGTGCATAGAAGCACAAAGTGGCCGCTGTGGTTATCTGGTTGCACTGGACCGGGACAAAGTTGAGGATGCCGCTGACGAGGGGCTTGCAATGCAAAGTCTTGTGTCAGAGATGCTTTTCACACTGGCTGATTCCGAGGAAGTTGTGAGGCTTGCAGAGTCCTATGTCGTTGTCGAGGATGCCGTCGGCACGGGGCTTGCGATGTGTAGGCCTATGTCTAGGATGCATCGGGCAGTGGCAGTTGTGATGGGGCTGCGAGCTGTGATGCAAATTCCTGCATTGGTGATGCCTTGTGCAGCAGTGCTGATGCAGAGTTTTGTGAGGCAATTGCGTCGCACTGCGTTGGTTCTGCTGGTACAACAGCTGGACTGGCAGTGCAGCTTCAGGCCCACTTTCAAGGGTCCAGGACTGGGGTGGCACCCCTTAAGAATGTGGTTGGAACCTTCTATCCCTGAGGATCTGGTCAGGAGGCCAGCCAATTAGCCCTTGGAGTTACTCTGGTGGTCCTGTGTTCAAGATGCAGGCCCAGTCCATCACTCGGACAGCAGGGCAGCAGAGTAGCAGTCCTTCTGGCAGAGCAGCACAGCAGTCATACCGAGTCTTTTACAGGTCCAGAGGTGCATTCCAGAGTTGGGTCTGAGGGTCCATTATTTATATCTGGTGCCACTTTGAAGTAGGAGAAGGTTCTGGAGGTTTCCTCCCCCAGAGGTGCTTAGATTTTCCTGCCTTCCTGCCCTGGCCCTAGAGTGTCTGGGGACACAATAGACTAGCGTCAAACTCTTTGTGAGTGTGCTTAGGCAAAGCCTTTGTGATGTGAAAGTGTGGTAGGTGACAGCTCCTCCCCCTTATCAAGTCATAAATGGCCCAACCTGCCAACACCTATGTCCCTTTGTCTCACTGTCTGGGAGCAATACACAAAGACCAACTGCCAGCTACAAAAAGTCATGTGACCCAGGAAACAGGTATCAGACGCCAAATGTTTGGGACAAGAAAATGCCAACTTCCTAAAAGTAGTAGTAACGGCGCAAGGAAAACAAGTGAAAAAATAATAGAATACACTGTAGCATCCTTTATTTTTTTGTATTTTTTTTTCACTTGCTCCATTTAATATGTCTTCACGAGCACAAAGTGTTCACCTTTTCACTTAGTACAAAACCTTAAAAGCATGGTTGATGCTGCATTTTGATTTGTGTAAATCTAATCTGTTTGTCTTTTCTGACAATATAACTGAAGTCAATCGTGTTCTTGGGGCTATTTTGTCAGCATTTAATGTATGCATTGTAATCAAATTATTTCCCTCATTGATTCCAGTTGAGACATTGTTGCATGTTACTATAATTAACCAGGTCTCCACTGGGACTATGGGTGTCTCCTGTAGCTATAAACACAACTTCCTAAAAGTGGTATTTTCAGAACTGTGACTTAAAATCCGACTTTACCATTAAAGAAAACTTTTAATACCAATCAGTTGGGCACAAAACTCAACATTCCTACCTGCTCCCAATTGAAAGTTACCACTTATTAAATGTAATAATTTAACCCAGTGTTATCCTATGGGAGAGGTAGGCCTTCCAGTAGTTAAGCGTTTTCACTACCAAGGCATGTAAAACTTAAAAATACATGTCCAACTTTTTAAATACACTGCACCCTGTCATATGGGGTGTTTAGGGCCTATAAACCTGAAGCAGGGACCACACCGGAGCCCTACTCATCAGAAGGGTGGAGAGGCCTTGAATCACCAGGCCAAGGGATACACTCTTCTTACTATAATCAGAACTGACAACAAACGAGTATCCCCTGCCTGCATACAAAGCTTTCCTTTTTTCAACTGAGTACCCTGTCCAATGTCACCGAAAAGGAAGAGATTCCTTTTCTTATGTTAGACGCTCACCCACACTCTTAGCGGCATGCTTTATCATCGGGTCTCATCCTGGTCCCTAAACACCAGGATGGACTCGACCATATTCCAGGGAACGCTTTGAATATTTCAGTGATGGGTTACTCAATTAAGAAAAGGAATGTTTTGTATGTGGGCAGGGGATACTCGTTTGTTGTCAGTTCTGTTTATGTCGTACCCTTGGCGTGTATTAAAAAGGAAGGTTCAGCCCGGGCAAAAGGTTTATTTCACCAGGTCGAAATGGAAGTTTTAAGACTGTACACACAGGCTGCATTGAAAGGCCTGAAACAGGTTTAAATGGATACTTAAACAGTGCTGCAGGCTCACTAGTAGCATTTAATTTACAGGCCCTGGGTACATATACCACTTTACTGGGGACTTCAGTAAATTGAACATGCCAATTGGGTGTAAGTCAATTTTACCATGTTTAAAGGAGAGAGTACCAGCACTTTAGCACTGGTTACCAGTGGAAAAGTGCACAGAGTCCTAAGTCCAACAAAACGATATTAGCAAAAATGGAGGAGGAAGGCAAAATGTTTTGGGGAAGACCACCCTAAGGCTGTCAGGTCTAACGTGTTTTCCTACTAGTTTATCTGTCTGCACAAAGTGCATAGCTGACTTGTGCAATATGATCAAAGCAGGACAGAAAAAACCACATACGGCCTGGAGACTCAGAAATATGGCATATGCCTGCATGAGTAGCACTTTTAGTGATGTAACATCGTACTTCCTATTGCATTAAGCCCAGCCACTCCAGTGCCTTAAAATATTTTACTAGTAACTGTTTTGCCTCCTGACAACCCATTTAGATGGTAATATGAAAATAATACTTGGCCATGCAGAGGGGAAGATATAAATGGCTGAGGATAGTGCAAAGATATCTATCAAACAGACACGATTGTGGAAACAAAGCCATGTGCTACTAGACATGTTATGTTATCGGTGTTTTTACAGTGCACTAATCACAAATGAGGGTATCCAGGAGCTCTGTAGCAGGTGTGTGAGGCCAGCCCTGGGGACTTAATCAAAAAGCCAGGACATCAGCTTCTTGCCAAAGTCAATAAGAAAGGAAGAAGCTCTGATGTATTGTGGGAGGTTGTTCCAGGCTTTGGGGGCAGGTAAGAGAAGATGTGCCCCCCTCCCCTTCTTTTGTGTATGGCAGGGGTGTGTGCTATGGAGAGACCAGTAGAGTGAGGTGTCTGGAAGGTTGGTGGAAGTGAATGCAGCAGTTCAGGTAGGCAGGGCCAGTGTTGTGGAGAGCTTTGTAGGTGTGGGTGAGGAGTTTAAAGTGTGCACACTTGTGTATCAGGAGCCAGTAGAGTTCCCTATGGTGTGATGTGGGATCAGCATTGGATGTTGAGAACTAGTCTAGCTGCCGCCTTTTGGACGGTCTGCAGTCTTCTTGTGAGGTGGATGGTAATCCCTGCATACAGGGTGTTTACATAGTCTAGACTGCTGGTGATGAGGGCATCAGAGGGAGTGGTACCAGAATACCATAATCAGAATACCGTCTGCCATTCATTTTGTGTTCTAAATATCTTTTACAAAACAATCACCCCGATAAAGTTGATATTGAAAAATCTAGGCCCAATATAACTTTATTTTAAACAAAATTTAGGACACAATATTTATGTCAGCTAATATATCTCTGTACAATATTCCATTATAGAACTGACTAGAGGGGTAGGACCGCTGATGCAGAAATAATGAAAACAATGTTAATAATGTCAACAATCAGCCATAGAAAATGCTGAAAACCTCTATAATCAAAATGAAAGTTGAACAACTTTGAATCCTAATTTGTAAGACCTTCATCTAGCGGATATGAAAGTATTCTAGTGAGTAGGAAGAAACAGAGCGTCGTAGCAGCACTGCTTAATTGAGTGGCCAAATGTGCACTCCAGGACACAAGGTCCTATAGCACATTGAAACATCAGGCATAAAAATATCAATTGTGCAATCAGCTGATTGCAATTATGGAAATGGCTTACTGGCCTAAGCCAGATTCCCGGAGACATTTCAATACTAAGGAAAACTTAAAATAAACTAGAACAAATTCCAATTCTATCTTTCATATGGACCCCCTAAAGATAGCCTTGCCTAAAGTTATGATTGTTAATAGAGACCCTTAGCTTTGCTGAGAATACCAATACCTCTATGTGCTTGCCTGATTTACAGATGAGTGGACGTTTAGGATGTCAAGGACGAAGACTACTTCGTCTCCGTCTCTGGCATACTCACTCAACAGCCCGACGGAGTAAGGGCAGTCGGAGGTTTGGCCATTTGACCGCCCACCCAACTTAGAATGGGTTGTCAAATAGCCAATTTTTACTGTCCCTTCCCCAGGGAAAATCTGGTGGTAAGGGGCAGAGAAAAGTGCAAAATGACCCCCACACCATAGGAGACAACTCCCAAGTTATGGGGGCCATTAGGTTTTGTATTTTCAAAAAGCACAGTCCCGCTTTGGGCTTTCAATCATTTTTTCTGTGGACACCTGCTGTCTATTGTATGTGACATCGTGGAGAAATTAACAGTTCTAGATTCCTGTTAAGCCAGATGTGGCACACTTACCCCTAATAAAAACAGTGTTGTCACTAGGGAGGAGGCAGCATAGGGGGCCAGTACCTAGTCTGTACTGTCCAAATGCCCCCCTGGTGGCTCCTTTACGAGTGACAAAAATAGACACTACCCTTTCAGCCTAGGAATGGTGATGTTGTTCTTGTTTACATTTCACGTTTTATTTACTCTTGCATTCCCTAAGAGTATTTGCTTTTTCCAAGATTTTGTGTTTCTGTCGTTTTTTCAAGCAATATATTATTCATCTATATTGTGTACCGTGAAACAAGTTGTATCTAAGTATCTGTGTGAGTTCAGGTTGTAAATGTGTGTTTATAATGGGCCATGATTGAGACCTGTGGAGTTCAGGCCGAAGTCAATGCAAATTTCTCAGTGTCCGTTCTATGATCATAAAGGGGTTTAGCTACATGCTCATCCAATCCTTGGACCCTCTGCAGAGCAGGTAGAGCAATGGTCAGGTGTGCAAATTATAATTTGATTCTATGCAAAAGTGTGTGAAGGAGGTACATTGCTGTCTAATTTTGACAGATCTAAAGTTAAAAGAAAATGCAGTGCTTACAGGTGAGTGTGTGTTGTGTATGTGTGGGGTCATGAAGGGCAAGAAAATGCAAGGAAGTTCATGCAGGGGTGAGTGAATAGAGGGTGTTGAATACATGCAGATGACGGGTGTCAGAAAAATATCAGGAGAAAAAAGGGTGTAACTGTCTAACCGAGACGCTGCAAAAGAAAGTGATGTGAAGGGAGCGTGACTAACTAAGATGGCTGACAATAGTGCCAATATCGGCAACACTCAGTTCTCATACAGCAACTTGCATAAATAAACCACACAACACCTTTTTAGTGGAGAAATTTGCTGCAGGTTTATTTGCATAACCAATATGCCAACATGGTGGGTTATCTTACGGGCGATCCCAGGGCAGGCCAGCCCCTATGCCGCCTGCCCGTCTGATGAGCCAACTTGCACCGTGGCCGTCGCCAACCGGTGGTTACCAATTATTGGGAGAGGCCACCTCTCCCATCAGTGGACCGCCAGTCCACTCCTTACTCACGCCCCGATCAGTGGGCGGAGCGTTCCAGGCAGCCCCCGGTTGCTCAGACCCACAACCGCCCGTAGGGCTAACGGGGCGCCGTAGTTCTTCCAGGGGACCCGCTAAACATCCCTGGGTATCCTTGGCTTAGCACCCTTGTTGTGCTGCTGCAATATAGTACCCTTCTGTACCTTGCAGACTCTGGATCGCCCTGTAACTCCTCCTGCAACACAAAACAATAAGTTAGATTCTTCCCCTCCCCGTACTACCCTTTGGCCGTCCGCAGGGTAAGCGGTAGGGTGGGAAACAGCGAGACGGGTAGCGGTCAAGAGACCGTACAGTGGGCGGGGGAAGGCTTTAGTACCCCTGTCCCCTCCCACGGCCGGAAGTGACGCGGCCAGCAGACCCCCTGGTCCCTAGCCCAGGGAGCCTAGTGAGCGGACTTCTGTGCCTTCCTGTGGCACTAAGGCGGCCGCCCTTTTGGAGGGTCCCCTACGTGGCCCCCTGGGCAGCCTTGGCATAGTGCCAATATCGGCAACACTCAGTTCTCATACAGCAACTTGCATAAATAAACCACACAACACCTTTTTAGTGGAGAAATTTGCTGCAGGTTTATTTGCATAACCAATATGCCAACATGGTGGGTTATCTTACGGGCGATCCCAGGGCAGGCCAGCCCCTATGCCGCCTGCCCATCTGATGAGCCAACTTGCACCGTGGCCGCCGCCAACCGGTGGTTACCAATTATTGGGAGAGGCCACCTCTCCCATCAGTGGACCGCCAGTCCACTCCTTACTCACGCCCCCGATCGGTGGGCGGAGCGTTCCAGGCAGCCCCCGGTTGCTCAGACCCACAACCGCCCGTAGGGCTAACGGGGCGCCGTAGTTCTTCCAGGGGACCCGCTAAACATCCCTGGGTATCCTTGGCTTAGCACCCTTGTTGTGCTGCTGCAATATAGTACCCTTCTGTACCTTGCAGACTCTGGATCGCCCTGTAACTCCTCCACAGCTCTGGGGGTGGCCACCGTCACCCCCAGGGCCCCCCACCAAGGCAGATATCCTACCTACATCCTGTTCTTTCCAAGGCCTCCCCAAGGCCAGCCACTTAAGTCCATGCCTCCCCTTGAGAAGTGAACCTCATCCACTTCCCAGCATCCAGTAGACTTGGCCTGAAGTAAACCATGCCAGTTAAAGCCAAATCCCCTTTGTTCCGTGCATTTACGCATGGCGCTGTTCACTCTCCTACGTGATATCTCAATGGCGTCTCCAGATCGGGCTCCTTGCCAAACTGGGCGAGGTAAAGTTTAAGACCACCACAGTTCCATGCCCCAAGCTGAATGCTCAACTGACACATGATGTCCCTCATGTCTTGGAGCATTACTCTCCTCCCCAGGGTCGTCAGGTCATTCCTTCCCAAATGTATGACCAGGATATGAGGTAGACCGATCCCTCCCCCAAGTCTCTGCTGCAGCTTCCTCATCAGCTTGTTCCAGCGCATACCCGGGTAACCCAGCCACGTTAACTCTGTGGCGGAGGAGCCATGACGCCACTTTCTTATCTCAGCCCACCGTGCCACTCTAACGATGCATGGATGGCCAATTACCCAGACCTTGGTTCCTGGTAAATACGGAGATGTTGTGTTTGAAAACCATATATATAGTAACGTTTATATTCTAATAGTCTGCAATTGCCCAACAAAACCACATCACTGCAACATCAGTTGGCAAACCGGCCAAAACCGTCCACCTATAAACACCTTGCTTTCGGTTGCAACATAGGACTTACGAGTCCTGTCGCCATATCGTCCCGCACAAGGCCTTATATATCGTTTGTAGCATTGCGAGTCCCAGCGCCCTACCTGCTTAATGTTAACGTCCTAGATATTCAATGCCCCCCCGAGGTGTCCTGCTTGGATCGCCACTATCACCCCAACATCAGCTCCCTCAATATCAGCCAACCACCCCCCAGGTGGAGTCTACACCCCCACACTTCTGACAGTGTAACACGCGATCATGCCTCCTGTTCAGTTGAAGGTAGTAATTCTTGGTGCTGACAACCCCAGGGGCCTAATACTGGGCTGTCTATATGCGCCCCAGGATGACCTAAATCAAACGGTTTGGTGTGGATGGGTGTCAACATTGCCTGGCTGGAGTGCAATACCTTTGACAAGCAACTCAGGGCAATAGGTGCCCATACAGGTAGAAGTTAGAGTAACAAACCCGCCTTGCTTCCTCTCCTCCAGTTATCCGTGTATGGCGCTTATGGAGCCTGTCCCTCAGAATATGCCAGTCACCACCCCAGGTGACGTCTTGCCCTCCCAAACTTCTGCTAGTATACCAGGGAGCCGACAAGACAGTGGGACAGGCGGGGACTATATGTGTAATTACCTGCCCCTTACTTGAATACTGGGAAGGCAGATGTTCATTAATACTTTGTAGCCCATGTGTGCCCTACCCAGGGTTTCACCCAAATTTTTTTTTTTTTTTTTTTTTTTTAACCGTAGCACACTTGTTGGATGACAACTTCTACCACGTGCCTGGCTGCCAAGGCTATAGGGCGGGCGACATTCCCCGCCAAGTCTCTCGCTTTCCACACTGTTGTGTGAGCCTGGTACCTACACAAAACCTATACAATTTCCGTTTCTGACTGTAATTAGGAGTACGTTCACCCCATGGTATCTTTGTCCTGCAAAACTGTTTATAGTTACTCAACTCCAAAGGCACTCGTTTTAACGACCTCAGGAGGATGAATTGCTAGGTGAACCTACCAGGATCTGACCTTCTGACCAAGCGGTCGAACGCAAGCCCCTTTCAGTTCTGCCGCTCCCCAGGCCTGTGCAATTGTATCCCAGGGCCGACTTCTGGTACTTGTACCATTACTAGGACATGCCCGAGCTAGAAACCCCATCTAGAAGGCCTGCCCACAGGCTGACCACCTCCAACACTGGAGTGTCACGCAGCCACTCCGTAGCCAGGATACTAAACCAGGTATAGATGTATCCAAAGACCCATCTCTTAGCGCCTGCCTGCCGCGCTGACCCCGCTGAAGGAGTTTGCGCGGGATGTCCTGGTAGACCACACGGTGGGGACTGGCCTGAGTCTCCCTGCCCAGAACAACCACTGACACCATACACAGCTAATGCTCCCTGACCTGAACGCGGGGAGATGCACTGGCCAATCCTTTGACCAACAGACCTCAAATCCCCAAACCAGGTAACCTGCCACAAACACTCTGACATTGCCCTTATGGTCACCCCGCCTTACCCGAACCGGACTGCTAGGAGCACAGGCCCCAACTTCGCTGACCACCGGCTACAGGACAGCCGTGCTCATGCCAAAACCGAGCGACACAATCTACCCCACACGTGGCACAGGTCCCTTGCCAGGTTACTCCCCTTAATGCGCACCTACTACAGGAGCCTGAAATAGTTCCTGTGATCTGCATTGTAAATTAGTCAAAGGTGCACATTTGATCTGGCAGCAGATCAAGTTAATTAAGCCTGCCAATACTCCGCTCAGAGCGCCCCGCTAGATAATGGCTTCCCTTGAAAAGGCGGAGCCAACAGACCTCCCAGCACCAAAGGCTGTACATCTGAGTACAGCTCCAGTCTAACAGATGCCCCTTGCATCAGATCTCAACCATACCACACCTGGCTGAAAGCTGCTCAGTGCTTCTGATGCATCGGCGCTCCCTGACCCCCGCAAGCTTCACCCTGATAAAATCCGCTCGTGACTGGGGCATACCAGTGTGATTAAAGCACAAGACATGCTTGCCCGACGTTAGCTCTTCAACCAGGTTCCCACCGCAAGAGCCCTTCACAAACCATGTGGCCTAAAACATTCGTCCTGTGGGGCGGTTGCAAAAGGACTGCACTCAACCCCTATCCCTTCTCTACCAATGTTATAAATGGCGTTAACGGTTGGGAACGGTGTGCACCTACGCGTGGCTGAGCCCACCCTTAGTCATGAGAAGGGGGTACACACTAGGCTAACGCCTGCTCGTCCCCCCAAGAGCTAGACAGAGCCTTAGGGCTTATTCCAGAGGCAGTGTACAATTTTATGTGCCGGAGGCACACCCACAGTAGCCAACTAGGCACACCCCCGCAGAGACTGCATACAATGTTATTAAAATATCCTTCGTATACTCCATAAAGAACCGCACTGTCCACATCCGGGCCCTTCAAGTAGAAACCGGCCAAACCAATCGCCGGCCCTCATGCTAAGACAGAAACGCTACATGGCCATAAACGTGCCACCAAGTGTCCAATGAGATTAAACAAGTAAAAGGCTTTATCGCATCATCCGGACCAAAAGTGGAGTCAGAGCAGACTGGTCTTAGTGTGGGCCAGAATGGCGGAGGTATATGTGTGGCTAATGCAGGCCCAAAAGTCTGTGCAGATAGGTGTCTTTAGGAAAGAAAACAGAAATGGCCATGCAAAGAACCCAGAACCGACCCATGTCTGTCTCTGCGGTGAGGAGTTGGGTAATATGCAAGAGACTAGGATGCCGGTAAGCATCAAAATAGAGGGACAGTGATTTGTGTTGTCCACATATGATCACAGCAGCAGCTCCCTAACATTACTGAAAATAATAACTGTGACACCCACCAATTCTCCTTTTTTTTTTTTTTTTTTTTTTTTTGAGGTCCTGTTTAGGTCTAAGAGAACTCTATATGGATGTTGCGTGGAACCAACACAAACATTTCTGCACATAATTAATATCTTCTCACACATTGCCCGCGTTAAAATTGCACTCGAGGCAAAGGTAATTAACACAATCCGCTAGAGAAGTAAAAGCTATCAAGGGGCCCCTTCGGAGGCTGGGGCCCTGGTCCACTTAGCCCGTGACTAAATGTCTCTGACCCAACGCTCCCTCTGCTCGCCGTGGCACCGGCACCAAGACCCCATCCGATGAGGACACCACCCGGATGGGAACGCTATTTGGGACTCGCGCACAATTAGAAAGGCATCCCATGCTCAAATATCCTTGAAGCACCCTGTGCAAGACTACACCAGCAGACGTGCTGCTCAAGTTGCTCCCCCTCACAGCACCGAGGGGTGCTAGCCCGGTTTGTGCCTATCATCACTGCCCCTAGGATGGAGAGGCAAATACCACTGCCTGCGATGCAGGTGGTCACCCTTGGCTCTGATGCCTCGGAAGGCGCCAGCGAGGCTTGGGCAGGTTTAGACATGCTCGAGTGCGACCCTTCTCTAAACCAGGCCCCCAAAGCTGTAAGAATGGCTTGGGCAGCAGGCACTGCACGCCAAAGTTAACCGATGGTGGACTAAACAACCCCCGTGCGGTAAAGCCACGTGAAAGATTCCCCGCCTGCCACCAACCCCAGAGCTGCTCGAGAACAGCCCACCACACCTTCGGGGCTGTGCCCCCAAAATCCCTACAGCCCAATACACTGAGGGTCATTGCACGATGCCCACTACCAACACCATAATGCAAATTTGCAGTGTACTGATAATGACAAACCGAACTAGATAGGCGGCAATCTGCCATCCTTGGAGCCGAGGACAAAGTGGGAAAGATTAGGTGTGTTGTATCCCACACAATGCTTATAAGCACCAGAGGATGCACTGCCACCCTATCCACGATGAGCTCAGTCGTGATGCCCATTGGAACTAGGCGCCCCATGGCCAAAGGGGGCAACCACGACGAGACCACTCCTCGGCCCCACACTGGCAGCAACAACAAGCCAATAAACTTCACCTCCGGAGTCACCGCACCCAAGCCGGAAAAGACTCCCAAGCCATGTGCGGAACCATGTGGGGAACCACAGAAGACGCCTGGACTGACAACGAATCCTGCGTGGCCATACTGCAATGGTGAAGTGTCCCTCATAGTGGCTGAGTCGGACAACAAACGGACCCCTCACCGTGGTGGTTGTCCGACTCAGGCTCAGAAGTGGGCGCCAGTACACAACACCACCAGGCGCCCTTGCTACAGAGGCCCATAAGTTCCCAGTATGTGCCAACCTCAGAAGCCTGCAAACTAAAGCGCTTCTTGACAGACAGGGCTGCGTTTTACCCCGGTTGCCGCACTGATTCACGCAGGTTTGACTCGGGGATTCGAATACTCTGTGTTGCAAATCATATCTCCGTGCGCCAAACCAACTGACAACGCCGCTGTTTTCTGGGAGGCCACGGGTACTGCACAGCGCTAAGGAGGAGCACTCTAAGAGAAATTTCCCGCGCGGACACCACACGACTGAAAATCATGCTCTGCCCATGAGCCACTGCACCGGGCCAGCGAGCCACAAGACCGCTCGACCGCAAGCCACCCCGCATGGGGCTGAAAACCAAGCCAGGCAAAGACAACGTACAAAATACTGTGCTCAGGTATCCTTAAACAAAGAGTTGCAGCCTGGGAGCAAAAGGGCGAGCAGGTATCTGCGGTCATCCCCTCCATCAAGGGTGAGGTGGGGCCAGGGGAGGAATGTCTCGGAAGAGAGCACCATCCCCCGCCATGGATGCTTTTGCTCAGAGAGGCGCCGGATTCATTAAAGTTGGGCCATAAGTGCATAGATCCGCGCCCTCTGCAGCCTCGCGAGCACGTGAAAATAAGAGGGCCCGCGTTGCACTTCCAGTGCAAACACTTTGAATATGCAGGCAGCGTATTGACATTTTTTTTTTTTTTTTTTTGGTGGGGGGGGAAATGACCCTTCAAATCCTCCCGTCACTCCCGTTGATCTGGTCTGACTATCTAGGGGTCACATTCACCCTCAAGCTCCCTCAAACTTACACCCCCTCGCAACTTAAAACACACCAAACGGTCCGTCTTTCCGCTCGATCACATAAGATGCTTTTAATCATCTCTGTCCCAACTTAATTCGCTGCCAAAGTAAAGACACATGCTGCGTCAGCGTCTGTAATCAATGGATCACTACATCCCTGGATATGATAGTACCTTTCAAAATTAAAGTAACAACCAATAAATTATAAAATCTCACACATTACGTTGAGATCGGAAAGAGTTGTTTCACTGGAATACCGGCACGCCTCACTTGTTACTGCCGCCTGTTCTTCGGAGCACTATCACGCCGGCCAAATCGATTTCGGCTCCGCGACCGCCCCTCCCGAGCCATGCCAGGATGTAAAGCATGTTCCATTGGTGGCAGTACAGCTCGCCTAAGAATTCCATAATACTGCGCTTGCCAACACTGCCGAGGCGTCGAACGCCAGCTCGAAACGCTGCCCATCCACTTCATGCTCTCTGTATGTCAGAAGAATGGTATGCCTAATACTCAGGTACACAAGGAAGACCGTCAACGCTTAGCAAAGACTTCAACTTCTCCGATTTCTGCCTGCACACAAAAGAAAGGCACTCTGCTACTTAACACACTAGGGAGCACCCTGCACCCAGTGGACACCGAACGTGCCAATCATCAGAACGTGTCGGCAAAATAAGGCGGCGTATACAGAATAATACCGCTGCGGGACAGGTCAACCAACTCATCCAAATACTCTTGTGGAACACAAAACACCGCCCGTTTGGTCCGGCAGGCATCGCATGCCGTCCGGGCGCCAGGACCCTGCACATCTAAAAGCAGAGTTGGTCTCGGACTGAATGGCGCAGCCCCGCGAACCCACTCGCCCGAGCCCCCCCAAGGATGAACGCCACTCAGTTCCGGCCCGGAGGCGACGTGCACACCTCGTGTCCCGCCAACACACGTGGCGCACCAGGGACCCGCACCATCGGACTCCAGTCCCCCAACCCCGCAAGCACAGCTGCCATGCCAAAGGCCCCTCCTGGCCACTTCGCACCAACTTAGGCACCCTCTGCACGTCACCTCACCGCTCAAATCTCGCTGTCCAGACTGCTGCGGATAGGGCCCTTAACCCCTGCGCCGCGTGTACAATTACCAATAGAGAGCCGCTCGCCACCAGCACCCATTACTGCTGGAACCGTGATCCCGTCTCGCTAAAACAAACCCAACTTGCTCCGAGCTAGACCCCGGGCAACACGCCTGCCTCTGTCTATCCAACGCCTCTCACCCCTGGAGACGAGGATCCAAGATCCGCCTCAAAACCTAGCGAAACAACACGGCCAAAAACCCCGCATGCGGCGTGCCCGGACCCCGTGAAAACCAGAACACCCCACGTTGCCACGACACTCCCCGTCGCCATACAGGAGGGGGGGGGGGGGTCGGGGGCACTACGACAAGGAGGAGCCCGACTCACCGCAATCCATAAGAGGCCGGCCATCACCCACGAGACAGGAGATAAACATGCACGACGCCGACGCAGAACCAAACAGCGAGACGGGTAGCGGTCAAGAGACCGTACAGTGGGCGGGGGAAGGCTTTAGTACCCCTGTCCCCCTCCCACGGCCGGAAGTGACGCGGCCAGCAGACCCCCTGGTCCCTAGCCCAGGGAGCCTAGTGAGCGGACTTCTGTGCCTTCCTGTGGCACTAAGGCGGCCGCCCTTTTGGAGGGTCCCCTACGTGGCCCCCCTGGGCAGCCTTGGCAGACTCCCCAGCACCCGGCCGCAATCCTGCTCCCCAGCACCCGGCCGCAATCCTGTGGAATGCTGCGATTTCCTGAACTGTAAACATGCCTCGACTTCCACAGGGGTATCTGCCTTGGGGGTGAGCTAAGAGAGCCCCCTGAAAGGCTGATCGGTGCAGCAGGGCCAGCGCTGGGCGAGGCGGCCCGGTCATGGAGGATGCGTGAGCGAAGGAGAAACGTGCTCCCCGGAGACATAGAAGGTCCTGTGCAGCTGGCGAACACAGCTGTACACGCCGCGCCGCCTGGACCCAAGACGAGAGGGCCCACAAACTAGTGAGGAGTGGAGCTGTGGGCCGCCGTGTCCCAAATAGGGTGTCACACCAATTTGAAGGGATCACGTTACAATTTTTCCTCGACTACAAGCACAGGGTCCAGGCCCAAAGAAAGTCATTTCTGGCTGCTAAGCAAAAACTTTGATCACTTAACCGATGATATATGCTCCTATACCCGGCCAAATTGAAGGTGTTGGAAGGGGGCCACTCACACTTCTTTGGCTCCCCTGAGGAAACATGGGACTGGTTGGACCACCGGGATTGCGCCAGGTCTGGCCAGAATCCGGGAGATAGTGTCCAAGGGGCGGGACCCAGGAGTAGACCCAGTGGGTCGGCTGAACAGCGGGGATGGGGAATGATTTAGGATAGAGGGAAACAGTGCATCGAAGTGCAACTAAATGGCATGCTGGAGGTGGCAGGAGATTATGTTTAAGGCACTTTTGGGGCATCGGAAGGGGCCCCCCTCTCACCTCCATCACAGTACACTGTCGTATGACTGGCCTATGGATGGGGATGCGTGTGGGGTCGTGGGGGCATTTGTTTGACGGAGGAAAGAGGCTGAGCCTTCTACACTTTGTACCCCCCATAAGCAGATGGGTACCAATGAAGACTTGGTAAGAAATGTGGGTGCAGACTCAGGTAACACAAAGATGATTTCCATTTCCGGACAAGTTTTATTCTATAAAAGTGGTAGTGACTGTTGGTGTGTTGGGAGGAAGAGTGGGCTACAGACCTCTCTAGCCTCGCTTGTCAGTGGTTGTTTTGTTGACATGAGGTTCTACACTTGGGGGCGGTGGCAAGAGGTATGGTGGGGGAGGGATGGAGGTTTGAGGGGACTCAGTTGGGTGTTTTAAAGGTTTTATTCAGCTCGTGGATGAGGGGGGCATACATGGACACATCATATCTAGAGCTCGTGCGTATAGTCACTTAGGCATTGCCACACAATCCATCAATGGCACAGGTTAGGTCTCTGGAGGACATGCAGTACTCCATACTGTCATGGATTGTTAACGGACTGGGTAGAAAGGTGAAGCGGGGCTTGGTCCCGTGGCATATATGACGCCTAAAGCCCGACATAGTTCTTCTTCAGAAGCCGCATCTGTCGGGGACCCAGTGCTGCTTCTTGCATAGGGAAGCATACACAACTTAGCACACTGAGGGTTCATTCACTTCCGGTTCTACGGGGGTGGCCATACTGATTAAAAAGAGCGGACCTGGGTGAACCAGAACAGGAGCTATGTGGGGGTCCAGGGACTTTGGGGGAGGACAACAATCACTCAGATAACTATCTAAGCACCCCCCGTTACAGGCACCCACACTGGAGAAAGTAGCAGCCATACTTCCGGAAGTTGATTCCTCCTTACACATTGTGGGTGGGGATTTCAATGATGTTGTGGCCTCAGACTTGGACTGCTCTGGCACAATTCTGGGACCCCCAGGGGCACTCCCTTGGCACGATTCGTAGCCACACTGGGTCTCTCAGACCTATGGAGGCGCCACCATCTGGGGTAAAGAGGCTATTCAGATTTTTCCGGGACACACATGGTCTTCTCCAGGATAAACTACGTATTTGCCCCAGCAGGTGAGGAAGCCACGGTACAGGTTGGACTCCTTAGCACAGGGATTGTCTGACCATTTGCCTCTCTGGATTACAGTGGGTGGGAAACATCAACCCTGGGGGGCAGACTGGAAACTTAATGCATGGGACTTGTGGGACGCTGAGGTTGGCCGGGAGCTCCAGATTGATTCAGACTTCTACTTCACGGAAAACAAGGGGTATATGCACTCCGCAGTAGTTCTCTGGGAAGTCTAAAAGGCAGTCCTCAGAGATAGATCACAGAACATACTAGTGTGCAAGAAGTGGAGAGAGACTGCAGAGATAGAGGAAATTGAGTGCCAGCTGATACACCTTGAGGAGTCATTCAGGGCCCGGGTGGACCCGCGGATCCTTCACAAAATTGAGGTGCTCTGTACGGAATACCATGATCTGGCACAGGGGGAGGCAAAGAAACAAATGTTAGCCACATAACATCATCTGTATGATGCCGGGGACAAGGCGGGCAAGTTGCTAGCATGGTTGAGCAAGAGAGAAGCAAAGGCCCGTTGGGTGCGGTGTATCATCAATGAGTCTGGGGCTGCCCACTTGACAGACAAGGACATAGCGGAGGCCTGTGCAAGGTACTCTGGGGGGTTCTATAGGGCATGCCCTTTGTCTGATGCCAAGCTCATCAAGGAATACTTAGACACATTAGATATTCCAGTGGTGCCCGCTGAAGGTCAAGTGGCACCAGAGGAAGAGATCACACTCCCAGAGGTCCAGGCGGCCATTGAGAAACAAAAATCAGGGAAGGCCCTGGGGCCCAACGGCCTTCGTGCTGAATTCTTTAAATGATATGCTGGGCTACTGTGGCCGTACTTGTTGGAGCTTTTCCGAGAGACCCGGGACAAGGGGGAATTACTGCCTGATCTACAATGCACTACCATCACCATAATACACAAGAAGGGTAAGCCTGTGACTAGATGTGAATCAAATTGCCCAATCTCCTTGTTAAACATTGAAACCAAAGTACTAGCCACGATTCTGGCCACTAGGCTTCTTGCGGTTCCACTGATACATAGAGACCAGTCTGACTTTATGCCTGGCAGGTCTACAGACTCAACCTACGTTGGTTGCATAATTGGATGTCAGAGATCTGAAGTGGGGAGGAACCACATGTATTTCTTGCGTTGGATGCCGAAAAGACATTTGACGCTCCACTGGCCCTTCCTTCATCAGACACTAAAGAAATGTGGTTTTGGCCCTAACTATAGAAAGTGGATAGTGCTACTATACCAGACCCCCACAGCAGCGGTGAGGGTGAATTGTACCCTTTCATCACTATTCCCGATTGAGAGGGGAACCCGACAGGAGTGCCCCCTGTCCCCCTGCTATTTGCCCTCATTTGATTCAGGTCTCTGGCGCTTACTCGAAGGAGGAAAAGGTCTTGCTGTATGCAGGCAATATACTTCTATATGTCACCGAGCCAGCAACAACAATCCCGTCCATTCTCCAGACGTTTGGGACTTATGGCACTCACTCTTGCTACAACATAAACTGGGGTAAGTCAGTGCTTTGCCACCTATATGGCTCATTTGACTCGACCGCCCTCCCTCTGAGGATCCAACTGGAAACGGATGGTTTCCATTACTTGGGCATATATGTGACTCCTCACAGGGAGATGTGTCTGTCCAGGAACCTAGGGCGGCTACTACTGAATTTTCAAGAAGAGGCGGAGCGCTGACATCCCCTGCACCTGATGCTTTTGGGGAGGGCGGCCATCTTTAAAATGATCACTCTCCCAAAACTTCTATATGCCCTGCAGAACACACATTATTCTTAATTATAGTGGAACTTGAGAACTCTACTGTTGAGCGAGGGGCACCCCAGAATAGCCCTTACAACGCCTGAGGGCAAACCCATATAACAGTGGGATCGCTCTCCCAGACGTTAGGGCCTACTTCTGGGCTGTGCATATGATGGCCATAAACGATTGGAAGTTTGCACATCAGGGATACTCCACATATAGGTTGTGATGAGCATAGTTTATACCACTGTCACATCTACACTATATGTACCGAGGGAAGGGCATCCGATAGTTGTTGCCGGCAAAGCAGATGGCACTGGAGGCCTGGAAAAAAGCCACCACATGTACAAGATGGGCGAGTAATGTAACCAGTGTAATGCCCATTTGGGAAGGAGAGATGATGTGGGAACTGGGGCAACTCAAGGGCTTCGGGCATGGGATATGCTTGGGATCTTCCAGATCAGTGATCTCTTGGAGGATGGAGACCTGATGCCCTTTTCCTCCCTTCAGAGGGAACACCAAATGCACCCAAGCCAGTACCTAAAATATGCGCTCCTGCAACATGCGTGGCAAGCAGAGGGGCTGGGAGATCTAGACATACCCAAATACCCTCCCCTTAAGGGTAGGTTGCTCATTGAAGAGCTTGAATCAAAGGCGATCTCCCTCACCAATAAAACATTCAACAACAACAACATGCCAGATACACTGGGTAAGGTGAGAGACAGGTTTGTGAGGGACGTGGGTGAGATGGATGATGTGCAGTGGGAAGCGGCCCTGATGCACCCAAGGGACGTGGCCATTAAGTCCAGGTTGCAACTGATACAGCTCAAGATATTACATTGAGTCTACTATGTCTGTCAACGACTACACAAAATGGGGAAAGTGGTGTCTCCAGACTGTATGAGATGCAAAGAAGCTAGGGGTACATTTGTGCACATGCTCTGGGGCTGCCCAGCTGTTCAGGCATATTGGACAAAGGTGGTGAGGGAATTCCGCAACATACTGGAAGCCCTCTTAAAAATGGACACGATAAAAGCAACACTCAGCCCGAAAGGGGGAAAGGTCATAAGAGGGCAACAAAACATCTGGTGGAGAACTGTGTGATCTTAGACAACTTAATTGAGGAAGTAGAATCATTACTAGGCCATAAACTTCCATCCACTCCAAAGGAGTTGCACGGCCAACTGAAGTTAGCAAATGTTTTTGAACGAAAGAGAACCATACAGGCCTGGCCTCTGGAAAAAACTCCCCCTAACTCTGGCAACTCCAACTCTGATCCTAATCCAATGAGTTCTGCTGATCTAGCATCGCCAGGAGTTCCCCAGATCCCATGTAGCAACAGATTTGCACCTCTTGGAGTAAAAGCTTGCCTGCCCCTCCTATATGCTACCATCCAGAGATATGCAAACTCAAACTGATCATGCAGTAGTGTCTGGTGTTACCGCCACTTCTGGCTCCAAGGATCTCCTAATCCAGCAGTTGAAAGTTGAAGTACCTGACCTAAAGTAAGCTTTATGATGCAGTAAAAAACTTGTGTAATGGTCATGTACTTCACCCTTTGGAGGTGAGGCACGTTCCCTCTCTTAGCATCCCCTCCCACCCAAGAGACACCCACGGCAAGCCAAGCATTCCCCCTGAAGCCACCACTCGAGCTTCAATAAGCTTTGACACACCTTCCTTGTCCTTCCCTCAGTTTTCCAAAACTCCCTATTTTCATTCTAACACGCCTAGAAGATGTCTCTCAAGAGCCACAAGAGAGCTAGGCGACAGAGGCAACAACATGTGCCTGAACCCCATTTCTCCCACTAGCATTATCGAACTACTTTGGCCCCCTAGGAGCTCATATTGTGAATCATGTAGACTGCCCCTTCTTCAAGTACCGCCCTTAACTATGCCAACATCTCGCACTGTCACCTTAATCAAAAGCGCAATTTTTGTGGTGGATATCCCTAAGTTAACAGCTGGCCGGCAATCCTTTGAAGGTATGGAATCACTTATCAATAAAGTAATCCACTCGATCAAGAGTGTGAGACATTGTTACTCAGTAATACGGGAAGATCTAGTGTATGTAGAACGGTACCCTCTTTTGGGTAACAACTGGGACTATATTAAGATCACTCTGTCAAGTGCTTCTGTAGCAAACTGACTCCTAGCCCTTGGCCTCAGAAGTGATCCGCCCCCAGGGTCTAAGATTTAGTTTAAATCAGATCTCCCAACGAGTCCCACCTTGGCTGTTAATCAGGACCTGGGAAGGGAGGCTCCTCATTTGCACAAGCCATCTCTCAATTCAGTGGATAGCATGAACGTAAACCAATGACTCTTAACATCAGCTCCTGATGCACTCCAGAAGCACCTGAACTCTTGTTCTCTCTCCTGTGGGCCGAACGAGTGTAATCCGGAGTCCCCTACCCCTTCGAGAATGCTCGCCATCGCTGAACTTACCCAGGTAATCCTGTAACTCTCACCAACACTCCTTGCAGCGTCCAAGTCACATACCCGGAGACCTCGCCTCACTCTTCATCTTCTACGGTCTCCCAAGGTCACCCTCACAGACAATCTAATGAGCCTGTCCAGCTTAGTGACGCTAAACTTTTAACCTCAGATAATTTGAAAATCATCTGCTGGAATGTGACTGGACTTAAAAATATAATATCTGATAGTGACTGGAGCCTTGTCATTGATAAGTATGATATATGTTTGTTTCAGGAAACCTGGATGTCTACTCACACATTTAGGCCTGGGTACAGGTGCTATCAGGTTATGGCAAGGAGTGTTTCGATGGGTCTGGCTTCGGGAGGATTGCGCACTTGGGTCTCTATACAGGGCTCAGTTAAGGTAATTCCTTGTCCATGTCAGGATGTTTTAATCTTGAATTTAGCTACATGCAACGGAAAGGATTTATTGTTGATTAATGTAATAGGGCTGGCAATAGCAGCAGAGATTCCCCTACTCTGTCTTTCCTAAATCAATTCTTAAAGTCAGCCAAAAAAAAGCTGATTTATTATAATGGGAGATGATTTTAATGCCCATTTTGAACCTTCCCCTCTCACTGATGACATCAGCAGGGAGGAGGATGGTGATTGGGTTATCCCTGCAATTGATTCCCTCCCAGTTAAATGCTTGACAAATGTAGATTACCAGTTGATTGATATAACCCTTTCTCATGGAGTTCAGGCATGCAATGGCCGTTCGACCTCCGACAGTAGACCCACTCCCACGTTTAGGAGAGGAAGTTATAGTAGTCACTTAGACTACCTCTTTATTAACCTTGAATTTTGGTCTGAGTTGGCTGACTTTTTTGTAACCCCAAGAATAGAAAGCGATCATGACCCTTTAACCCTTCTCATGAAGGGGCCAATACCGAATTGCTTACATACAGCACTGGATAAGGGGAGCAATAGCTTTATTCTAACCAATAATAGGAAGATCGTTAGGTGGCCCTCTCTCGAACCCAACAACACAGTACCAAAATCTACCTGGACCAAAACTTCCATAGCTATAAACCTTTTTAGAATCCACTCATCCAGGCCCAGTAGCATTCTGAAGATTCACAATGCACTCTTTGAGAAAATTAGAGCGCATTTTACCAAAAATAGGTGAGGAAAGGCCCTTAGACCAAAGCCGAATGAGTGGTTTAATGTGAATTACCTACATAAGAATTTAGAGCTCATAAGCGCTGTCAGACTGGGTGACAGAGGTACTAGAAACTTGGAGGGTCACCAAGATAGTCCCTATCTTTAAGAAGGGCTCTTGCAACGATCCAGCAAATTATCACCCAATCAGCTTAACTGTCAGGACTGTCCGGGACTATGTCTGGAACACAGTCATGGACTTGGGCAAGGACTGGTGGCTGGGTAGGAAAAGTAAGCAGAAAGAGGAGTACAGCAGTGCCCAGGATCACACAGAGAGTCAGAGGAAAAAAGGGATTCAAAGGGGAAGTTCGCACAAGGGAACAAGATGGGTAAGAATCAGAAAGCACAGGCACTCATGAGGCAATTTAACATTCAGACTAACTAAGCCTAGGATGGAAGTGTAAGACATATATGTATATTAACAACATAAACAATGAAGGGAAAGTGGGGTAAAGCACTCAGGAGCTCCACACGGTGGGACTGAAGCTCAGTAAGTTCCTCACCCACAATTGCTGTTACAGATACTGACTGCGAATAACCATATATTGGATAAACATTCAAAGGCAAGGTCCGCGGGGCTGATACCTATGGTGATGTTATAAAAGTAACTCAAAGACAATATTCACAGTGGACAAGAAACACCACTTAGGTTGTCAGCTAGCTGGCGATCAAACAGGAACAAGCAATGCGGTAACAGCAAGGGTGTAGAACTAAATTCACAGCCACGATAGACAAGGAGCTAGCAAGAAGGAGTGATTAACAGGAAAGAAGGGGAAACAAAGGACACACTTGGCAGAAAACAAGCAACAAACATACCAGGAAACTAGAGACAAGACAGCAGGAATAGGATGACAGCAAACTAGGAACTGGAACAAAGGTAATGGGAAGGAAGGCAGGTTCTGGGAAAAGGCAAATACAGAAGGTGAGAGACTCAAGGGAGCACTAGAGTAGTACTGGGTCAGGAATCAAGGAAGCACTGCAAGCAGTGCTAGTTCAGAAACAAGGAATTAGCTAAGCTCAGGAATCAAGGTAGCACTGAAGGTAGTGCAAGTTCAGGAACAAGTAATAGCAATAGCTCTGGAATCAAGGAATCTAGGAAGCACTGCAAGCAAAGCTAATTCAGGAACAAGGAATAGCTATAGTTCTGGAATCTAAGTAGCACTGGCAGGCACTGCTAGTTCTGGAAACAGGAAATAGTTACAGCTCAGCAAACAAAGAGTCAAGAGAGCACTGCAAGCAGTGCAAATCAGGAACAAGAAATAGCTGCAACTCAGGAACCGGAACAAGGAATAACTATATCTCAGGAACTCAGGAAACAAGGTAGCACTGCAGGCAGTGCTAATTCAGGCACAAGGAATAGCTATAGCTCAGGAATCAAGGAACAAGGATTAACTATAGCTCAGGAATCAAGGAATATCAAAAGCTCAGGAAACAAGGTACGGTCTCACCGGAACACAGCTACAATGACCAACACTGGACTGAAAGGAGTTTGGGCTTAAAAGAGCTCACAGTAATCACATGCATCAGGTGTGAGCAGGCTAGTAGCAGCCAGCCACAGGTGAGCTGAATTCCTCCACCCATCCTTGGCCTGCAGGGGTAGAGACAAAGCAGAGAGCAGGGAATTCTAGGTAATGTAGTTTCAAGCATGAGTGGGCTTGCTTCAAGCATGAGCAGGCTGGCTTCCTTAAAACCCGGCATGAATTGAGAATGGATGGCAATTTCCAAGTAGCGTCCAAATGGCTGGAAGTCAGTATATGCATGAAGGGGAGGGTCCAGAAGCTTATTAGAACACTGGAAACTCTCACAATTTGGTCCCCTGGTGGTGGGCACAAGAGCGCAGGGAGTGAATTGTGACAATAACTGGCAATTTGCAAACTTTTTTGTGCAAACAAGTCTTGGACAAACTCACGGCCTGGAACTTAGAAAATTCCATCCTAACTGAACTCCAGGCCGGTTTCCAATGGAAAGTTAGTACTCTTGACCAAGTTTTCTTGTTCCAACCTATTAGGTGGAAAGTGGTGTTGCTGGGTAAGGGCAGCCTGTAAGTTGCATTCATGGACTTATGAACTGCTTTTGCCTGGAAGTAAGTTGTGGCAAGTATTTTCTGCCATGAAAATTCCCCCTAACTTGCTATCCATCATCTGCTTGCATACCATGCCAGAGTCCGCAGTGGCCCAGAAGGGGAATGTATGGCCAAGATAGACATCAGTAGAGGGGTGAGTCAGGGGTGCGTGTTGGCCCCCACATTGTTTTTACTTTTTATCAATAGGTGCATAGATGTTCTGTTGAACTCAGACAGTGACTCACCCACTCTGGTAGGGAAGAAAAGTCCAGCATTACTATTCGCTGATGACACCCTCCTAATTTCTAAAACACCTAGAGGCCTCCACACCCTACTAGACAAGTTTGATCAGTTTTGCAAGCAGAGCAGTCTTGAAATTAATGCCTAAAAGACCAAATGTATGACTTTTAATGTAAAGAGGCCCATCAGGTGCAAAATCATTGTGGATTCCAAATCCCTTGAAAGAGTCAGGGAGTTTGATTATTTGGGCATTAGACTGACAGAGAAAGTAGTCAAGAGCCAGGTATGTTTAATGCACAGAACTAGCGCTATTATTAAGTTTTTAGGAGGAGTTTAACATTTTTCCAATTTCACCTGCTCAACAGGTTTATAGAGCTCACGCAGTAAGTGCAGCGCTATATGGTGCTGAGCTGTGGGGCCATACCCAAATTGAAGGTTTATCATTTGCTGAGAATGTTTTTATAAGATTGTTGCTGAAGCTACGGCAGAGCTACCCTTTACTCCCCCTGCGCTTAGATTTACATCTACACAAGATAAATGACTGCGCCAGGCTGAGGCCCATTTTGAACTGGTTTAGACTTTGGTCAACTGAAGAACTGACTCACTTCAGGGCAGCCCTAATCAATATTATCAGTAGGCCCCAGGCGTTGAAAATCCTCCTGGATCAAATATATCCAGAGCTCACTAATAAAATTAGTGGAGAGATGTTATGGCTTGACCATAGCATAAGCACTTCTAGTGTATTCCAGTCTGTGAAAAAGTCCTTTTGGCAATCCGTGAAGATGTCACACTGCGGTATACCATCTCTTGGGTCTTTAACCAACTCATTTTTTACTAAAAAAAAATGATTATAACTTTAAAGAATTCCTTGACCTCCTGCAAACCCCTCTGACAAGAAAGCTCTACATCCAGCTATGGTTGGATACCCTCTCTTTAGCTTTCTTTATGAACACATGGTCTAATACTTTGTCTAATAATGATACATGCCCGGCGTGTAAAGCAAGATGCAAAAACGCCCAGTACAAAATCCTGCGAACTAAATAGATCTGGCCACTTTATCTAAACATGAGGATGAGACACCACCAAGAGATATGTCAATTTGACACAGATCCATAGGTAGTGCTTCCTGTGTCTAGTTTTTTTAAGGCAGTCTGGTTTATCAGAAATAAGTGCCTGCACAATTAATACCTGAGCCTAGAACTAGTCAAAATATATTCTCTATGATCCAAGGAACGCCTAACTCAGTCCATTTAGACTATTGACTGCTATTGACTTTGCATTGTTCTCTTGCAGACAGTATTGGCCAGCGCATTCTATGGCATTGCTAAACAATGATTGCAAGCACTGTTTTTATCCTTTTTATATGCATTCTTAACATTTTAAATTTTATGATATTTTGTATATTGGTACTGTTGTTGTCAATTAATTCATGTAAATTCGAAATGACAAATAAATAACTACAATTATATTTGACCCTTAATATCTCAAAAACGACTGAATGGATTTACACCAAATTACAAAAAGCAAAGTCTGCGGACCAAGATCTAGCTTCCTGCTGAATTTGGTGTAATTCCATTCAGCAGTTTTTGCTATAACCTGTCTTAAAGAAGTCTATGGATAATGCATGGGGATTTTACGTTTTGGGACCCCCCTTTTTTCTCGTTACCCCCCCCCCAACTTGACGCATCACCCCGAAACATTCCAGGAAGGAGCTGATGTGGGTGGACTATTTTTTGGAAAGTTTTGTGAAGATTCATCAATCCGGACCAAAGTTATTAGCAAACAAAAAAACGCTCCGTCAATGGAAAAGCAGACCTAACTATAACTACCTAGTGGCGACCGCCGCTAGGTAATATATTACACATGTGCACATAATCTTCTGATTGTTTGTTAAAGGTGGCCCACCACCAGTTTTAGCTGTGGCCTCTTATGTACCCCCCTAAAAATCACTTCTAAAGACGCCATTGTGAAAAACTATATGAGTTTTAGTTATGTATAAGAAATCGCCTTTAGGGCGAACTCTAACAATCAAAAATAGACATTTGCCTAATGATGGTATTCCCTTTGGAACCCCATGATATTTTTACCTACTGTTATTTTCTTAAATGAGACCGTCCTTTTCTTCCGGCTGACAGAATCTTCACCTTTCTTTCTAATAGGGATTAAGACATAAAACAGAAACCTGTTTCTCACATGCACTCATTTTTCTTGTTATAGTCCGAGAAATAATGCAGTTTTGTAGGAGACATGTCTGCAGTGCATGTCTGTCCGGTGTACTGCGCAGGGCACCACCACCCGCGCAGACAGTCAAATATGATAAGTGCAGCCTGATGGAAGGTTTCACATCTTTAAAATGCCACCAGGGTTTTCAGATCTAGGGCACGCATGAAATGACCTCACGAGACTCCCGCCCTCATAACCTCATTCAATTTATGTGGTCAAAGACACAGACAGCAAGGAGGATCCGCATGAGTCAGCGGCAGAGCCTTGAACTATGAATTCTTGTCTGGAATTCTCAGTATTGCACCTACGGAGAGGATGAGATGAAAGGTGGACAGAGGATTTATGAACTGTTCTTATTTAATTTAACCATAACGTTCTTTGCTGCAAGTTTTTTCAGTGAAAAATCATTGCAGCGGCACCGGGGCTCAACTTGCCCGGGTACAAAATGCCTTTAGTGGACAACAAAATTCTTTCTCTCTTTACTGATGTTCATTGACTTAAATTCAAAGTTACCTCACCTCCCAAAATTTGAAGTCTTCAGCTTATAGGTTGAAATCTTCATATTTTACTGCAATTACAAACTTATTGGAACATTACATCTCTCTCTCTCTCTCTGTGTCATCAGTGATGGCATCAATTAAGTAATTTAACATGTCATCAGTGATGTAATATGAGAAGTCATAAGTAGTGTATGGCGGGGACACAAGTTGTAGTTAGCTCACTGAACTATAACTGGTGATAGCAGTGGGTTTTTTTAAACATTAGTTTTTAACAGATTAAACACTTAATTATAAATGTAACTTTAACCATTGATAATCTCCTATTACCATACCAAGCTATGACTCTTTAATCTTTGCTTTTTTCGTGAATTTCTGGGATTTTTTTATCATACTAAGTGAACACCCCCACTGTGCACGACCTTCTGTGTCCCACTGTGCAGCGGGGGTTGGCCCAGGCCCACAACCCATGGGCGACCACAACCCTGCTATTCACGGTCACTACAATGCACAGCCATACGTTGGCCCTGTGCTCAACCCACTGCTCGTGGCATACATCGTGCACAGTGCCAGATGGCCATAGGGTTTGCTGCCTCAGCCTGTCATCCCTCTGTTGTTCAGCTTACTGCCCCTGCCCTTCCCATCTACCCTCCATTGTCAGCTTGCTGCCCTTGCCTCTCACTCCTACCCTACATTGTCTGTGTGCTGCCAAAGCTTCTCTCACCTGCTCTTCATTGTCAGCTTGCTGTCCCACACCGCTAGCTATTCTTTGTCTGTGTGATGCTATTACCACTCCTGTTTGCCCTCTGTTGTCTGTGTGCTGCCCAAGCCCCTCCTCCCACCCTCTATTGTCAGCTTGTTGCCCTTCCATGATCATCTTGCTGCAGTGTCCCTCTCGACTGCCCTCTGTTTTCCATGACGTGCCCCTGACGTTCACACCAGCCCTCTGTGTCCTTGTGCAGCCCTTGTCCCTCCCACCTGCCATCCATTATCTGTGTGATGCCCCTGCCTCTTCCGCCAGCCCTCCATAGTGAGCTTGCTGCCCCTGCCTCTTCCTCCCATCTGCCCTCCTTTGTCAGTGTGTAGCCCATGTCTACCCTCCATTGCCTATTGTGCTGCCCCCCCCTCGCCTGTCATCCGTGTTTAGCTTGCCCCTTCCCTTCACGCCTGCCCTCCTTGATGCTTTGTTGTGTCCCTGCCTCCCCATGCCCACCAAGGTCAGCTTGCTACTCCTGCCCCTTCTGCCTGCCCTACGTGGTCCATGTGCTGCCCCTGAGCCTCGCATGTACCCTTCATTTTTCATGAGGTCCCTCAGGCCCTCCCAATGACCCTTTATTGTCTTATGCCTGGTCCCATGACGGGCCGGGTATATATATTTTTTTTAAAGGATTTGTAGTACCATAATTACCTGCCATCAAAATATTTTTTATTATTTTTGACAGAAGGGAGATTCCCACCCACTTGGCCCTGATGGTCACGGTGTGCCCACCCTGCCCCCTTATGAGCTTCTTAAAAAACTTTTCAGTACTCATGGGCCGGATCCCCAAGTCCTGTAGCGGTGGCCCCAGCATTTTGTTTCTAGCTGAGTCAAGCTGATCAGATTACTCAGTCTGCACGATCAATCCCGGTCCCACAGTACTGAAAAGGCTCAAGGGAGAAAAACGTTCTCTGGGCCAATCAGAAGGCCCCATTTTTAAATGTTCCCACTGGACCAACAGTCTAGATATACCTATTTTTATAACCCTTTTAAGGCCACCCTGAACACCTCTTGAAATGAAAATTCTCAAAAACAGTAAACGGATATTTACACCTGATCACAAAAAGCATGCTTGCTGAGTAAAGTTCTAGCTTTTTGCGAAATTCGGCTGTTTTTTCTTTAGCTGCAACAGAAGTTTTCAACGGTAATTAAATGACTAATCAATGTTATGGGGAGTCCTCTTTTTTCTTGACTGATCAATGCCCGAAACTTTCCTGGAAGGAACTGAGATAAATTAACTTTTTTTGCAAAGTTTTCTGAAGATTTGTCAAACAACAGCAAGTTATTAGTTAAAAAAGCACTCTACCTATGGAAACTCTGCTCTGATGCTCTGAACTAATCATAACTACATAGTGGCGACCACAACTGAGCTTTATGTATGTACTGAAAAAACCAAAGATTAAAGTAACGTTATAGTTAGGTGACTGTTTGGTAACAACATAATGTTTTAAAACACAGAAATTCACCAGTTATAGTTATCTCAAGTAACTATAACATGTGCCCTAAAGTAGCTATAACTCTTGCCCCCACCATGCACACTTTTTTCAACAATAATTTCATTGCAAATGTTGCAGTGATATTTTCGATTATGTCATAGAAGATTTTATGAGTGATATAATATGTAGGGCAATTAGTAGTGCAGGGCGAGGACGCGAATTATAGTAACCCGAGCACAAGATAATGATAATTGGTGGATTTCAGTGTTTTTTTTACTTTAAAACGTTACATTGTCACTGATCAATTCACCTAAGTATAACATTACTTTAAACTTTGGGTTTTTTCAGTGATTTTCTAGTTTTTTCTTTTAATCATAAAGTAATATTTTGTTCCCATACATAAAGCCACGCCCCGCGGCCAGGCCCTGTTGCCAACTCCCCAGCAGGCAGCCAACCACACGCTGTGCACGGCCGATCCCTCGCAGGCTGGCAACCCATGCCATGCACAGCCTTAGGTGACGCGGTGTAGGGTTGGACTTTGGGCCCGAGGACCCCATTCCCAGGGCCAAAACATATATATTAAGGGACGTGAGGCCCTCCTCCCCGAACCTTACAAGGCCCCCGGGACCCCATCTGCCAGGGCCGGAGCCAATAATAAAGAGAGGGGGCCATGCGGCTACCTCCCCGAGCCTCATTAGGCCCCAGGGACCACCCCCAGGGCCAAATACAATTAAACAGGGGAGAGTGGTATGCACCCCCCCTACCTGAGCTTTCTTGGGCCCCGGGACCCCATCGCCTATGGAAAAATTCAAAGGGAAGGGGGGCATGCGGCCCCTTTCCCCAAGCCTTATTAGGCCCCAGGGGCCCCATATCCCGGGCCGCATGTTATTATCAATGAGAGGGGGCCACACAGCCCCCTTCCCAAGCCTTCTCGGGCCCCGGGGACACCATACCCTTGTGCCTCCCTCCCCAATCCTATTTTGGCCCTAGGGACCTCATCCCAGAGGCCTCCATTAATTATAGGTGGGTGCCCCAGTGCTCACCTGGGCCACCACCATCCAGTTGGGGAGGCCGCAGGGGAGCCACAGAGCCTCTGCGGTCCCAGCCAATTCCCCGCATGGTGCGGGAGCTCGCATTGCTCTCGCCCGGAGGGAGCAGCTGATTTTTACATGCTCCCTCCAGGAGGGAGCAATGTAGGTTCTGTTTCAATACAAGTCTACTCCCAGCCGGCAGGAGCATTTTTAAAGCTCCCGCCAGCTGGGCACAGGCTTAGTATTTGCTCCCGTTTGGCGGGAGATTTAAAAATGCTCCCACCATACGGAACAAACATATATTTCCCTGCGCACGGTAGTGCAGGCAGGGAAACTACTGTGTCCCCAGGGTGGGCTCCCTGAGAAACAGTCACTGAGCCGGCCCCAGAGGATGGGTTACCTGGGGCCTTTAGATGCTCTGGGAGGGGGTGCACATGGCCCCTATCCCTTTTAATTAATGCAACAACCCCTTGAACAACCTCCCAAAATGCATCAGAGCCTCCTACTCTTTTCTAGACTTGGCAAGAAGCTGAAGACCTGGCTTTTCAAGGAAACCTCCAGGGCTGGCCTCACAGGTGATTGGTGCGCTATAAAAAACATAACATAATTCCCCACGTGGCAGTTTTACATTTTGGGGGAGAAGGGTGTGTGAGGAGCCATCTCCTCCTTGAGTCATCCTATGGCCCCAGGGACCCTATCCCTGAGGTCTGATGACCAGGGGTCCCCATATCCCTTAACACTGCTGTTTCCTGCCGGGAAAGGGCACGGCTTTCCCTGAACGCAGTTAACCAGGCAGGGAACACAACTTTGCTGCCGCCCGGGCGGGAGCAGAGAAATAATCTGCCCACACCCAGGCGGGAGCAAAGTTAAAGAGCCGGCTCCCATCAGCACGACTATGGAGGCTGGCTGGGGAGACGGCTGGGGGGCAATGGTGCTCTCCCATGGCTCCAACAAATTTGTATATGTTGTGGATGCCCCAGGTAGGCACTAGGGCACCCACATAAAATAACATTGGCAGTTCCTGCTGGTATGTACACGGTATGGGTGCTGGTGGGGAGCCTGCAGGGCCCGGGGTTCTAGGGGCTCTCCCCGCAGCCCCAAAAGTATTGAAATGTGAGTGCCCCAGGTGGGCACTGGGGAACCCAAGAAATGTTTAAAAAAACAGAAAAAGATGAATAACAAATGAATGGCAAGAGCTGTTCATTCATTACTCACCGCTCCATCAAGAAGCACCCCATATTGCCCTGCAAATGCATTTTGTTTTATCCTGGTGGTGCCCCTAGAAGGGGCAGGGGCGCCACCAAGCATTTTGTAATTTTCTTGAGGGCAGCATGGAGTGCCACAGACCACCATCAACATAAAGAAACACTGTAAGTTTCCTGTGTCATTGAATACATGACGTCCAGGAGACCTTACCATGTTCTTTTAAGCACTCCAAGCTGGCGCTATATGCTTGTCAGCTGGAGTGCAAGGATTCTTTGTGGTGGATTCTAGGGTTGCATTTTGTGGTCTGAAAAATGTTAAAAAATAGACTCAAAGGCATGTTGATGCTTTTTTAGGTCGAGCCTAGCGCAGCGCGCATGCGCTGCCCTATGGGGGACTTCTTGTGAGCACTCCACACTGTTCCTAAACTTCTCCGTGGGAGTTAGTTAACTCCCACATATTCTATTGGCCTTTTCGTGTGGCTTTCAGTAATGAAAGCACGCAAATGGCCAAAGACGGCAGCATGTCCCGCCTTTTCTTTTAACGTTAACTCCCCTGGCCTAGGGGTCTCGGGAGCGAGCAGTGGCGCGCATTGTGCCAGCTGCATACCTCCCTTATCGTGATCTTGGGTCATGTTCCTAAGTAAACAAAGCACAGTCGCTTTCGCGGCCGCGCTTGTTTGCATCTTGGCTCCTGTCACATCAGTCAAATGCCCCAGCGTAAACTACAGACTTCACCAGCGGCGGCGCGGACTGAGTGAAACACCCGGGATCCTACAAATGAAAGCGTGTTCACTGACAGCTGTTGTTACAAGCCCTCTTTGTTTCTGTGCATGCGCACAACTAAAGGAAAGCACTCTGGCAAAAACGCGTTCCTTCAGTGACTTTATCTATCAGACTTGTTTACAGAATGACATCTGGCAAAGTACTGTGGAATGTGATACATTTGCCTGCTCTACAATATCTCAGAGGAAACCCTGCATAACAGATGCAGTTGCCCTTCCTGACAAAGCTTTGATACGGTGTATCGATATACGAGGCAAATCCTAGATGGTATCTTGCAGGAAATCTGCACATTAATAACACGCCAGGCTATCTTGCTCCTGTTTGTTTTTCCCGGATTACAATCTCCTGCGATTGCCTGTACACCTGATCTTTACATGGAACAAAGGGGATACTTGTATACCTTGTCGCCAGTCTGAACAGCAAGCACAACAGAGCCACCTTCAAAGCAGGGCAGGGCAGCTCGGTTTCCAGTTGCTAAGTTCAATTGTTCTAGTAAATCTTAACGCCCGGGCCCCCACCTCAGACATCTCGGTTCTTTAATATGTGGAAAATGGGTCAAACATGCCCCTCGTGCCGCGAGGTGCCGTGAAAGGTTATACGTTATGACATATTCAAATATTGCGCCTATAATATGAGTCAGCGGCTTCCATAAATCTATGGAGGTGACAGGGAGCCGGAAAAGCTTCTTCCAGTCACTTGTGCTCACCGTGAAAATTCACTTCCGAGCAGCAAGAACATTAAGTAAACCCAACACGAAATGTAGAGTGGAGATCTGTCTTGGAAGGGTTACAGCGCGTTAAGGAGTCTGGAAAGCTCCCCAAAGCAGTAAAGATTATAAAGTGCAGAAGTTGGCGTTGTGGAGTGACTTCCCGTGCTGGAGTACATGCTAAGCCCAGTGCAATGCCGGAGCCTGTGATCTCGGCGCTGCTGGCCCATTAATGTCTTTGATGGGGGTCTGGGTGCAGTTCCCGCATGGTATCACTTTTGTAACACGTAATTGAAATCTGTTTTATTGCGCGACCTAGACAGCCATAAAACGAATGCTGCCGAATTAGAGGGTGGCCTTTCAAGCACTGGGAGGGCATCCATGGTGAAGGCATGTTGGCTAAGATAAAACAAACGATATGCCTGTGGTGACACAGGAGACAGATTTCTCAGCCGCTGCGTGACAGTAGCACTATATTTACATGTAAAACTATTTTTATTACTACAACTGGTTTCTGTTGTGTAATTCTATATTCACCCACACCGAGGCTGGTCTCTTTTGATAAATTGAGGCTTCCTCCGAACCACTTCCGTCTGTCCAAGTATTCATCAGTCCAAGCATTCATTCGCCAAGCTGTAGATAAGATAGCTCAGTGGGTTGGGTGTCTGCTAATCAGATTGGTTTTTGGCTTTCGGGTTACAGGCCTGACTCCAGAGGCAGCTGGCTATTCTTTTCAACCATTTTGAGGAGATAAAATGGGGAGAAAGGGTCTATGTAATGTAAGCAAACATCCTCAGACGTGAGGACATAATTTAATCTGTTGTGTGAGCTGCATAAATGGTCATAAATGGTCAGCACCAGCACAGAACTAGTGCAGCACCACCTCACCATCAGCACAGCACTATCAGCATCAGCACAGTACTACATCTGCATTAGTGCACCATCACCACCACAGCCCCACCTCAGCACCAGAGCTGCCCCACCTCAGCAGCACCAGTTCAGAACCACAGAGCACCAGCTCACTACCACAGAGGACCACCTCAGCTTGACTCAGCACCACAGCATAAATCAGCACCACCTCAGTATCACCGCAGTATCACTCAGCATCATCTCCGCATCAGCACACCACCACCTCAGCATCACTCAGCACCACCTCGGTCTCCCTTCAGAATCTGGCATTTGTTGATTCTCCCCTAGTCTCCGTCCGCTGCTAGTGTTGCAATTCAGGTACCTCTTCACAACCTCCACCTTCTCGTTGTTTATGCCCCCCTCTAAAAAAAAAAAACCGATAACAAACCAGCATTAGAACAGGTAGGAGGAAGTTGTCAGCATTGCAAGGACACAACAACTAGAAGATGTCTTTTTAGTTATATATAAAGTAACAAAAATGCTTATAACACGTTTTTATTATAACTTTTCAACTTGATGCACAACAGCCACACTGCTCTACAGCATAGCTTAAAGACATTGGAAAAGCCAATAGCTCTGGTTAAACACTTATAAGGTCCCAAAGGCGAGACCTATTGGCTATGCCAATGCTTGTTTAGTAAGGGTTTACTGAAAATATTTTATGACAATCCTTTTTATTAAATATTGCAATGTGTGAATTTATGAGATATGCATTTGATTATAATTACCAGTGACTTTTTGACAGTGGCAATAGGCCTACTGTTTATATGTTGATGTGCTGACCCCCTGATAAAGGCAATAGGCCCAGTTTTTTATATTTTGGTGTTTTGACCCTTTGACAAAGTCAGTAGTTCTGCCTTACTTAACGTGACATCCTTTATATTGTTTTTTTTTAAATTCTTTTTATTGAATAAGAAAAACAAGCATTTGATATAATAAAGTGACATCATGCATAAGTACCATAATCACCATCGATTTGTCGATATATTCCAACAGTACCACCTTTATATTGTTACATCACATAGACAGCCATGTGTGCCTGCTGAGTGTGTGTTGGGAGCCTGCTGCCGGTCTCTATGCCCAACCCCACGCTGTGCACGGCTAATAGCTGTGCACTGCATGGGGTAGGGTATCCAACTCCATGCCGCGCACGACCAAAGGCCATGCACAGCGGAGGTTGGGCACCAGCCGGGGGCTGGGTAGATGCTAGAGGCACGCCCCAATCATTAGTAAATGGAGTGTATTTAGTCCTGTATGAAATCTGAGTATATCTTGCTCAAGTCGCAGATGTGTTGGATGAGCAGCCCACTATGTAGATCCCTGAACAAGTAAAGGCCTTATAACAAACCTCCTATATCTCACTGGACAGATGGGCAGTATGCTCAATGATTTCGATCTCTGGCCTCTGGTTGGCTGGTAAAGCTGAGGTTATGACCACATTACCCCCAGTGGTATAGGTACTACAGGGCACCCCGACATACTTGGCCAAAAAACTAACCACCTCAAGCGGACATTGATTGGTATACCAGGAGCCAGGGATTCATGAGAATTGAAACTAAGAAGTGCAAAATGAGTAAAAAGAAAGAAGGCAAATCTCTCCACTTCCAAGATCTGGAGCAATATCTCCAAGCACATCAGAACCGCAGTTTAGATAGAAACTAAAAACAACATTTCAAGGCGTGTTACGCCATGCACAGTAGGAACTGAATAGTTCCCTGCCTCACTATTAACTATCCTGAATCTTACCACACTACTCTTGCAAAGTGTTTGACATTCTGTTGCTTACCAGTTAAGTTTGCATTATGGAAGTACCACTATGGTTAACAGGGTAGGGTTGGCTACTGGGCATTTCAGAGTTGGGTCCAGTTTTGTTGCAGGGCACCTGCCGGCCACGTTTCTACTTGCAGCGCTCCTAAATAAACAATGCAAAAATAAATAGTTTTAAAGCATGCTTAAAGAATACCTTAAAATCATTAGTTTCTGCATTGTTTAGAATGAAATGCCTGGTAGCCGGTCAGGCCCTCAATGCCAACATGGATACATGCATGCAGTGTTTCAAATGCAATCGATAAAAGTGTGTACGTTTTCTGCACAATTCTGGAGAGGAACTAAAAAATATTCTAACCCTCCATGAGATAATGATTTCTATGAAGCAGCAAATCATCTGTGTGGACAGAGAAAATGATGTACTGTTTCTATCCCTGGATGGGAGTAGGATCCATTAGGTCAAATAGCTCTGAAAATAGCCTACCATAGATCTCCTTGTGTTACAGCAAACAAATGATGGACGTAATGCTGACAATGCAAACATTCTCCCCCAGTCAAAAGATCTGGGTTAAATCCATCGTTCTTTTGCCCACTACGCCACCCCAGTTTGGACCCAGCCATATGCAAATCAGTCTTGACCCTGTGCCCCATGGGAACAGTCCAGACCGAACTGCCAGGCCAGGTCCTCCCTGGACCGGAAACAAGCATCCTAGGACCGGTTTCAGGGTATGTCACCCTTCTTCAGCCAGGCTAGCTTGAATCCAGTGGCGCAGTGAGCAAGGGACCCACGTCTGGGCATACCCATCCCACTTAGGGCGAAAAGTGTTACAGCAAACAAATGATGGACGGAATGCTGACAATGCAAACATTCTCCCCCAGTCAAAAGATCTGGGTTAAATCCATCGTTCTTTTGCCCACTACGCCACCCCAGTTTGGACCCAGCCATATGCAAATCAGTCTTGACCCTGTGCCCCATGTGAACAGTCCAGACCGAACTGCCAGGCCAGGTCCTCCCTGGACCGGAAACAAG
Source organism: Calotriton arnoldi (assembly GCA_963921515.1). NCBI lineage: Eukaryota > Metazoa > Chordata > Amphibia > Caudata > Salamandridae > Calotriton > Calotriton arnoldi. Next base: position 135,165 of record CAWUFW010015806.1, on the reverse strand, counting down.
CATCCTAGGACCGGTTTCAGGGTATGTCACCCTTCTTCAGCCAGGCTAGCTTGAATCCAGTGGCGCAGTGAGCAAGGGACCCACGTCTGGGCATACCCATCCCACTTAGGGCGAAAAGTGTTACAGCAAACAAATGATGGACGGAATGCTGACAATGCAAACATTCTCCCCCAGTCAAAAGATCTGGGTTAAATCCATCGTTCTTTTGCCCACTACGCCACCCCAGTTTGGACCCAGCCATATGCAAATCAGTCTTGACCCTGTGCCCCATGGGAACAGTCCAGACCGAACTGCCAGGCCAGGTCCTCCCTGGACCGGAAACAAGCATCCTAGGACCGGTTTCAGGGTATGTCACCCTTCTTCAGCCAGGCTAGCTTGAATCCAGTGGCGCAGTGAGCAAGGGACCCACGTCTGGGCATACCCATCCCACTTAGGGCGAAAAGTGTTACAGCAAACAAATGATGGACGGAATGCTGACAATGCAAACATTCTCCCCCAGTCAAAAGATCTGGGTTAAATCCATCGTTCTTTTGCCCACTACGCCACCCCAGTTTGGACCCAGCCATATGCAAATCAGTCTTGACCCTGTGCCCCATGGGAACAGTCCAGACCGAACTGCCAGGCCAGGTCCTCCCTGGACCGGAAACAAGCATCCTAGGACCGGTTTCAGGGTATGTCACCCTTCTTCAGCCAGGCTAGCTTGAATCCAGTGGCGCAGTGAGCAAGGGACCCACGTCTGGGCATACCCATCCCACTTAGGGCGAAAAGTGTTACAGCAAACAAATGATGGACGGAATGCTGACAATGCAAACATTCTCCCCCAGTCAAAAGATCTGGGTTAAATCCATCGTTCTTTTGCCCACTACGCCACCCCAGTTTGGACCCAGCCATATGCAAATCAGTCTTGACCCTGTGCCCCATGGGAACAGTCCAGACCGAACTGCCAGGCCAGGTCCTCCCTGGACCGGAAACAAGCATCCTAGGACCGGTTTCAGGGTATGTCACCCTTCTTCAGCCAGGCTAGCTTGAATCCAGTGGCGCAGTGAGCAAGGGACCCACGTCTGGGCATACCCATCCCACTTAGGGCGAAAAGTGTTACAGCAAACAAATGATGGACGGAATGCTGACAATGCAAACATTCTCCCCCAGTCAAAAGATCTGGGTTAAATCCATCGTTCTTTTGCCCACTACGCCACCCCAGTTTGGACCCAGCCATATGCAAATCAGTCTTGACCCTGTGCCCCATGGGAACAGTCCAGACCGAACTGCCAGGCCAGGTCCTCCCTGGACCGGAAACAAGCATCCTAGGACCGGTTTCAGGGTATGTCACCCTTCTTCAGCCAGGCTAGCTTGAATCCAGTGGCGCAGTGAGCAAGGGACCCACGTCTGGGCATACCCATCCCACTTAGGGCGAAAAGTGTTACAGCAAACAAATGATGGACGGAATGCTGACAATGCAAACATTCTCCCCCAGTCAAAAGATCTGGGTTAAATCCATCGTTCTTTTGCCCACTACGCCACCCCAGTTTGGACCCAGCCATATGCAAATCAGTCTTGACCCTGTGCCCCATGGGAACAGTCCAGACCGAACTGCCAGGCCAGGTCCTCCCTGGACCGGAAACAAGCATCCTAGGACCGGTTTCAGGGTATGTTACCCTTCTTCAGCCAGGCTAGCTTGAATCCAGTGGCGCATTGAGCAAGGGACCCACGTCTGGGCATACCCATCCCACTTAGGGCGAAAAGTGTTACAGCAAACAAATGATGGACGGAATGCTGACAATGCAAACATTCTCCCCCAGTCAAAAGATCTGGGTTAAATCCATCGTTCTTTTGCCCACTACGCCACCCCAGTTTGGACCCAGCCATATGCAAATCAGTCTTGACCCTGTGCCCCATGGGAACAGTCCAGACCGAACTGCCAGGCCAGGTCCTCCCTGGACCGGAAACAAGCATCCTAGGACCGGTTTCAGGGTATGTCACCCTTCTTCAGCCAGGCTAGCTTGAATCCAGTGGCGCAGTGAGCAAGGGACCCACGTCTGGGCATACCCATCCCACTTAGGGCGAAAAGTGTTACAGCAAACAAATGATGGACGGAATGCTGACAATGCAAACATTCTCCCCCAGTCAAAAGATCTGGGTTAAATCCATCGTTCTTTTGCCCACTACGCCACCCCAGTTTGGACCCAGCCATATGCAAATCAGTCTTGACCCTGTGCCCCATGGGAACAGTCCAGACCGAACTGCCAGGCCAGGTCCTCCCTGGACCGGAAACAAGCATCCTAGGACCGGTTTCAGGGTATGTCACCCTTCTTCAGCCAGGCTAGCTTGAATCCAGTGGCGCAGTGAGCAAGGGACCCACATCTGGGCATACCCATCCCACTTAGGGCGAAAAGTGTTACAGCAAACAAATGATGGACGGAATGCTGACAATGCAAACATTCTCCCCCAGTCAAAGATCTGGGTTAAATCCATCGTTCTTTGCCCACTACGCCACCCCAGTTTGGACCCAGCCATATGCAAATCAGTCTTGACCCTGTGCCCCATGGGAACAGTCCAGACCGAACTGCCAGGCCAGGTCCTCCCTGGACCGGAAACAAGCATCCTAGGACCGGTTTCAGGGTATGTCACCCTTCTTCAGCCAGGCTAGCTTGAATCCAGTGGCGCAGTGAGCAAGGGACCCACGTCTGGGCATACCCATCCCACTTAGGGCGAAAAGTGTTACAGCAAACAAATGATGGACGGAATGCTGACAATGCAAACATTCTCCCCCAGTCAAAAGATCTGGGTTAAATCCATCGTTCTTTTGCCCACTACGCCACCCCAGTTTGGACCCAGCCATATGCAAATCAGTCTTGACCCTGTGCCCCATGGGAACAGTCCAGACCGAACTGCCAGGCCAGCATTCCGTCCATCAATTGTTTCTTTTGCATTTGTCGCCCTAAGTGGGAAGGGTATGCCCAGACGTGGGTCCCGTGCTCACTACACCACTGGATTCAAGCTAGCCTGGCTGAAGAAGGGTGATGCCCTGAAACCGGTCCCAGGATGCTTGTTTCCGGTCCAGGGAGGACCTGGCTTGGCAGTTCGGGCTGGACTGTTCCCACAAGGAACAGGGTCAAGACTGATTTGCATATGGCTGGGTCCAAACTGGGGTGGTGTGGTGAGCAAAAGAATGATGGATTTAACCCAGATCTTTGTGACTGGGGGTGAATGTTTGCATTGTCCAGCATTCCGTCCATCAATTGTTTCTTTTGCATTTGTCGCCCTAAGTGGGAAGGGTATGCCCAGACGTGGGTCCCGTGCTCACTACACCACTGGATTCAAGCTAGCTTGGCTGAAGAAGGGTGATGCCCTGAAACCGGTCCCCGGATGCTTGTTTCCGGTCCAGGGAGGACCTGGCTTGGCAGTTCGGGCTGGACTGTTCCCACAAGGAACAGGGTCAAGACTGATTTGCATATGGCTGGGTCCAAACTGGGGTGGTGTGGTGAGCAAAAGAATGATGGATTTAACCCAGATCTTTGTGACTGGGGGTGAATGTTTGCATTGTCCAGCATTCCGTCCATCAATTGTTTCTTTTGCATTTGTCGCCCTAAGTGGGAAGGGTATGCCCAGACGTGGGTCCCGTGCTCACTACACCACTGGATTCAAGCTAGCCTGGCTGAAGAAGGGTGATGCCCTGAAACCGGTCCCAGGATGCTTGTTTCCGGTCCAGGGAGGACCTGGCTTGGCAGTTCGGGCTGGACTGTTCCCACAAGGAACAGGGTCAAGACTGATTTGCATATGGCTGGGTCCAAACTGGGGTGGTGTGGTGAGCAAAAGAATGATGGATTTAACCCAGATCTTTGTGACTGGGGGTGAATGTTTGCATTGTCCAGCATTCCGTCCATCAATTGTTTCTTGTGCATTTGTCGCCCTAAGTGGGAAGGGTATGCCCAGACGTGGGTCCCGTGCTCACTACACCACTGGATTCAAGCTAGCCTGGCTGAAGAAGGGTGATGCCCTGAAACCGGTCCCAGGATGCTTGTTTCCGGTCCAGGGAGGACCTGGCTTGGCAGTTCGGGCTGGACTGTTCCCACAAGGAACAGGGTCAAGACTGATTTGCATATGGCTGGGTCCAAACTGGGGTGGTGTGGTGAGCAAAAGAATGATGGATTTAACCCAGATCTTTGTGACTGGGGGTGAATGTTTGCATTGTCCAGCATTCCGTCCATCGATTGTTTCTTTTACATAGATCTCCTTGTGTCACAAGTGTCAAGTCCGCCTCTGTCGTTTGTAGTGGCATTTATGTGAAGATGGAAGGCAAGCTCCTTGTCAAAGAGTTATGCAGACTGTGTGATAACTCCACTTGTCTTGGACGGGTTTCCATTGAGCCAATCATAAGTCCAGGGATAGAAATTTTTCAATGGCGGCTGACATCTACAGGGGGGGGGCGTGCAAATATTAAAAAATAAAACTTACCTGAACCGAAGTCCTCTGCTCCGGACCTCTTCCGATGAACTGCGTGCTGCTTGTGGGCACCAAGCCTGGCACTGTTCTCAGGCTGTGAGAGCAGCGTCCTGATTGGAGTGAGTGGCCTCACTCGGCACTCCACAGCACCTGGAGGCCTACACTTACTCTAATCCAGCTGTCTTAAGACAGCTGGGTTAGAGGTTTCAAATTGTGCATGTATGGTTGGCCGTTGCAAGATGGCTGGCCAAAGCGACATGCGCACTTTGAAAAGTGCATGAACAGCCCACTTTCCTCCCTGCTACTGTCATTCAGCAGCGGCCCTGCCCCCGTCCTGACGCTCAGTTCAGGACTGGAGGATGAAAAATAAAATGGTAATGTATTACCATTTCATTTTTCGTCTTTGGGGTTAATTTAAGTGGGGTGACGCTCCTCCGCTCCAATGGAGGAGCCGCCCCTGATAGATGGTGTGTGTCAAGTACAAATCTAATGCAAGACACTGCTTATCTGCTTTTGTGCAGTGGCAAGGCATTTTTAGACTCAGCATGGCCAGTGACATCATTTGAGTGCTCCTGTAAGTAAATACAGTGCTACACAATGTTTTGTCATTTGGCCATGCAGTACTATGTATTTTCAGGCAGCACTCTGATGCCCAATGTTTAGTAAATCTGGGCCCTTGCTTCCACATGAGTAAATCATTGCTAAGCCAGCCAACCTCCTTGTCACTACAGTAAGTCCAGGAATGGGTCTAGTTGGATTTTGGGGGCTGTTTCTCAGTTTGCTGGTGATTTCTTTTAAAGAGTTAAATCTGTGCTCAAAGCAGCCAGTGGAACCTTGTTGGCTTGTCTCTTATCTCATAGAACCCTCGGGTCTAAGACGATAACAAAGAGAAGAGAGACAACATCTAAGGTAAGCCCCTAGGGATATCCCTTTGTTAGGACGAAATACCTCGCCCACCATAGGTGGCATGCTTCATCATTGGGATTCTCCTTGTGATGGGAAAACCTAGTCCCGCCACGGGTTAGAAACCCCTCTCTGAGAGGCAGGAGCTCAGGGATGTTTTGTTCCTAGTTTTGGATGTACTAAATCCAACAATGATAGGTAGAAAACTAGGTGGGGTGAGGTACGCAGCGCAAAAGAAACTAAGGTAGTGAGGAAGTGAGGTAAAACTGGCTACCAGGTACGTAATACAACTTCATCAGCTCTTCCTGGGGCCAGGATTAAAACAAAGGCACTAGCAGGGGTAATATATACCTGCGGGGTGGTGACAAGAAGGAAAAAAGGTCTACATGTTTCAGCTTATTGACCCTCTACAGAGATATCGCGGCTTTCATCAGGACCGGGGTGTGCTGCTGCTTGATATACTAGTATTTTTTCACACTAATATGAATCGTAAAAAAAGTGTTAGCAAGGTGTAAAAATTATGACAAAAATTCTAAAAGAGATTCTAAGTAACGGACGATACAGAATACAACACCAGTGATCTTTTTCTTCTGTGAGGATTCACTGGTGGTACCTAAACAGAAATATAATGAATAAACAAAAAGCATAAGTAAATAGTATAGACATTGTCACTCTTCGATTTGTTGACTTCATAGCAGTTTAAATGTGCTGCTGCATGCAAAACACTGTGAATTAACCATGTGGATGCATGCAAACACGAAAACAAGATTGTATCTTCATGTCTTACCCGTACACTACGGGGGAATCGCCTCACCTTAACCTGGCATACAGCTCAGGGTGGGGGGCACCGCTCTGTGGAAACATATATAAGAAAATGTACTGAACTCGCTTGTATGTCATCATTTCTTATATGTTCTTTTTCAGAATCCAAGTATATTCGCCAAAGGAAGAAAATAATTAAAATATGTCAGAAGGTACAGATTAAAGGACTGCCTAATAACCAGCAACTCAAAAGTCAAAGAATTATCGGCGGGGTCTGGGAGGGTGGGATGACCCTTCATTTATCCCCCAAGGTTTTTAGGGTAATATATCATTAGCCACTCTCGTTCTAATCTGTAGAGCCTATAGATATACAGGAGCTACGATCGGCGATTCCAAAATCATGCAACCTTCCTTAAAATATGGAAAGGTATATGTTGCAGCCGCTTCCAAAAGCATGAGCGCTGTCAATGTAGGAGCGGTCTCGGCTCCGACTAGGATAAAGCGTTAGTTAAAGAGAATCTGTCCGTACATTGTATGGACAGCACTAGGTACAAAAAGTATCCAAACAATACCATGGAGCCCCAAACGATTGCGCACATTCAGGGCACAAGTGCTAAAAAAAGAAGTGGGGGGACTAACCTAGTTAATCAGTATGCAAGTGGCATCGCAGCGCGTGGCATCGTAGCGCGTGACATCGCGGCGGGTGACATCGCGGCGCGTGACATCACAGCGTGTGACATCACAGGAACTGGCATCACAAGAAGTGACATCAGATCTTAAGCCCTCACATATATGTTTAGCAGGTGTATCATGAGTACATTTGAGCACATTTCGAGCATACTTGCAAACCCTCCTGATTTTGGCAGAAGATTCACACTTTTGTAAGCTACTCATAAAACAATGTTACCTTTTATCAGCGTTAAGTTTTCTCTAGCCATAGTGCTTTAAAAGAAATAGTGATATTTAAATTATTACAACGCCTCCTCAGGGGTATAAGCGCAATATAAATGCTATTTATTAAGTGCACATACTGGGAAAGATCAACACATCTGACTTCTTACAGTGCATGCATATCTCCTAAACAGAGCCTGAACAAAGTTAAAAGCTGCCTCTCTTCAGTATGTGAGAAGTGCTAACAAGGTGTGAGCCTTTGTTTCCCCTCTGCTGCATTTGCATCAGGTGTGAGGCTCCTGACTGCTCCCAGCCATGAGACTCCAACAAAAGGAGGCCTGATGACCCCTCAGATTCGGCCTTTGTTATGGGCCCAGCAGGAGTCAGAACTAAGCGAGCCCTGTCCCCGCCTGCACGTGGTTGCAGATGGAATGCAGATAACAACGTGCAGGCGCTGCTGAAAGTGTCCCGGTGTTTGGAAATTACACCGGGACGAATTCAGCATATTTTAGTGGGGCCACACTTCTTGGCAGGGTGGACGGCGTCCACCCTGTGAAAAAAAGTGGGGGGACGCCGTCCACCCGCGTGTACCCCCGACTCGTGCCCTGCGCACATTGTACTTGATGCGGGAGCTGTTTATAACAGGCGCCGCGTGTAGTCTTATGGTTAAAGATTAGGGAGCTAACCCTCACAGGTCTTAAAATATATTTTTTCCCTTGGACCCTCTCCCCCCCTCCTTGTGTATACATTGTTTCTTATCTCCCCATCCAATCATATAAATGTTTATGGGGAGGTAGTTGCGAGAGGCCTGTCTTGGGCGGCTGCTGGTTTGTCTCCTGCAATCCTTGTTGTGGGGAATCTCCCAGGCAGCCCTGCCTGAAGCTCTGGTCCCCAGGGGAGGTGTTTGTTTCACGTGTAGAGCGGTGTCAGCACCGTCCTCTGCAGGGCATTGGTAAGTAACACCTCCGACAGTCTCTGAACTCAGGAAAAGGGTTTAGACTTGATGTTTGGTCTTCCGGATTTGATCCCATTGAAGGAGGGATGCTTATGGCCTGTTCAGGAGATGCTGTTGGGGCGATGTAGGGGGTGTTACTTTGGTAGACTAGACAGTAGGAGCACTGGCACTGGCTGGGCCTGTTCCTCCGCCAGAGGCCAGGCAGTAGGAGGCTGAGAGCCTACATCAGAAGACGCTATTGACAGACTAAATCACTGCATTCAAGCATGCGAACAGAGGGAGAGAGGTGGCGGGGCTCGTGCTGGATCATGGAGAATTGGCTGCTGCACTCATCTGGGTACAGTAGCTGTTGGGACACAGCAAAAAAGGTAACTAGTACTAAAGCGATTGGGTATAAAAGACGATTTAAAGAATTATTGCAAAAAGTCAGTGTGATAACTCTGAGATGGCAGTGTTGCAATAGGACTATAGCGTTGTGTTTTAATCCAAACAATACAAAAAAAAATACAAAGTGTTCTTAACATAACGACGACAATGACACAAAACATTATTCGAAAAAAATAATGTCGTTGAAAAAACCTACTTGAAATGTTGCAAATGTTTTTTGTCTAACCTCAAAACTGTGGGCTGTGGTCGTCGAGGCACCTTTCTAGGTCTCGCCTACGCAGCGCGCATGCGCTGCATAGGAAAAAGACCTTTAGCCATCGAGTTGGTTTTGAGGCCAAAAACGTGCACGCGTTGCATTGCTTTCAATGGCAACGCGTGCACGTTTGGCGATTCCCTTGCGGGAGCGAGCAGCGGCGCCATATGTTAGCAATTATCGCGCCTTGCTGCTCGCTCCCGCAAGGGAATCGCGCAGGCCCCCTCCTCTCTCCCCTCCCCCTGCTGCCGCGCAAGGCGCGCGCGCTTGTGCTTGTTCTTTTTCTATCTGTCATTCGGCCTATGTTACTTGTCTGTCTTGGTTTGTCTTTTTCCATGCCATGACGTCTGTCTGCCTGTGTCTTACTGATTGCTTGCATTTTACTCTACGTGTGCCTGCTTTTCTAAGTCTGTCTCTGTCTTTCACTGTAAACCTGTTTATGTCTCACTTTGTCTGTTACTTTCTATGCCATTCTGCCGATTTCCCTGTCTTTCTGGGTACCTGTCTGGTGCTCTGTCTGTCTCTCTCTACGTCTGTGTGTCTGTTTGCCTACTTTTAACCCTGAGTGCCTATATGTGTCTGACCCTAATTAAGGCTGTTTCCATCCTGCCTGTCTACCTGTTAGTCGTCTGTGTGCAGTCGCTATCGCGGTCTCTCTGATTTTCAGTTGCCGAACATATTATTCTGTGCATCTGCCTATTCCAAATTCATTTTGTGTGTCTCGGTCTCTCATTTTGATGGCCGTTCTGTCCATCCTCTATGTGTCCCCAACCCTGCCCGTGTGTTTCTGTTCTATTCCCTGCATATCCCGCGCCCTGGTGCCTTTTTCTTTCTTCAGTGTCCTAGTGATTACTCAGTGGGCCTCACAACCTCGTTCTCTTTTACTCCTAAAATTGCATATAATTGCAAACTTACTCGTCGACTACCCGCCTGTACACAGGCCGAGCGGCTCCATGCCACGCGTGACGTTGTTTTCAGTCCTAGCTGTTTGCCCTGCAGCATATTGCGCGCTTTTACTTACAGTTTTGTTTTTAACATTGAAATTAGAGGCTCACCAACCTCAACATGCTAAACGCTGATTAAAGAGTCATGGCTGCTAGAACACGTCATGGCCTGGGGCCTCTAGACAGCTACGTTCAGTCCCTCTGATCTCATACAAACAGCCCAGTTATTGGCTTTCGGGCAACGACTATAGTCCCAACAACACGACTCTTTTCTACCTCCCCCCTCCACTGCTTTTAAAAGTCCGAGGTCATTAAGCCTCTCTCGCCTCTCCCCCCTTACCATTGGTTGACAACCCCGAGCTGCGTAAAATGCGCCTCCAAGCTCCACTCTAGGGTCTAGTTCCTCTTCTGTGTTCACAACTCGTTTAAACATACATATCTAACCTATTGTTCCTTCATCTCCACTATGTTATAGTCTCAGAGTATTAAAATGTTTGTGCACACGTCCTCGCTCATTCCTCTGCTGTTTAATATTACAAAGAAACTTAAATGTTTTCATTTTATCACACCCTTCCCACGCACATACCTCAAACGTAACTCCTTGCATCTTTCTTTAGATACCCAGAGGCAGCTTCACCATATCATAGACCAACATTCCTCAGGCCCATCTGACTATTCCCTAAGCCCGCCATTTCCTATTTATGTCGCAGGTGCAGCTTGAGGAGTCCATCCAAAAGGACCACTGATCAGCCAATCGAAGTGCATTAGAAACAAGCATTGGCATAGCCAATAGGTCTCGCCTTTGGGACCTTATAAGTGTTTAGCCATGCAACAGTTGATGTTGTTGCACCAAGGATATTGTGCTGCATAACTAAATACTTATAAGGTCCCAAAAGCGAGACCTATTGGCTATGCCAATGCTTGTTATCCATTGCTGATGAGATCACAAACGACTTTATCGGCGACATTACACAGAATAATGTCAGTGACCTCAATGACATGAACACTTGTCCTCAGCAATGTACACGAATTCAATGTACATCCATTGGGCGCCTTTATGATGTAAAGCATTCCTCTTTTTAAGTGTAACAAGAGACACATTGGACACATTCTACAAATGTGTAAAGAACAATGATCAGAAGATTGATGTACAATAAAACATGCACATCTACTGCGCAAAGTTAATTGGCTTATGTTCACTGCGTGTATTGTGCTTTGTCGCGACATATGCTGTTTGTTTACACTTTGACTAACTGAACTCATGTGTTTTCCTAACACCTCATAGATGACCTCTATTTTGAGGTTATACATCATGTCAATGATATGTTTCATTATGTTATGAAAAACGCTCGTGTGATATGCAATGGCATGTTTTCAGTGGAATTACAAATATTGGGCCCTATGTACCAAACAATCTTGTGGTTGCAAACCCTGCGATTCGCAAAATCACAGAGTTTGTGACTATAAATGAAAGTAGTGAAAAGTACAAAACCATTTTTGCGAGCTTCTTTTCAAAAAATGTTTTGCGTTTGTTAAAGCCAATGCAAGGATGAAGGTCTGCTTCCCCTTGCAGGCCACCGTCCCTGAATTCGAAGCCATTCACAGGTGTCACAAATTGCTACCTGCTAATTGATATTCATTTGTCAAGTCATTCTGCGACCCCCTGTGAATCAACAACCTATTAGTGAATAGGTTGCATTGCAAATTGTAAAGCCATTCGCAAATCAGTTGGGGTGCAAATTGAACGTCCTGGTTTGTGAATGGGTCTTTGAACACCCGGCCCATGATCTTTTTGGAGGTGTGAGTTAGGGAACAGGTATGTAAACCTTTTTGCACTGTCCAATATATGTGTATCCCCTGCTTCTAACGCCATTTTTTTTTTTTTTTTTTGTGCTGAATGGCTGAATGCTCCTACTTTTTCTTTTTGAACCTGTAGTTACTTTCAGCCTGAAATTATGTTTTTCTTTTTGTAACTTCAGTGAATTTCACCCTGAGCTCTTTTTAGTGGGCAGTGGTTCAAGTGTCCTCATGAGTTCCCTTGACATGGGCGGAGGAGTGTAACACTTGGCCTCAGCAGAACAAGGACACACTGTGAACTGGTGTCTACTGTTCAGAGCGAGGTGTACTGTTGAAAGGCGGCAGGTCCTTCCCATCTAAGCCATGTTTTTTTTCCTCCAATCTGTAGGCATTGCCCGGTAGTATCAACACTGGATTACCATGCAGGCTCCTTTGAGGTGTCTGGATCCTGGTCCTGTTCTGTTCTCGGAATACCTGGAATAGTCGCTTTGCTTTGTCTTCATGGAAAAGGATGTGATGTGCGAGATTGATGTCAGAGGGTTTCATTTGTTTGCCGCTTCCTCCTGCCCTTGGCATTTGAACCTGCTGTTATCCAGGTGGTGGCAAAACTTGTAGGGTTGACCCCATGTAGGTTGGGTGGCACTATGATGCAGTGGCGTAGCTAGACCTACTGCCACCCGGGGCAGCCTCTAAGTTTGCCGCCCAGTGCAGGTAAGAGCGGGGGGTGGGCGGCGACCGACGGAAGACTTGTTCCCGGGGGTGGGGGTTGCGGCCGACGGACGAATTGTTTGCGGGGGGGTGGTGGTAGTCGACAGACACGACTTGCTCACCTCCGCTGCCCCCAAAAAGATTACTGCCCCCCCCAGCTACGCCACTGCTATGATGAATGAAACATTGTACATTTCGGCTCATCATCCATACGACTGGTTGACAGATACCGCTCCTATTTATTCCATGTTGACAAGTCAGCAGTGGCACCTCCCTTCAACAATTCTTTCCATCCCCTCCACCATGTCCCTGCGAGTGCCTCATGTTCTTATCTTCAAGGGACGTAGATGTGGAATTAAGCATAGTAAATCTATACTTACCTATATATACTTACCTACACAATATTTTGCTTGTCGATTTTTTGGCCACAGTTTTTTCGTAGAATGGTATTTCTGCCCTGGATATCCTGGCAAACAGCTTGGTTTATGTATTAGTGGTGTTTGTGCCCGTGTGATGCATCGTTTTTGAAGCACACTGGTTTGGATTTGTGCCCCTGTAGTTGTTTTTGTCCTCGGTGGTCTGTTCAAACTGAATAGACTTTATTGAGGCTCAAAACTGGTAGTTTGAAGAAGGCCCAGTTATTTTTGAATGTATTTAAAGAGTGTGCTTATGGGTGTTGCTCTGCTGTGATTGCTGGGAAGTACATTTGCAAGTTGAGTCTTCACATTTACTTTACATTCAGTTTGTTATCTGACTCCTATCTTCATTGCCGGAGGTGGTTTTGTGACTTGTGATATAGTTTAGCAAAGGTATTTACATGAATACATAGGATGGGATTAACCATCATGCTCGATCAGACCACTGATATTTTTTACACAACACAGCATTAGGAAAATGATGGACTATCATGGAGGAAACTTTGTTTGGATGCTCAGTTGCTTACCTTGCATCCCTGAGACATGGGTTCTAATCCCAGCTCCAACATGTGGAAAAACGTATGATTCTACCCAAATCGCTTTATCTACCCACTACTCGTGCGTTCAAATTGCAAATATGACTAATGTAATAAGAAAATGTGTAAGCATGGAGTGATGCCTAGTACTGTCCTATTACACGCCGACCCCCCCTATCAATTCAAGGTTTCTCTGATGTGCGTTTAACTGGTTGTCAGGCACAATACTGTATAGAGCACAACAACATATTTGAGCAGCTATTTCTGCAGTAAAAAAGGGTTCTATGCTAAGCTTTGCTACTCTTTGAAGCTTGGGTCATATAACATAACTACAGAAGAATAATAGATAAAATAACGACAGAGCAAGACAAATTTCAAGGAAAGGACAGATCACATGCAGCCTAAGTGTCCAATTATTTATATACAGGCCCTGCAAATGTATCTGTAAGCTGCCTAGGCTTTGAAGCATGGTAGGTCTGAGAACCTTGCTGACCTCTGGTTCAATCTCCCAGATTAACAAGGATTGATAAAACCACTAGGTAAGAATCGCATTTTCAGTTATAAGCCAGACCTATTGGCATTGCCAAAGTCAACAAGGAAGCTGAATTGCATTTCAGCAGTGGCATCTGCCCTGCTTGTTCAATCTTTTTAGGTGTCCAGCAGCTGAATGTGGTTGCTAGGAATTTCAAATACCCATTCCTCTCATGGAAACCACCTTTTATTCCTCACACCGCACCAGTGTGTCACTGACCTCCCTCAGTGCTTAATTTGAGCTGGTGGTTTCCGGTGCGGCACCGCACCTAATTGCCAGCACTGAGGCTTATGACAATCAGCCACATGGTGGCACTGTCTGGCTAATTTAGGTATGAGCACAACAACAGCTGTTTATTAGTTCAGTTTAGATGTACAATGACTGATACCTGCCTCCCAAGCCATTCTTATAGCTTTGGGGCCTAAAATAGTATGAATTGTCACACTTGGAAGAGTGTGATGGTTAGTAGCTGTGTTTGTACTGTCATTGGCAGTTGGCAGGGGCAATGTGTGGTGTAAGCTGCAGTGGCCTCCTGATGAGAGCCCTGTTCTTATTCTTTTACAAATTAACCACTGGTCCTATTCCTACATTGTGCACAGTTATGCTTGGGCTATTAATAAACCTGTCTTCTTGTCTCTGTTATGTATTCCCCTCTAACATATTTTTGGAGATCCAAGTACACTATTGTGTTCCAGACCTCTTATGCTTTGTTGTGTAGACCCAGAATTTCATACAGCAATTATTCTGAAATATCTGATTTAAGCTAATTAGAGGTCTTTTAAAAGAGAGATGGAGTAATGAGGTTCAAGTGGTTTAGTGAAAGTAAAGCAAGCGTGGTGGAAGGGCAGGGCAGAGGCTTGGTTTTATACTGGAGTCACAGCCGATGGAAACGGGCAACCGCATGATCAGGTTGGAGTATAAAGGGGCGAGGTGAGATTTTAAATATACGAATAAATGCATAAGCCTTCTTCGGAGATCGAAAGAGAGGTGCAGGAGGGGTGCAGTGGGGGGCTAATGATGTTTGTCCATCTGTAAGTAAATGTAGGGTGGTATTCAACCAGGACCCAAGTGCAGTCCTCGGAGGAGAGTGGGTGTCTCAACAAGAAACCGCATCAGATAACTGCCCAACCGATCAGCATACATAAGGTCAGGGCCAGACTGGCCGTAGAGGACATCGGGCGTTTCCCCGGGAGGCTGGAAGAGTGGGGGCCAGTTTTGCGGCGGTGGGGGGGTGGTTTTGCAGCAGTGCTGCAATATCGGCCCCCAGTAACAAAAGCAGCACTGCTTCACACTTGCAACCCACCTAACCCCAGGTGGCCGGTCCGACAAAATTGCCAGGGCTGCTTTGCGTTCCCCGTCCGGCCCTGAATAAAGTGTGTGAGGAATGTTGCTTGTGTGCTGGCCATGTATTCTAGATGTCTGCTCATACTGGCATAGTCAAGAATGGTGTTTCTTCGAGCCCTTCAGCAGTGTTCAAACTGTAAAAGAATAAATGCTGCCCCCACAGTTTTGCTCATAAACCCATGGTCTGCATTATGAAAGGTCTTTATCTCACTCTTGCCGGTCCTTTTTGTCTCTGTTTTTCTTTCATTCTCTTCCTCCTTCCTTCTCCCTTGGGTAAATTTCTCTCTCTTGCTCTAGATCAAAGCCTGTCGAGAAAAAATAGGCACTGGTCACCAAAAAGTGATTGCTAGTGGGTCCCACCTGCAACTACCTGCTCAAATTAAGCACTGCCCCTCGGGTTCTATACACAAACCACCCATGGACTCCCCAACTATGTGCTGATTCAACATGACAGGACTGTTTGTGTGTCCTGCAAGATCTGTTGCACTTCTCTCAAAGTGTACCGTGCAACAGAAGCTCTTAAAGATGCTCAAGGGTAGGGAAACCGTGCACTGCTTCTTGTTTCGCCTTATCGTGGGTGTGTGTGTGTTTGTGTGTGTGCGCGCTTAGGGGACAGGACGGAGGCTTGCACTTCTGCTGCATGTGCTGTGCATCTATGTTACTAAAGCTTGCACCACTGCTTCCCATGTTGGCCTGTATTTTGTGTATTAGCGCAGTGGTAAACTATTTTCACTACACAAAAGCTAACACGACTGGTTGTTTACTTACATTGTTCAAGATGTGCCCTTTCCTAATCACTAGGCTGTATCACATCAGTGTGAATCTAGGCATTATGCACAAAGGGGCGTGTCACCTGACGTAGCTGTATTAAAATGAGGAGTGATAGATTATTATAGAGCTGTCCCACCACACCCCCGCTATTCATATGAACAAGGCTGGGTTACTCTTTCGTAAAGAAGTATTCTTCTTTACTCGTAGTCATTGCTCATATACCTCTGACTAGTACATTTTCTTAAAGATGGCGCAAGCCCCTCCCCCACAGTAGGTGGTATGCGTCATCACAGGAGCGCTCCTCCTCAGCATGGTCCCAGGCAAACTCATCCACAGCTATAATTATCAGCAAGTATTTGCTTGGCTATGAGAAGGGTTGAGGGTAAAGTTAAAAGTGTATTAAAAATAGGACAAACTCTATTGTTTTATTAAATTGGAATCTTATATTTAGCAAGCTTGAACACTATAAGAAAATGTTGAAAATGGTAATATGAGGACACCTCGTTCATCTCTCTAAAAAGATGGCTTTTCTCTATGAAAAGGCTTCACAGCCTGAAGTCTCTGCCTTTAGATTTTCATACCCACCTGGACCCCAGGCTGGCCAGCCAGCCCATGGGTGGGCCTCCAGGGGCGAGGGTCAGCTCACCAGAGGCCACGTCTCTCCCAGCCACTCCCAGGGACAGGAGAGGGTGGCACCCCGGATCGGGACAGCCTAAAGTCCCGCCATAAGAATGATGTGCATGAAAAGCATACTACTTCTTAAAGCTTCACAGAAGCTAGGTGGACGTGCCTGGCCTGCCCAACCTGATCTCCCAGGCACCTAGTGCCAATTACATTAGAAGTAATCTTTCTGTCTCGTGCCCCTCTCTTTTCCTATCTCTACATGCCAGGTACAAATCCCCTCCTCTCTACTTCATGTTCACCTCACCTCGCTCTTCATCTCTCATGACCTCAACTTTCTCTCTACCACTCTCAGCCTATCTCTACATCACTAGCCCTTCTCTCTGTCTTTTCCCTCTTCTGTCCCTCCACTATCCTTCTCAATCCAAATAAGTGATTCTCAAATCCACCACTCAATTTACTTTCATATTTCACTATACTATTTTACCACTAATCCTTTATGGGTTCCGGAGTAGCGTGCTACTCGCCAAAAATGCGCTTCAACACTATTTACTTTATTGAGTTTCTCTTACTGCAGGCCCAACATGCGCTGCTTCAGCCAAAACCCCTTGTGTTTTTATAAGCAGCACGGCAGCCCCCGTAACACGGGTGCCTGCTTTCAATATTGGTGTTTAACCCGGCATTATCTCGTGTCTGTTTCAACCCCCCAAGTAAAATGGATTTAGAAATGATTAGCGAATTAAGTCATGTGAATTCCAGGTAGCACATAATCCTGTGCTAATGGGCTGAAGCTGACAACAGCACATCTGTGTTACATGTCATCTGTACTAAAGCCACCTGATGGGTTGTTTTCAAAAGCCTGTTTTATTAACAACAACACCACCAATACCACCAATATCACCACCAATACCACCACCATCAATACCACCACCTCCACTAATCCCACCACCACCAATACCACCACCACCGCCAATACCACCACCAATACCACCACCAGCACCACCATCAACACCACCAATACCACTACCACCACCACCAATACCAACACCACCAATACCATCACCACCACCAATACCAACACCACCAATACCACCACCACCACCAATGCCACCAATACCACCACCAATACCACCATAAATACCGCCAATACCACCACCATCACCAATACCACCACCACCATCACTACCACCACCAATACCACAACCAATACCACCACCACCAATACCACCACCACCAATACCACCACCAATACCACCACCACCACCAATACCACCACCAATACCAACACCACCAATACCACCACCATCAATACCACCACCACCACCAATACCACCACCACCACCAATACCAAAACCACCACCAATACCACCACCACCAATACCAATACCACCACCAATACCACCAACAATACCACCACCAATACCACCACCAAAACACCACCACCACCAATACCACCACCACCACCAATACCACCACCACCAATACCACTACCACCACCACCACCAATACCACCACCACCACCAATACCACCAATGCCACCACCACCAATACCAACACCACCACCAATACCAGTACCAGTACCACCCCCACCAATACCACCAATACAACCACCACCACCAATACCACCACCAATACCACCACCAATACCACCACTAATACCACCACCAATACCACCACCAATACCACCACCAACATCACCACCACCAATACCACCACCACCACCAATACCACCACCACTACCACCACCAATACCACCATCAATACCACCACCACCACCAATACCACCAACACCACCACCAATAACACCACCATCACTAATACCACCACCACCAATACCAACACCACCAATACCAACACCACCAATACCACCACCAATACCAGTACCACCACCACCAATACAACCACCACCACCAATACCACCACCAACACCACCACCAATACCACCACTAATACCACCACCACCAATACCACCACCAATACCACCACCACCAATATCACCACCACCAATATCACCACCACCAATACCACCACAACCACCAATACCACCACCACTTCCACCACCAATACCACCACCAATGCCACCAATACAACCACCACCAATACCAACACCACCACCAATACCACCGCCAATCCCAATACCACCACCACCAATACCACCACCAACAATACCACCACTACCAATACCACCAATACCACCACCACCACTAATACCACCACTAATACCACCACCAATACCACCACCAATACCACCACCAATACCACCACCACTACCAATATCACCACCACCAATACTACCACCACCACTACCACCACAAATACCACCACAAATACCACCAATACCACCACCAATGCCACCACCACCACCAATACCACAACCACCACCAATACCACTGCCACCAATACCGCCACCACCAATACCACTACCACCACCACCACCACCAATACCACCACCATCCCCAATACTACCACCACCAATACCACCACCACCAATACCACCACCACCAATACCACCACCACCACCAATACCACCAATGCCACCACCACCAATACCAACACCACCAATACCACCACCAATACCAGTACCAGTACCACCCCCACCAATACCACCACTAATACCACCACCAATACCACCACCACCAATACCACCACCAATACCACCACCAACATCACCACCACCAATACCACCACCACTACCACCACCAATACCACCACCACCATCAATACCACCACCTCCACCACCACCAATACAACCACTAATACCACCACCAATACCACCACCACCACCAATACCACCACCGCCAATATCACCACCACCACCACCAATACCACCACCACCAATACCACCAATAACACCACCACCAATACCACCACCATCACTAATACCACCACCACCAATACCAGTACCACCGCCACCAATACAACCACCACCACCAATACCAACACCACCACCAATACCACCATCACCACCAATACCACCACCAATACCACCACTAATACCACCACCACAACCACCAATATCACCAATACCACCACCACCACCAATACCACCACCACTACCACCACCAATACCACCACCAATGCCACCAATACAACCACCACCAATACCAACACCACCACCACCACCAATACCACCACCACCAATACTACCACCACCACTACCACCACAAATACCACCAATACCACCACCACTACCACCACCACCACCAATACCACCACCAATGCCACCAATACAACCACCACCAATACCAACACCACCACCACTACCAATATCACCACCACCAATACTACCACCACCACTACCACCACAAATACCACCACAAATACCACCAATACCACCACCAATGCCACCACCACCACCAATACCACAACCACCACCAATACCACTGCCACCAATACCGCCACCACCAATACCACTACCACCACCACCACCAATACCACCACCATCCCCAATACTACCACCACCAATACCACCACCACCAATACCACCACCTCCACCAATACCACCAATGCCACCACCACCAATACCAACACCACCAATACCACCACCAATACCAGTACCAGTACCACCCCCACCAATACCACCACTAATACCACCACCAATACCACCACCAATACCACCACCAACATCACCACCACCAATACCACCACCACTACCACCACCAATACCACCACCACCATCAATACCACCACCTCCACCACCACCAATACAACCACTAATACCACCACCAATACCACCACCACCACCAATACTACCAACACCACCACCAATACCACCACCGCCAATATCACCACCACCACCAATACCACCACCAATAACACCACCACCAATACCACCACCATCACTAATACCACCACCACCAATACCAACACCACCAATACCACCACCAATACCAGTACCACCGCCACCAATACAACCACCACCACCAATACCACCACCAACACCACCACCAATACCACCACTAATACCACCACCAATACCACCACTAATACCACCACCAATACCACCACAACCACCAATATCACCAACACCAATACCACCACCACCACCAATACCACCACCACTACCACCACCAATACCACCACCAATGCCACCAATACAACCACCACCAATACCAACACCACCACCAATACCACCACCACTGCCAATCCCAATACCACCACCAATACCACCACCACCAATACCACCAATACCACCACCACCACTAATACCACCAATACCACCACCACCAATACCACCAATACCACCACCAATACCACCACCACCAATACCACCAATACCACCACCAATACCACCACCAATACCACCACCAATACCACGCCTAATACCACCACCAATACCACCACCACCACCATTACCACCACTAATACCACCACCACCACTACCAATATCACCACCTCCAATACCACCACCACTACCACCATTACCGCCACCACCGCCAATACCACCAATGCCACCACCAATGCCACCACCACCACCAATACCACCCCCACCAATACCGCCACCACCAATACCACCACCACCAATACCACCACCACCAACAATACCACCACCAATACCACCACCACCAATTCAATCACCACCAATCCAATACCACCACCACCAATACCAATACCACCACCAATACCACCACCACCAATACCACCACCACTACTAATACCACCACCAATACCACCACCAATACCAGTACCACCACCACCAATACCACCAATAAAACCACCACCACCAATACCACCACCAACACCACCAACGCCACCACCAATACCACCATCACCACCAATACCACCACCAATACCACCACTAATACCACCACCAATACCACCATCACCAATACCACCACCAATACCACCACCAGCACCACCAATACCACCACCACCAATACCACCACCAATACCACCACCACCAATACCACCACCAATACCACCACCACCACCAATACCACCACCACCACCAATACCACCACCAATACCACCACCACCAATACCACCACCACCACCACCAATACCACCACCAATACCAATACCACCACCAATACCACCACCACCACCAATACCACCACCAATACCCCACCACCAATACCACCACCACCAATACCACCACCAATACATCCAATACCATCACCACCACCACCAATACTACCAATACCACGACCAATACCCCACCACCAATACCACCACCACCAATACCACCACCACCACCAATACCACCACCACTACCACCACCACTACCACCACCACCAAAAATACCACCAACACCACCACCAATACCACCAACACCACCACCAATACCACCACCGCCAATATCACCACCACCAATACCACCACCACCAATAACACCACCATCACTAATACCACCACCACCAATACCAACACCACCAATACCAATACCACCAATACCACCACCAATACCAGTACCACCACCACCAATACAACCACCACCACCAATACCACCACCAACACCACCACCAATACCACCACTAATACCACCACCACCAATACCACCACCACCAATATCACCACCACCAATACCACCACCACCACCAATACCACCACCACTTCCACCACCACCACCAATACCACCACCAATGCCACCAATACAACCACCACCAATACCAACACCACCACCACCACCAATACCACCACCACCGCCAATCCCAATACCACCACCACCAATACCACCACCAACAATACCACCACTACCAATACCACCAATACCACCACCACCACTAATACCACCACTAATACCACCACCAATACCACCACCAATACCACCACCACTACCAATATCACCACCACCAATACTACCACCACCACTACCACCACAAATACCACCACAAATACCACCAATACCACCACCAATGGCACCACCACCACCAATACCACAACCACCACCAATACCACTGCCACCAATACCGCCACCACCAATACCACTACCACCACCACCACCAATACCACCACCATCCCCAATACTACCACCACCAATACCACCACCACCAATACCACCACCACCACCAATACCACCAATGCCACCACCACCAATACCAACACCACCAATACCACCACTAATACCAGTACCAGTACCACCCCACCAATACCACCACTAAAACCACCACCAATACCACCACCACCAATACCTCCACCAATACCACCACCAACATCACCACCACCACCACCAATACCACCACCACTACCACCACCAATACCACCACCACCATCAATACCACCACCTCCACCACCACCAATACAACCACTAATACCACCACCAATACCACCACCACCACCAATACCACCAACACCACCACCAATACCACCACCGCCAATATCACCACCACCACCAATACCACCACCACCAATAACACCACCACCAATACCACCACCATCACTAATACCACCACCACCAATACCAACACCACCAATACCACCACCAATACCAGTACCACCGCCACCAATACAACCACCACCACCAATACCACCACCAACACCACCACCAATACCACCATCACCACCAATACCACCACCAATACCACCACCAATACCACCACGAATACCACCACCAATACCACCACCACCAATACCACCACCACCACCAATACCACCACCACTACCACCACCACCACCAATACCACCACCAATGCCACCAATACAACCACCACCAATACCAACACCACCACCACCACCAATACCACCACCACCACCACCGCCAATCCCAATACCACCACCAATACCACCACCACCACTAATACCACCAATACCACCACCACCAATACCACCACCAAACCACCACCAATACCACCACCACCAATACCACCACCAATACCACCACCAATACCACCACCAATACCACCACTAATACCACCACCAATACCACCACCACCATTACCACCACTAATACCACCATCACCACTACCAATATCACCACCTCCAATACCACCACCACTACCACCATTACCGCCACCACCACCAATACCACCCCCACCAATACCGCCACCACCAATACCACCACCACCAATACCACCACCAACAATACCACCACCACCAATACCACCACCAAGTCAATCACCACCAATCCAATACCACCACCACCAATACCAATACCACCACCACCACCACCAATACCACCACCACCACTAATACCACCACCACCAATACCACCACCAATACCAGTACCACCACCACCAATACCACCAATAAAACCACCACCACCAATTCCACCACCAATACCACCACCAACACCAATACCACCATCACCACCAATACCACCACCAATACCACCACTAATACCACCACCAATACCACCATCACCAATACCACCACCAATACCACCACCAGCACCACCAATACCACCACCACCAATACCACCACCACCAATACCACCACCAATACCACCACCACCACCAATACCACCACCAATACCACCACCACCACCAATACCACGACCAATACCACCACCACCAATACCACCACCACCAATACCACTACCACCACCAATACCAATACCACCACCAATACCATCACCACCACCAATACCACCACCAATACCCCACCACCAATACCACCACCACCAATACGACCACCAATACATCCAATACCACCACCACCAATACCGCCACCACCAATACCACCACCACCAATACCACCACCAACAATACCACCACCAATACCCCACCACCAATACCACCACCACCAATACCACCACCAATACATCCAATACCATCACCACCACCACCAATACTACCAATACCATGACCAATACCCCACCACCAATACCACCACCACCAATACCACCACCACCACCAATACCACCACCACTACCACCACCACTACCACCACCACCACCAATACCACCAACACCACCACCAATACCACCAACACCACCACCAATACCACCACCGCCAATATCACCACCACCAATACCACCACCACCAATAACACCACCATCACTAATACCACCACCACCAATACCAACACCACCAATACCAATACCACCAATACCACCACCAATACCAGTACCACCACCACCAATACAACCACCACCACCAATACCACCACCAACACCACCACCAATACCACGACTAATACCACCACCACCAATACCACCACCACCAATATCACCACCACCAATACCACCACCACCACCAATACCACCACCACTTCCACCACCACCACCAATACCACCACCAATGCCACCAATACAACCACCACCAATACCAACACCACCACCACCACCAATACCACCACCACCACCAATCCCAATACCACCACCACCAATACCACCACCAACAATACCACCACTACCAATACCACCAATACCACCACCACCACTAATACCACCACTAATACCACCACCAATACCACCACCAATACCACCACCACTACCAATATCACCACCACCAATACTACCACCACCACTACCACCACAAATACCACCACAAATACCACCAATACCACCACCAATGGCACCACCACCACCAATACCACAACCACCACCAATACCACTGCCACCAATACCGCCACCACCAATACCACTACCACCACCACCACCAATACCACCACCATCCCCAATACTACCACCACCAATACCACCACCACCAATACCACCACCACCACCAATACCACCAATGCCACCACCACCAATACCAACACCACCAATACCACCACTAATACCAGTACCAGTACCACCCCCACCAATACCACCACTAAAACCACCACCAATACCACCACCACCAATACCTCCACCAATACCACCACCAACATCACCACCACCACCACCAATACCACCACCACTACCACCACCAATACCACCACCACCATCAATACCACCACCTCCACCACCACCAATACAACCACTAATACCACCACCAATACCACCACCACCACCAATACCACCAACACCACCACCAATATCACCACCGCCAATATCACCACCACCACCAATACCACCACCACCAATAACACCACCACCAATACCACCACCATCACTAATACCACCACCACCAATACCAACACCACCAATACCACCACCAATACCAGTACCACCGCCACCAATACAACCACCACCACCAATACCACCACCAACACCACCACCAATACCACCATCACCACCAATACCACCACCAATACCACCACCAATACCACCACTAATACCACCACCAATACCACCACCACCAATACCACCACCACCACCAATACCACCACCACTACCACCACCACCACCAATACCACCACCACCACCACCAATACCACCACCACCACCACCGCCAATCCCAATACCACCACCAATACCACCACCACCACTAATACCACCAATACCACCACCACCAATACCACCACCAATACCACCACCAATACCACCACCACCAATACCACCACCAATACCACCACCAATACCACCACCAATACCACCACTAATACCACCACCAATACCACCACCACCATTACCACCACTAATACCACCATCACCACTACCAATATCACCACCTCCAATACCACCACCACTACCACCATTACCGCCACCACCACCAATACCACCCCCACCAATACCGCCACCACCAATACCACCACCACCAATACCACCACCAACAATACCACCACCACCAATACCACCACCAAGTCAATCACCACCAATCCAATACCACCACCACCAATACCAATACCACCACCACCAATACCACCACCACCACCACTAATACCACCACCACCAATACCACCACCAATACCAGTACCACCACCACCAATACCACCAATAAAACCACCACCACCAATTCCACCACCAATACCACCACCAACACCAATACCACCATCACCACCAATACCACCACCAATACCACCACTAATACCACCACCAATACCACCATCACCAATACCACCACCAATACCACCACCAGCACCACCAATACCACCACCACCAATACCACCACCACCAATACCACCACCAATACCACCACCACCACCAATACCACCACCAATACCACCACCACCACCAATACCACGACCAATACCACTACCACCACCAATACCACTACCACCACCAATACCACTACCACCACCAATACCAATACCACCACCAATACCATCACCACCACCAATACCACCACCAATACCCCACCACCAATACCACCACCACCAATACGACCACCAATACATCCAATACCACCACCACCACCACCAATACTACCAATACCACGACCAATACCCCACCACCAATACCACCACCACCAATACCACCAATACCACCACCACCACCATCTCAAGCACTCTTTTTGTCTACCTCACATTACCTTTCCTTGCCTATCTTTCTACCTCATACCTGTCACTAAATGCTTTCTCCCACTACTTCACCTCTCCTGCCATGCTGTTCTCTTTACCTCTCTGTCCTTCTCCTGACTCTCTCCCCTTCCCATATCTCTAATTCATCAGAATTCTAGGTCACTATCTGGCCAGAAAAGATGAAAGACCTATCTTTCTACCTCATACCTGTCACTAAATGCTTTCTCCCACTACTTCACCTCTCCTGCCATGCTGTTCTCTTTACCTCTCTGTCCTTCTCCTGACTCTCTCCCCTTCCCATATCTCTAATTCATCAGAATTCTAGGTCACTATCTGGCCAGAAAAGATGAAAGACCGGGCAGAAGCAGAAAAGAGTATTAATGAGAACATGATCAGATTTCACACAGTGGAATCGTGACAATTCTGAAAGCAATGCTTTGATTCTCACTGTTGCAGAGAATGTCGGCTGTGAATCAGGATTTATTGGTGAAAATGAATATCTGGCAAAGCCACAATGTCGAGCACTTTGTGCATATGTTTTATTTTGTTAGTATGCACTAGTCCACTAAACAACCTCCAACCCTCTCTTGCCGTGTCTTTCTGTGGCGGGTGGTAACTCTCGAAAATGGTGGGGCATAGGGTACTTGCTGCTGCTTCCCTAACTTTGTTTTTGCTGTTTCTAAGCGCCAGCATTATTAACAGTATTGGAGTGCTTTGCCATTGCAAGATACAAGACAAAGTATGTCTAAGACACAAGACAGAACATAAAGACACAATACAAAAAATAAACATAACAGAGAAAAATGAACTTCCCTCAGCAATGGATCTTCTTTACACCTGCTGCCCGACTCTTTGAAATCCACACCTCATGCTGAATCAAAGAGCTGAGCAATGCATGCCGGGCGGGGAAAGTGAAACAAAAACATAATGCATCTCAGCCAATGAAAGCACTGCTCTCATGCTGTTTATAATAGTACACAGCATTGGAACAGTGCGAGGATGGCCTGGGACAGGTGACCACAGCACTCCATCTGAGACCAATGGGGCTTTGTCATTGCTTCCTCAGCTCACTGACAGCTATGTCTGGGGAAGCATAAACTGTGCATGTCGGGTTGGCCATAAGCAAAATACTGGCCAACATGACATGCTCAGTTCAGTCAAACAGCCCTAGCTGATGTCGGCAATAGAACCACGCCTACTGTCTGCTGAACAGTAGGCGTGGGAATGGCATACATACATAATGTATGTATGTTGTGATGCATCGCTGCATATAAAGAATGACTGCAGTCAGTGGGTCAACGCCCCTACGCCCGTACGTTTTTTTGACTTCCCTCTATTTTTGAAATGTTAACACTTCAATTGAAGGAGTTGAATTAGCGTAAAATGGGTAGTAAATTAAAAGTTGTTCAGAACAAGGGGCCCCAAAATGTGCCTTACCAAGGGCCCAAAGAATCCTGACGATGCTACTGTGGCACTCTTCGACAGTGTGTACTAGATAGTGCTGCCTCCTCCTTTCTGGGGTGCCTTCTGTCTCTGTTCTCACTTCATCCTTTTATAGCGGAACTAGAGATTTTTATTTTCAGTGTGCTCTTGCCCTAAAATGTAATTGACCTCACGAGGACCAGTGATGAAGATTATTCTTGTTCTTCCTCCCAGTCTATGCATGGTGGCGAGGGAGGTCTTGCTCAATGTGAAGGTGCGATCCCCAAAACCCCCACAGGCTGACCAGACCATAGTGGGTGATCTGTTTGCCTCCTTGGACAGTTTGCTTCCCTACTGTAAGGCTTGGGTGGAGCTCACTAACCCTCCAGATTCCTCGAACGCCTCTCCCCACCATGGGGAACCACAGAAATAGCCACAACGAGTAATCTGGACCGACTAACTGACTGGGAAAAACAGAGAACATTTTCAGATAAGAGATCAAATTTGCAGGACACTGAGGGGCATATTTACTAGAAAATGATGCAGCACGGTGCTGTAAGCCATCTTGCTGCGCCAAACTGCGTCATTAGGAAAGTGGACGGATGTGTCGAATTTGAAGCAATATGTCAACATTCTGCTTTCCTCTGCGCTGAAGCACAATTGGCTGCCTAGCGCCAATGCAGGCACCCTTGCACCATAGTAAGGGATGATTGTTCTGGGCAGGAAGGGACACCTGATGCTACTGTGGCACTCTCTGACAGTGGTCCTTCGCAGAGTGTACTGAAGTCTGATGCATCTTTTGAGGAGGCTTCTGAGTATGGTCAGTTGAAAGTGAAAGGGTTTTGGGTTTACCCAGGATATGTTCTTGATCTTTAATACATCAGCGGCTGCCCCTCCGCTATAGTGGAGGAGCGTCCTCCCCCCCCCCCCAAAAAAAAGGGCAGGAAAGGAAAAATAAACCAACACTCGTTTTATTTCTCCTTTCCTGTCAGCTTGTGTGCGGGGCATTGGGGGTGACAACACTGAGGGGAGTGGGGTGTGCACTCTCTTCACTGCACATGACTGTTTGGCCAGCCGTCTCAGGCCAGCCAAATCCTCATGTGCAGTGAAGCTTTCTCCAACCCCTGCTACATTGCTGGGGTTGGAGAGAGCAGGCACAGACTCCCAGTCTGTCCTGGAGTGCTAATCGAGAGCGCTCAGGCCAATCCTGAAGCTGCTCTCATGAGAGAGCAGCTTCAGGATTGGCTGCAGGGCAGCCTGGGAGCCTGTGCCCGAAGAAGAGGAAGGAGCAGAGGAGCGCAATGCTGGACGCGGCCGGCTAAAGGTAAGTTTTTTTTTGTTAAATTATTATTTTTTATTCCCCCCTCCCTTTGCAACTCCTATGCCCCCCTCACTCTCCCACCACTGCCCCACCACTCGTTGCAAATACCGGCCTCTACTGTAATACATAGAGACATTTTTCAGCAGAATTGTGAAAGTTCAACATACAGAGTTAGAGAACGAATTGAACTTTGAGGTCCAACCTATCCTATAACTGCTGAGTCTTAGAAATTCACGATTATTTGTAATGGTTGGGAACAGATTTTAAGGTATCACGTAAACCGTTTCAGGACAGTTCCTTTTTATCCCATTATTTTTTAGAGTGCATTACACTACAAATATATGTAGAAATATACAAATATTAAGGACATCTCATCTTATTTTTTTAGCTCTCCAGGCTGCCAGTCAGTTCAGCTGTTGGCCTGGAATTCATGAATGAAAGCATGGATTATCATTCATGAGAAAGCCCAATGTTCCCTATGTTTACCCTTAAAAAATGACTTCTGTCTGCATTTATCTGTAAGAACAGTAAAAACGAAACACTGGGAGCCTTAATTATAAATTAGACCAGTGGCGGTTTCTCCCCGAGGGTGTCGGGGCTCCGCCCCCGTTACTCATACGCTCATATTTTATTTAAAAAAAAAAATATTACTCATAGGCTCATATTTTATTTTATAAAAAAATATCCGTTAATAATTATTATTACCGTGACAGTGGCCGTTCATTGTGGCGGCCGGTTGGAGGCATGTCACGTGACGGTCTCCTTGCATGCTCTCTCGTGCGGGCCCAAAGAAGTTTAAGTAGTTTGCCAGGCTGATAACCTCACTGCCCTGAAGGCTGTGATGTCATCAGCTCGGCAAAGAACTAGCTTCAGGGCCCAGTCTCCACCCCCTGATGGCGTGGAGGTAAAGTTAGCCCCGGGCGTTTTAAGTCCAAGCCCGGTATCGCTAACCTCCACGTCAATCAGAGAGTGGAGCTCTTTCCCAACTCATTACAGGGCGTGGTGGAACCCACCCTGTGACGAGTTGGGAAAGGGGTGTGGCAGGTGGGAAGCCGAGGATTCGAGTCTGCGCAGACTCGACCTCAGACTGCTTCCCGCGCGTGGTGGAACTTTCAGGAAAGAATCCACTGCGTCACGGACAGGGACTGCAGTCCCCCGAGACAGTCCATTGCTGCAGTGCACTGTTGTTGCTTGCCGGTGCCACCACAGCAGCACTGACTCGCCTGCAAGGGACTAAAGTGAACTCAGGAGTCACCAGCTGCCCAGGTAAGGCCCAGGCGGGCATTTTTTAAAGTTTATGGTAGAGCGCCGTTGAGAGAGTGAGACAGCATTGCAATGGCTGGATGGCAGCAAAGGCAGGCATCGGGGTGGGATTTTGTAATATTCGAGAGATTGAAGGATGGCTGGCTGTGGAGACATTGATCATTCAGATAATATGCTTCCTACCAGCAAGAAACTTGTTGAGCCATGTTCTAATGCAGCTGCTTCTCTGACTGTTCCTGAATGTGCCATTTGCCTACAGATGTGTGTGCACCCAGTCAGTTTGCCATGTAAACATGTATTTTGCTACCTGTGTGTGAAGGGAGCTTCCTGGCTTGGAAAGCGATGCGCCCTGTGCCGCCAAGAGATTCCTGAGGACTTCCTTGACAAACCAACCTTATTGTCTCAAGAGGAATTGAAAGCAGCAAGCAGAGGGAATGGAGAGCAAGCATGGTATTATGAGGGCAGGAATGGATGGTCGCAGTATGACGAGCGCACAAGCCGAGAGCTAGAAGATGCCTTTACTAAAGGCAAAAAGAACACAGAAATGTTGATTGCTGGGTTTTTGTACATAGCAGATCTAGAAAGCATGGTACAGTTCCGGCGCGATGAGCAGGGCAGGCGGCGCAAAATCAAGAGGGACATCACGGACATTCCAAAAAAGGGCATTGCTGGTCTCCGGTTAGATTGTGCGCCTACATCTCTCAGCTTATCTAGAGGAAGTTCGGCTGATGGAGCAGATATTAATGTTGCACAGGGAGCTGGATCAGTTCAACCACCAAATCCTGCATTCACCACTGGACCCCTTACCTCCCTCAGTGATCAGCCTACAAGCCCGTTGATGCAATCTGTAGATACTAGCACTTCCATAGAGACCTCTTTTGCCCTCTTGCAAATAAATGCAGAGGGCCTATCGACTGGAATCATAGGCTAGAAGGTGAAGAGGACAGAATTGAGTCTTCTGGCAGGGTGGCGTCCCCAGATGTTTCTGTGGAAGAAATTGAATCTGATACTAGCAGTGATAGTGAGGATAGATCTGCTGGCCCCCAGATTCACTTGTCATCAGTGCAACAGAGACTGTTAAATTTAAATGCAGGCCACAATGTGCAAGATAGAAGTGGCACTGACAGTGGGCATCCAAGGGCTAACATGGCCTCTAGAAGGCCAGATGGAGAGTGAACAGTGACTGATGCCTAAATGCCCTGCCTACAGAAGACTGTCTTGTGAAATGCTTACAGTCATTAGCATCGCACATGTAACTATCTGTGTTTGGATGGAAATTTGCTCTGTGCCTTAAGTTGTTCCCCCTTTTCAGCTAGGAAGCTGTCTTAATGTAGGAATCTGTAGGTAGCTTATTCAAGGAGTCTTCATTTTATTAATATTTTCACCCATCTCGCATCTTATCTTATTACATTTTGTCAGTGTATCCCAGCATGCGTCTTGGAACACCCTCATTATCTGACTGCGTGTTTATTAAGTAAGTCTACAAACACTAAAAACAAAATGGAACCATGCAGAAAGTAGGTCATGGGTAAGTGATAAAATTAATGTGCACCATAGTTTTGTGTTTGAGTAACGGAGTGTTTCATGGGTAAACTGTAACCATTCTTCAGTTTTCGTTTGAAGCAGAGAAAGCTAAACGTTGAAATGGAAAAGGCTTCCTGTTTTGATGCTGCTGATCTTTATAAACTCTGTTCATGATCTGGAATTTCTCAAAGGCTTTTGAATTCTTGATCCTTGCCATTTTATTTGTGGTGTCTCCTTTATGAGTTGTGTTTTGTTACGAAATTTATAATTTAATAAAGACGTAGTTTTGGTAGAGCGGCGGTGGGGAAGCAGACTCGAGTCTCGCCAGGGTGGGTACGTTTTTGTGAGTGGACTGCTGCACTCATCTGGGTTTGAGTTCAAAGTCACACATAAGACTCCCGTAAGGTTCTGAATCACGCCTTTATTTAATGAGGTTGACATAACGAGGTCTATTGAGTTCGGCAATAGAAACATCTAATATTTTTATTTGTTTCAGGAGTTTTCATGCGCTGCCCTTTACTTTATGGCTGCTTCGCAGCACAGGCATACATATAAGAGCGCCGAGTGAAATGTTTGAAAAGTTTGAGGGTAGTTACAATGACACATTTATTCCTACTCCTAAAGCTAGTGGGTGCCAATATCACTGGGTGCCTTCCGGTAGGCGCCATGTTTTACTAGGCCTCATGAGGCCGTGCACTCTGCCCGCTCAGCATGCAGTGGGTTTGTCACACAAGTGCTGTGGCAGTGCTTAGCCCTGCTTCAGCCTGCCTGAGTGAGCTCTGTTGTAATAGAAGATCGGGGCTTAGTGCACTACTGTGTGGTGTGCCGGATTTAAAGCACTCCAATGTAATGATTAGTTGGGGAATTTGGAACACACACACGTATTGTGCTCATATGCTAATTGGCGCATTCTACATACTGTAATATGATATCACGAGTGTACTATATCTATAGCAGTGTTAGTTTCACTGATTCTTATTCTGTGGTTTGTGGGTATTATAGTACTGTGTTCACATACCTCTCGTTGACTGTGTTTATTCCCTGGTTTCCGCATTTGGTGCTGTTTTCCTGCGCTTGTCAAACTCTGCTTTGCGAGTTTTACCCATATTGTCCCCAGGCTGTTATTCTCAGAATTGCCACATTATGGTGTTGGATCCCATGTTATATTGGACACGTGGCAGTGTTTATTGGAGTGGCGTGGTCCTCTGCTTAATAATTGGAGTGCACACATTATAGTACCATGTTCATGTGGTCAGTCTCTAGACCGCATATATTACAGCTCCAGGGCCTCTGGAAATTGGAATAATGCAGCCGAGAAGAACCAAATTATGTGGAAGGGTTGACTAATTTATGCGGCATGAAAAAAGCCAACTATGCAGCAGAGGAGGAATTATGTGGCACGTGCAGCAAGTCAATGAGTATGTGACCATGCTGCTGCTGAAGAATCTTGCAATTCCACTGGCCCTTATTATAGCATTACAATCTTGTGTTTATTATACCACAGAGTGTGTAGACAGTTGGCTTATGTTCCTAAACTATTCTCTTTAACTTGTACTCATTATAGTGCCGTTTTCTTGTGGGAAGTCGCCTGTTGGCACCTTAAAGCAATGTCTACCTCTGTCTTTCCTCTGAGTTGTGTACACTGTAGTCCTGCTTTCTTTGTGTGAAGCTGTGTACTGTGTACCTCACAGGAATAATATCCTGTTGCTTCCCTTTGAGGTGTGCACATTCTTGTGTTATTTTCCTGTGGTAACGTCCTGTGATGCGCACTGTGATTTTCTCATAGTAGTATATCAGTTTTGCCTATTGTACTGCTGTGTTCCCATGAATTGTTCAAATTGTGGGACTGTTTTCCAGTGGAAAAGAGATGTGGTGTGATATTCTATGTGGAAAAAGTAGACATTTGACTCTGTTGGGCCATCTTGCATGCCACTTTATCTCACGTAGGCACTGGCTCAGTAGACAGATCCAACCTATTTATGCAACATTATTAAAATTAATTGTGATTTATTGCAATTTGGAATGGTTCATTCATGAGGCCTTGGAACTGACAATAGTTTGAGGGGAGGCAGTGGCCTCTTTCTGTTTAGCACAGTGGCTTCCGAGAATCTTGAAAATGCACCATTTGCCCACTCATTTTTCAAAATTTTCTCAGGGGGAGAACCCCCCCGAACCCTCCTTAGGCCGTTCGTGCTCGCTCGCTACGCTCGCTCGCCGTGGTGTGCTCCACCACTAATTTTACGCCCCACTACTTTCAGATGTCACCAGCCGCCACTGAATTAGACAGCTGTGCACCACCAAAATGGTGCATTTTGATTGGCTCTTAGTCGATCAATATCTACCCATGGCATTCACAGCTAGACAAGCCTTTTTACAGAATCAACACATTTGTCACCATGACTTCTTCACCTAACATTTGCCTGTAATGATCACAGAGTTCTAAGAAAGAAACAGTGTGTTCACCTATATCACCGAACGTCCCCTCAAAGGAAGACATGATGCTGGAGAAAACAGCTTTAGAACCACTAACCCACTAAATGCATATTTATTTCAGCGTGCTTTAAATCCAACCTCTCACATTCCAGCAGCATGGCATCATGCCTCACTTATCATGAATACGAATGCTAGTGTTGTTAGTGTTGTAGATGCTTAGTTCCAACTCTGTGGTGAGAATAGAGAAGAACAGAAGAGAGGAGAGTCAACTGACAGGCTGCTTTTAGAATACATGTTTCACTCATAATGCCAGGTTTGTTTCTAACATGTATGATGAGGATATTTGAGACTTTTACGCTATAAATCAAGCCACCTCTTGGTCAGATGATTGGGAGGGAGTATGGATGATGTATTAATTAAATTGCCCCTGAAGGCTATCACCCTTCGATCAGAAACACGGCTATTTTGTGGTTGATTTCACATCTTTTCAATGTGTCATGGCCTGTAATTTCTTTCTTTCACAACACGGCAACCCCACTCTCACTACTTGCTCTCAGTCTCTGTCTGTCTCTTCTCTGTCTCCTCTTCCTGCAGTCTCTTTCTCTCTCACCCCCTTCTTTGTCCTCTTATAGACAACTCCGTTCCGATGGATTCCTGATTTTCTCTTTTGTCGTACTCCCTTGCGCTAAATTCTACAGATCCTGGCCTCTGGTTGTGAAATATAACCCTCTATGTTTCTAATAACATTTTTTCCAAATAGAAGAGACTAACCTTGGCGAGCACACTGAACAGCAAAGAGAACCAGCAATATGCATTCTTACTGTAACTTCGCTTGCTGTTTCCTTACAGGGAAACAAATACATTGGTGCCTAGCCAGACTGTGTAGTACACTCCTAGCTCCACCAGAGGGTACTGTCTGATAGCACAACATCGAAAGCTCTGTATACCTCAAATGTCAACCGTATGTTTTCTTGTAGCTTCATAAAATGCTATGCAGGCGTGACCAACAAGTCCATGATGCATACATGCCAAAAGACCCAATTCAGGCAGGAACCTCACGATTTTTTAAGCCCAACACGACTTTATTTGAGATGTCTCCAGCCTAAAATTGCCTCGGCCTCCACGCAAGTCATTGGGTAAAATAAATTCCCTGGATATGTGTTTTTTTTTTAGAATCTTCCTCTTTGTAGATCTAAAATGTTGGCATGAATAATTGATGGCCTGCTCTTCCACCTGCCTTTGGTAGAAGTACAGTTCATACCCTAGAAATGACAAACAACATGAACTTACTGCTAACGGTGACAGAAGAAACCGGATTTGATCTCGCTCAAGCTAAGAACAATAGACCAACCCCTCCTTATAGAACTCTATTATACGCAGGACGGTACCACGGGTGCAGCCTCACCTGTCACTGACCTCAGGGGGGCACTGTGTTGAGAAATATTAGGTATTTAAAAAGCACCCGCTGCAGAGTTCCTTGTGTGTCCAGAAGTTTTCAGGCAACAATAAAAATGTCAAGCTAACTCTGGTGATTAATGTTCCTGCTGGAGAGAGATCTGAGTTTTATCTAGGGGCAGTTTCCACCAGGAGCGGCCCATGTAGGTAAGAGTGGTGAGGCGGGGTGGGGAGTCGGCATTTGACGCAGGAGAATATAAAATAAAAAAAGAAAGAAAACCACTTACCTTGCACTCGTACAGGTCGCTCCTGTTTCCACACATGCTAAAGTAGCACAGAAGATTACAATGACTGCGGCAGACAACATGTACCATGCAAATTACCGTCGCTCAATAGGTTACTGCTTTTGTCACACATCCTTTTGTTACTTGTAGTTCATAAGTTAGAACCCTAATACAGCATCAAAGAGTTGCAATGGTATAGGTTACAACGTTATGTTTTGCCCCAGTCTTTCACTATCCATTTTTTTTTACAGTGGTTCATTTGGGTAAAAATACATTCTTATTAGTAAAGCTAACCACTGTGGTACGTTTTAAATTCTGAGTTTGTGCTTCTCCAGACCAAACACTCTTCCGTGCTGAAATTATAGACCAAACACTCTTAAAATATATTGCCTACCAGTATCTGTGACATGCGATTCCTACCCCTTGTAATCCTCATGTAACATTTCCTATAGACTTATTATCTCATGTAACATTTCCTATAGACTGATTTACACACGTATGAATCATTTTCTCTGTACAATGTGTGCGAAGTAAAGTGCTCTGACACACTACACAGGCATGAGTACCGCTATAAAACAAATGAAATGCATGTGAGAGAGGGGCTATGGAGAGATGAGGGGCACTGTGAGTGAATTCATGGAGAAGGAGGTTTTGTTTGGGGGGTGGGAATGTCAACAAAGATTGTCGCACTAGGCACCACCATTATTAATTATAAGAATTAAGAATTTATCATACCGGGGAATATTCTCACACCACAACCCTAAAGAATTGTATATCAGACCATTCCTCCGTCAAAGCCATTCTCTGTAAGAAATGGCAGGTACACCACTTTTCTACCCCCCCTCCCCCACAGACCTTGTATAAGAGACTCTGCTGCCCATACCCTTATAAACACGGAAGTCCAGCCAGCCACACCTGCTTCCTTTATACTTCTATATTTATTACAACAGGATTCTGACCAAAAACACTCCCAACAAAAACGATTGCTACAAAAAAGGCTCTATGATCATTGTATGTGTCACTGCCCTGGCTAAAAAATTCCTGCAAAGCACTAAAAAGAATATGCTGGCAAATGTCTATTGAGTGCAGGGCATAATTTGTGGTAAGAGTACACCACGTCGCTACTCAGGAAAAGTCTGATATTTTTTTAGTACCACAACTCGGACTAAGATCCTTCTAGAAAACTGCCTTGCATCAGTTTTCCTCTACAATGTTTCTTGAATTCTAAGATGAATCAGTACCTATGTACCACTTGTGAATGAATATACTCTACACGTCATCCGTAAGCTTTAGAAGGCATTCCTACAGTGATTGAAGGAAGAAGGTACTACTAATAAGAGCAGAGTTCTAGTACTTCTATTTTTGCTGGTGTATATTTCCCCTGCATCTCAGAACTATTTCCAGTTCCGATACTATTGTTTTTACTGTTAAACCACGCCTCTTTTTATTTTACGACTGTAATTGGTACTGTTTGAAGGTTACTGTTTCACTTGTGTTTGTGTGAATTGTAATTTATTTTCCCAGCACCCCATCTCTACCTTTTCCTTCTACCCTGCTCAGAATCTGCCAGTCACAGTATCACTGTTTGCTGTTACACTTTGACCTTGAGTTCAACAGTGCTGTTTCTACCCTTTTGTTTTAAGAAAGTTATCCTTTACTTGCCTCGTCTGGCACAAACCGTCTGTTTGCAGTTGTTGGTCTGCTTCTGTTCTGCACTGTTAACCATGCTATTCACTTTCAAGAAGACAGGTAGTGATTGGAAATGTTTAGCACTATTCTTCTCACAACTGTCATCTTCACTCTTTCTATCACTAACATTTGAAAGCAGATTCTGACTTTCTACTACTTATATGTTCAGGGTGGTAGCAGCGGGGATATCTACCAGTTTTCTATTGACAAATGCAATTTCCAAGAAAAATATAGGTTTCTAACTCTCCATTCCGGGTGACAGTAAAAGTGTTAGAACAGTGTGTGCCCTTCAGAAATGTGTGTCCGATTAACTGAGGCCTTTTGTCATAGTCTACAAATGTGTCCCTTTCTTACCTGGTCACCATTGACATTGTTGTCTCTCCTCTTGTCCTTCTCCAAAGGTCCAGGCTGGAACGATGCCTCGCCCCGGGCTCTTTCTTATTTTGATAATGCTGTGTGCTGCCCGAACCAACATCTCCTACAAGGTCTACAAAGCCGAGCCCCTCTTCAGCTTTCTCAACGAAGTCCTCTCCGAGGCCAAAAGGCGACACTTGGAGGAGGATTCATTGCTGAGCAAGAGAGGCTTAGACTACCTCCCTGGTGAGGACCTTCTCTCTGAAGAAGATGACAAGGACAAGGAGAAAAGGACGTTCCCAGGGGCCCGCTACAAGTACCTCTCGCAAGCCCAGCTGAAGGGGAACGTGTACCAGAACAAGGCAAAGAGCGCCCGCCGAACCAGAGTTACGCTCTCGCTGGACGTTCCCACCAACCTCATGAACATCCTCTTTGGTATCGCCAAGGCCAAAAACATGGAGGCCAAGGCCGCAGCCAATGCCCAGTTGTTTGACCAGATTGGTCGAAGGAAGTGAAAGCCAGTCTTAGAATAAGTAAGCAGACCATGATGGGCGTAAGATGAGACAAGACTGATTGTACAGTTGTAGGGACACACCTTCAGGAACCCTTTCTCGATAGAGTCCGTTTTCCACATCCCCTGCTGTGGAGGGGGAAGAACTTTCTGTTGTGCAAATGGTTCACTCGTTGCCGTGTTTTCGGTCCTAAAAAGCTGCATTGTGTCTTACACCATCTCTTAGCTACCTGGCTCCTCTCCTTTCGGGACCAGGTCAGGGATGTTGTCATGTCTCCATTTTCTTCCATGCACCGATGTTTTTAAAGTCCCATTCTAGGAT
This sequence comes from Calotriton arnoldi, assembly GCA_963921515.1. Classification (NCBI taxonomy): domain Eukaryota; kingdom Metazoa; phylum Chordata; class Amphibia; order Caudata; family Salamandridae; genus Calotriton; species Calotriton arnoldi. Next base: position 96,121 of record CAWUFW010015806.1, on the reverse strand, counting down.
GCAGATGTATTTAATTATTATTAATATTATTAAGTTTGATTTTTTTGTATGCAGATTGGGATTTAAAAAATTTAAAAAAAACGAAAACGATTATTAAAAAAAGTTTGCATCATTTGATGTGGTAGTTTTAATTGAAATGACTGCTCTGGTAATTGTGATTTGCCTTTCAGTTAAGTACAAACCTCTTGCATCACACCACAACTATCAATACATAATTTTCAATAAAGTAATCAATTAGCAGTCTAAAACAACCACAACAACGAGATATTCGATTCTATTGGTTTGCAGATAAACACCGAAATAAAATAAAAGTAGCCACATTTGACAGGCTCACAGCCTCTCCTCAGCTCAACACAAATTTTAACTGAAGATAGTGCAGTGCAGCAATAACCCACAACCGCGGGTAGGTAGGGAAGGAGGCCGCTTCCCAGAAGCTCTTACACCTAATTAGAACCTAATTAACACCTCCCTAAGCATCCAACCGGCTTCAAAGCCACAAAACAAGCCAGGAAGCACCTTTGAACATTCTAAGGGGTTCACACTGTGTGCAGTGCTGTTCAGCTGTGTAGTATTGTGTTCTGTTGCATACCCTACGACCCAGTGCAATGTGACCATCCCGTCGAGGACTGTTTCGAGCTGTATGCCACCAGCAGCCATTATCAGAGAAATGGAATCTCGTGGCTTGCAAAACAACTGAGCCTCTGGTATCTCTAACCCTGTTTCCCTAACCACTGCTCTCACTCTCATCCCTGGCACTTTATAGAAGCTCTCCAACAGCCCACCGGTGAAACCCAGTGTGTCAAGCCAGCAACCTTGGATTCCCACAACTTCTCCGGAGACCCTAAACATGCAGCAGCTCCCACTTCCTCGTCCTCCTCACAGTTACCAAACTTTATCAATGTAATTTCCTCACCACTCTCCCACCAATCACATAGCATCTTCCACCCATTCTGATATCTCAGCGCCCTTTCAAAACATCCGGCTACACATCTCCACATTATGTTTCACATACGTGCCTTAACAAAGTACCAATCTCACAATAAGATCATCTGGGCCTGTCTGGAAGTGCCAGGTTCAGCTATTATCAAACACATTCTATACTGACTCCTATTGCATCTAACCACTCCCCTCCTCTCCCAATCTCAGTCAACGTATGAATTATTCCATGTCAGAAATTTATTGTGATAAATAAAGAGACTTTCGCCTTCACTCTTCCAATGGCTTCCCCAGTAGTTCTGGAATTTTAACTAGGGAAAATCTGGGAGACGGGAAAACAATGCTAGGAAAAAACGCCTGCATGGCTCTAAACTCTGACTGCCACCCTTAACTCTGTCCCAGTGTTCACTCCCTGTCCCTTTGGACACACCATGACCTGCCTCAAAACCCCATGCTCGACACATATACTCCTGCAATGAAGCAGCTGCAGGACACCCCTGACCCCTCACATTTCCATGATCTCCTATTTGTTGGTGTCGTTAACCTCATCACCATAAATCCTGCATAGGAACTTCAAGTTAAGACACTACTCTCAACTCTAATCTTACCATTAACACCCCCTAACTGCCCAAACTTGTGTGAGAAATCCCCAGACCCCGTCTCGTGCACTAGAGTCATACAGCATTCTCCGCTTATCATCAATCTGTCTTTATCTGACCGCTCTTTCACGCGCATGACCTTCAATGTCCTCTCCTTGGCACTGCCATTTCTCCACCCCATATACGAGCACAAATTTCAACCCAAGTTTGTCCCTCAGTACTTGAATTCGACCCATCAATCTTTTTCTGACATACCAGATTCGTTTGACTCATCTACTAACGCGGTCAGCACAGCTGTAATTACTATGATGGCAAATCAATCAAATGACTACTGCATGTTCTACACTTGTCCCTTCACTGCTTCTTGCCCTCAACTATAGATTTCCCCAAGCTACACTTCAAAATGGCAGAAAAGCAGAAATCACATACAACAGAACTTCCACCCATCCTAGCTATTCAACCAGTCACCATCCACTCCCATTCTAAATTGCCTTCAGCATCCAGTAATCAAAATCTATCTAACAACCTCTTCCATATAGCAGTGTCTACCTATCTACCGTATCTACTTCTATCCTTATCCTTCTGGACCCCTCCGCCTCCTGCAATGAGGTCGCGCACAACATCCTCCTAACAATGCACTGACCTTGCTCACCTCCAACTAGCTAACCACATTCACCCGCTCAGCTGATGCTCCTCTACGAAACCCTCTTACCTGTCGAGCCCGCAAAGGACTAATGTTCGGCAAAGTCCGCTTTCTCATCAACCCCCTTCATTGACCAGTTCCCAATCTGCTGGTGCAATTGGTGACCTCTGAATCTTTCTATTTTTTCCTGTTATCATCAACTAATTGTGCTGTCCAGAGTGGAAATGAAGAGGAAACATCCCCAAAATTAAAGGGGACTGAAGTTGTTTCCCCAGAATTACAAAAAGTCATCAATTTGATTTGATTTCACACAGAGAAGTAACCCTCTTGGAACAAATTTCTGACTTTTTAAAAACTTTTTGACTGGCTGCTATAATGAAAACTTTCAGAAGTAAGACAGCACTTCCATTCATCAGTCATAGAATGTGAAATTTGCAAACCTGAGATAATCATTAAAGTACAACTGTTCTTTCACAAAACAGTTACGTTTTAAATAGCCGTGTGCTCATCTGAAACAACCTGAAACGAGTCAGTCGGTGCTCATACTCACTTCTCACTCAAACTCAACCCTAATGGACTTAGTATGGCTAGCAGCAATCAAAAACCGCCTTGTAACGTGGACTTCCATGCTCCCGAAACCACTCACCAGTACGTGTTTTGTTCATTATTGAGATTTCATATAAAAGAGTTTACAGCAACCTTATGGTGAATACAGGACACATCTACACTGTCTTACAAAAAAAGGTTTCCACCAATCATCAATCATAAACTCCTGTGGCCTCACTCCCCAATTTCAGCACAGCCCCACCACCCAAGCAGGTAGATGGCATGCCTATACACCTGTTCACTGATAAAGGTACCCTGTTTAGTTTTACTGATTCCAAAGAAAAGATGAGGAAAAAAGCTGCATTGGAAAGAGTGTGTTTAGAAGATCACGGTATATGAATCTGACCCACTCGATGCTGATATCCAAACTATTTGATGTTACTCTGTCCTGCATGACTCAAGTAGTAGCCTTAAATAGTATCCTTAGATAGCCGTGAATCCGGTTGTTATTCGGGGCTACTGTGTTTCACTTTCCTCCATCTCAAAAAGAGTCTCAGAAAAGTATGAAAAGAAATGTGCTGCATCGTCATCTGCCAGGGTCCAGATTTGTGAGGCATGAAAATGGGTGATTTTCTCGCTAGCGAGTACACTCTTGTCCATTAAGATCAAACGCAATACATATCAATTATTTAATAAATCCTAAACATATTTTCAACATGGTTGGGCTATGTCCAATGTATAGCATTCCTCACGGCCTGTCGTCATCTCAGATGGCCTTTGAAAGCGAGGCTAGGCCAGAGTGCCTGGTTCAATTACATTTCTAATAAGAGGGAAAATAATGGACCAATGGACACCAGTTTTTCTCAGAAGGCTTCAATTTATAATTGATTAATTGAAGACATAAAAGATTGACAAATAGAGTGTGAGTAGCCCTAATGATAAGCGAATGAATGTTCCCTCACAAAAAAGAAGCACAAATAAATTCATATATCTATGTACATAAACAAATGGGATACGGGAGGGGATTGAGTCTCATAACACGCAATTCACTCATTGAGTTGCACGGCAATAAATATCATTGACACTTTACGGCTGTGTGTGTGATCGGTATACCCTTTAAAATAATATTTGAGCAGATTGAATGTGTTGAGAAAGGACGAAGACTTAAAATGTCAATAATGTTTCTAGGGTTGGTGAATAAACTATTGAGCATTTATTTTTGGTTTTAGTTCACTTACTCTCACATGCTAGGCAAGGAAATCTTAATATTTTCTCTATTAAAAATCATTTGTTATTTTTGTGCTTTATTCATAATTAGGATTTCATCTGCACCAGGGATTACGTCCTTTATGAATATGCATGTCCCTATACGTGTAAAAACTACAATTAAATATGTACACTCTGGAATCCTTGGCTCATTCTTTGCTTCTTCCTAACATCTGCAATCTTCATATGCCTTAATTAGCACAGAATAGCACATAGTCAGAAACCCTTTCTTTTATCTACGTGGTACAAAATAAGGCCAGGTTGGCAAAATCCTGCCTTTCTTCTTTTAACACAAGTTCATAATAGAGTATTCCCTTCTTTCCATATAGACCTTGCACCACACAATAAAAGCTGGTTCTATTTCACCAAAACCTTACTATTTACTGGTATAATGTTTGGTCAGAGTCAAGGTACAGGGTAGAAATTTGAAAGTTGACATTTTTAAATATTAGATTTCCTGATATATTATAATAGTTCCTTCAGCTGATAACTAATATTGATATATAGTTCTAGAACCAGACCTAGAACAATATAGTAACTGAAAACACCAAGCCTGAGTTGGTGAACGTGGCTTTGGCGAATAGGCCAGGAGGTACAAAGAGAGGTGCAGTCAGACTGGGACAATGAACCTGTGCAGAAGGGGAACCCATAACTGAGAGGAATCAGAGGTAATGAAGCTACATTGAATGCAGCTCTCAGTAAGGTGGACTGTTCCTTATAAGGGAAGGATGGTGAGCCCATAATCCAAACATACTGCATTGTCAAGTCATATGAGGAAGACAATTTAATTGGTTTCTTTGATTAGATCAGTGTGTTATGCATCTCTATATTTTTAGGGTGAATGAGAAAATAAACACTGGTGCAAAAGAACAGCTGGGATCAAAGTTACTGGTGAGGTAGACCCTATGCAGGTATGTAGCATCTGAGATCTACTAACACCAGCAGCAAACAAAAGATGGTGGGAAAAGCAGGAGTGTATGCGCTTTAGTGAATAATGGCACTTTTTTACAAATTGTCCTAAGTGTCCTGGAGGAATTAAACAGGGTCCCCTCAGGTGAATATGACTGCCAAACCCATAGACATTTGCCACAAGAGATCCTTTTGAAGACACACACTATAGTAAAAAGCCCCTGTTCCGAGCAGATCCCTGCACAGCTGAAGGAAGTGACCCAACTAGGGCCACTCAGGTCACTCTCGACCTCCTCTAGCCTTCCAAGAAAATGAAGAGTCGATGACGCAGTAGAGAATGCAATCTAACTGGTTTATTCATAAAGTACAATGCAGTGGAGTCCAGTCGGACCAGCCTCCTATGATGGCTGATGAGGGACTGATTATAACAAGCAAACAGTTACATTATGTATGTTGCGGAGCCCACAAAGACCCGCCCATCAAGGAAAAACACTGGTAGATGTCGTAATACAATGGGGGTACAGAGCATAAGCTTTGATTCCACAGCCTGGCACAAGCTATCTACTGCCCAAGGTCGTCTGGCCTATCCTCCCTACTAGACAGGTGGGAGAGGGCCTCTACGCAGAGAGAAAGGCATGCGTTAACAAGCAAGATTCAACATCTGGGAAACGAAACTCACCAAGGACCATTTCTCGTAAATGATACAGTAACAGTTTCGATTATAATACAAGATGGCGTCTACAAGAGCTAAAATGGTGGCCCAGATGTCAACCTAACTTACATGACATCTGCCCTTGTTAATTGTGTATGCATCCAGCAAGAATATATTATAAGTTAGCTAAATAAATGCTAACATAATCATGTAAAATACGGGTAATATGACAGTAATGCATTTCAATTCTAACAGACCCTCCTTTTAGCATTATTTAGCTAACGCAAATGCCTTTATTCTTGCTACCAGGTAAGGGTCTTTACAATTCTACATGTGCAGACAATATAGAAATACAGACAATAACATGTCAAGTACGGATATATATTTATATGAATATATATGCATAGCAAACGTATGAAAAAATAACACTAGACATTAGTTGCACAAGTCACATCAGGAACAGAACCTGCAAGAGAAGTAGTTGAACCAAAAACACCTTCATCTATTTGCATAATAGTATCAAGTTCCTTTTGAAGCATTATGGTCGCATTAGTATCATGAACTGAAATCCTCTTGGGAGAGAGGCAAGTAACACAGTACGAGCAGCATAAAGCAAGGCACTGAATCAGAATACAGCAACAAATTAGGAGTACAATGAAATATATCACTTTTTCGAAAATCCAACCCCATCCACCAAACAAAGACCAACTCAGGTTACCGCTCTCCATTTCTCGGACATTTTCCAGGATGTCTAAAATATGCTGAGTGATATTCCTTTCCATATTTGTGAAACTGACCACACACTGCTCTCCTATTATTGCGCATGCACCACCACTTTTAGCTAAAATAAAATCGACCGCAAATCTCGTTTGCTCAGAGTATATGCGCATACTTTCCAACTGGGTGGTGATGTCACGTAAAGCTGCCACTGTAGAGTTAGACAGGATTTGCAGTTTACACCCAAAATATTCTCTAGCCCGTTCACCCCGGGCCATGGCGGTACCACCAAATGTGATAATAGAGGAAAGTATATATCCAAAAGTGATGCCGTTACTGTAATTATTGACTTCCGCATCGGTAACGCCCTCACAAGATTCCTTGGTCAATGTTCTTTTTACCCATCGCGTACTTGCTTTACTATACTTGCAAGGTACCCCAAGAGGTAACACCATTCCCAAAGCCACATCTTCTGTGCCATTATATGTATTGGAGTATGTACCATTCGATAGAAAATAAAAACCTGAATGTGCATAAAGCGGACCTTGATAATCTACCGGAGCACATCTAGTGTTCCTTCCCTTCATGCTGGGATCATCCCTTCTTCCTAAGCGCATTATATTCTTGTACAATATTAATCCAGAACAATTGAGATATAGGTAAGCGTCTGTCCCACTTATTATTGGGCAGCACGCTGGATAATAACCTGCCTCTCGAGTAACTGTCAGATCCTGATATTGCCAACCTGTTAGTGTGACATTTTGTTTTTCCATATACAGATTATCACAATACATATCAGGGATGCAACCTGGGTACCCTGTCCCTCTCGGTTTTCTATAATACAAGCAGGGGCCAGGATATCCCATGCCAAATTCACCCTTTACCTCTACGAAGTGGGGAGGACGAACGTATGTATAGTTCACCAGCGATAATGGATAAGCAGTCCATAAACTTGTAACTGAGTCAGTGGGATAACAAGCTGTGTTGTCTCCAAAGAATTTCCTGTGCGTGTCTAGGAAAACATTACTTTGCATAGCTCTTTTACTACGATCTGAAGAGACAATCTGATATAGAATACATGATGGGATATCACCAGAACACACCAGTATCCAGAACATTCCTCTTCCCACCAATAGGAACAGCAATATAAAAACAGCACAGAGCACCTTCTTCCTGAACAACCAATCAAAAATGGTCTGCCACAGTCACAGGGCAACAAAAGGCTGTTCATCTTCTGCAATGGGACGACCAAAAAGATACATTTTTGCTATGAAATTACAAATAGAATCACCAGAGAACGAGATGTCATGCGATGGAGCCAACGATGGACAGGACACAAAAAAAGAAGAAAAAGAAAACGTCAAAAGGATCGGGGTCCATCACAAGCCTCCCTGGCAGGCTTCTATTGTCCAATACTCAGTGGTGCTATCGAGCACTTTCACGGTGGAGCCACACTGTTGCAGCTCAACTGCAAATGTTCACTGTTCTTAGGATAGGGCACTCTCCCTCCTCAGGAAGATACCCTCAGCTTATCCAGTCCTGCGTCATAGGCAGTGCACCACTCTTCTGATCCCTAGTCTAATAGGAAAAAGCAGAAACAAGGGGCATTTTCACTAATCTTATCCATGAAGTCCATCCCTGCTACACTATCCTTCTGTCGTGGACGCAAATTGTACCTTGCTACCCCAGGCACTGTCTCATCACGAAGAAGAATCTGAAATTCAGGGGGTGTCGGGGGCTGAGACTCAGGCTCGTGTGGATCAGATGAAGAGGAGAGCTGGGCAGCCCTAATTTCTGGGGGAACTGCCGCATTCAAAACTGCATCATTCTCCTCCTCTGTCTGCGCCCAAATCAGTTGGGCGTCAGAAAAAGGGACAAAACGTGGAACCTTCTCCTTCTCGTGATCCCCTATTCCATCACGAATCCAACTATCATAGGGGAGAGGGAGCGGAACTTGTCGACAATGAGACAAGTGTATCCAGTTCTTCCGACCGTCCACTCTCACTGCCGTCCTTGTCGTGATGAGCACCAAGTATGGTCCTTTCCATCTAGGTTCCAAACTGTCTCTCTGGAAATTCTTAATTAGAATGTAATCACCAGGCTGTATGGTGTGCCCGGGCCCCTCAGTGGCTGGAGGCAAAGCTTCATGTATCTGTTGATGAATAGAACGGAAGCTTTTAGTGAGATCATATAAATAATCGACAAGCAAAGGATAATCAATTTCAGAAAACGTTTTCGGTCTAGGGACGCCCCACACATTTGCGGGACGGCCAAAGACCACCTCATAGGGCGATAATCCTGTTCTAGAATGGGCTGTCATTCTGGTAGACAACAGAGCAAGGGGTAATGCATCTGGCCATTGCAACCCAGTACTTTCCTTCATTTTTGCCAATTTTAGCTTGAGAGTACCATTGAACTTCTCAACTAAACCTGCTGACTGAGGATGATTTGCTGCATGAAATTTCTGCTTGATGTGCAGACCATCGCACACCAACTGGGTCACTTTTGCATTGAAGTGACTTCCGTTGTCACTCCAAATCAAACGGGGCAAGCCATAGCGTGGGAAAAACTCCTTAATAAGAGCCTTTGCCGTTGCAATGGCGGTGTTTTCCTTCGTAGGGTAAGCCTCAATCCATTTACTAAATGCACAAACAACCACTAGCACATAATTCAAATTATTAACTCGTTGCATTTCAATATAATCCATTTGAAGAACCTCGAAAGGAAAGGAAGGTGGCGCAAAATTTCTAGAAGGTGTAGGGGTACCTTTTCCAGGATTATGCTTCAAACAAATCATACAATGTTTCACCAAATGGGCAGCAACCTTTGAGATATTATCATTTTGCCACACAGGGTCCAGTAACTTACAGATTCCTTTTGCACTAATATGAGCTGGACCATGTGCCATTGTAACTACAGGAAATACATATGCGTCGGGTAACATCCATCTTTGTTTTTCGGACTTGTCAGCCCAGCACCCTTCATCATCTAAACGCCCTGTACTCTCCTGCCACACTGCCAACTCCTCAACTGTTGCCTCACTCTGTATTTCTCTAACGCTTTCCAACGAATTTTCAAACATCGTAACATCTGGTACCCATCTAGCAGGACCTGCCACAAACATTTTCGTCACTTTCAACCTGGCTGTCTCTTTTGCTATCTGATCTGCGAACGCATTTCCCCTCCCCGCATCATCAGTAATTGCTTTATGGGCACTACACTTCACTATTGCCAATCGTTTGGGAAGGGTCAAGGCTGTTAAAAGCCTTTCTATCAACGGGCCATGTTGGATCTTAGAGCCATGTGAAGTCAAGAATCCTCTCTCTGCCCAGAGGCGCCCAAAATTATGAGCCACCCCAAATGCATACTGGCTGTCAGTGTAAATGTTGATAGTCAGTCCTTCACTCAATTCACATGCTCTCAAAAGGGCTATCAGCTCCGCAGCCTGTGCTGATTGGTAAGGAACATGTAATGTCTCAACTACAGTGCGCAGCGTGGTAAAAGCATACGCCGCTGTAGTGTGTCATCTGACAATTTGAAACAAGAGCCATCGACATATAGTTCCCCTTGCGGGTCAGATAAGGGAACATCAGTCAAGTCTACCCGTCCCTTCGTCTCTTCTTCAGTGCGAAACAAACAATCATGGACATCTGTGTCCTCATCTTCCGAAGGGAGGGGTAGTAACGTGGCTGGATTCAGAATGGCACATCTTTTGATAGTAATATGAGGTGCAAATAAAGTCAATTCATAACCGGTCAGATGAGCACTGGTGAGGTGCTGCATCTTTGTCTTGTTTAAAAGTACATCCACAGCATGAGGTACCATTACTGTGAGATCATGGTTAAGGACGAGCCCTGCTGATTGTCGAATAGAGACCGCCGCAGCGGCGGCGGCTCTTAAACAACTCGGGAGGGCTCTGGCGACAGGGTCAAGCGTAGCAGAAAAAAAAGCACACAGCCTCTGCTTACCTCCAAAGGCTTGTGTTAACACAGAAAGTGCACATCCAGCCTCTTCGTGTACGTACAGCACAAAAGGCTTCTTATAATCATGCGTACCAAGCACAGGTGCAGAGCAAAGCGCAACTTTTAATTGTTCAAAAGCATGCTGACATTCATGCATCCAGGGTAAGGGTTCATGCACATCCTTAGTTGTTAAGCGAAGCAGGGGCTGTATTAATAAAGAACAAGCGGGTATCCAGGGTCAACAATACGAGGTGATGCCTATGAAAGCACGCACATCCCTCTGTGTCAGAGGGACAGGCATCTTAACAATGGCATCAACTCGTTCAGGTGTTAGCCTCCGACCCTCCTTCGACAGCAGGTGACCTAAATAGGTTACCTGCTGTTGACAATATTGGAACTTGGAAAGAGACACTTTATGTCCTTTATTCGCCAAATGCTTCAACAATTTTACCGTGGCGTCCTGACAACCCTCTTCGGTATCGGAGGCTATCAAAATGTCATCCACATACTGCAATAATACATTACCTGCGGGAAGAGAAAGAGAGTCCAATTGACTTTTCAAAGCCTGGCTATAAATACTGGGGCTTTCAGTGTACCCCTGAGGAGCTCGACAGAATTGGAAGCTCCTACCAGTCAGAGCAAATCCAAAAAGATACCTGCTGTCTGGATGAATAGGAATATTAAAGAAAGCATTTTTCAAATCAATAACGGAAAAGAATTTGGCTGTGGAAGAAATCATTGTCAAAAGAACAGTAATATCTGGAACTATCGGAAACTGGGGAACTACAATTTTATTAACCTCCCGCAGATCAATCACAAAGCGATAGACATCAGGATGAGCATCAGGGGAATCCAAAGGTGCCTTCTTAAGAATAGGAAGAATGGGGCTATTGCATACATTCGCTACTGTCTCCTCAACCACCCCCGATTTGATCAAGTCCTGTATGATCTGCATCAAAGCCTGTTCCCCAGCCTGTGATATTTTGTACTGGGGAACACGAGGGAGCACAGCATTATCCTTGACCTGTATTGAAACTGGTGGTATCTGCAACAGTCCCACATCCGTATCCCCTGTGGCCCACAATGTGGACGGCACATCCTGAAATTCAACAGGAAGCGGCGCATCCTTTGCCAAACACTGTTTTGAACTAACCACATTAGGTCCAAGAGTGATATATACACCATTCGGTGAACAGTAAATAGTAGCATGTAGCTTCTTCAACAAATCCAATCCTAATAAATTTTCCCCACAATTCGCCGTCAACAGAAATGGGGAGTCCACAGTAAAAGGACTAACAGTCAAAGCAAGAGGTCGGGAAATGGGGTTCACAACCAGTATGCCTGAAAAACCTACCGAAATATTATTGCGGCCAGACAGGGCTGCCCCGGGGACCAGCGAACGAGAAACAGAGCTATTCATTGCACCAAACATTTCTGCGCCGAACCACGTAAATCTGCTGTGATATAAGGACCACGCTGATCTACAGGAATTTGGACTGGTCCCCTTCCCTGTCCCTGGCCGTCCTAGCCATAGGACATCCCTGCAGTGTCATCCATATTCTAATCACCATGATAGTACTGCCTTCCCCGGGGGTCATCAAAATAGTTCTGGTCAGGACGACCCCATGAGGATGCACCAGCTTGAGTCTCATCCTGACCAATCTCCCCACGGCCCCTTCCACTCGAACCCCGCCCTCTAGGTACTGCAATTTTTTGTAAAAAATCTGGACACTCACTTCGCCAATGTCCCTCCTTTTTGCAATACGCACACTGATTCGGCCCTAGGGGTACACTGCCCCTACCAGCACCCCGCGACCTCTGAGCCGGACCAGTGCCCCATCCCCTGCCGGACACCCTTGCAACCTGCTGCATCAACACCCTCGTCTTCAAATCCTTACTCTTCTTCTCCACCTTGTCCTTTTCCTCATTTTCTCGATGCTCATAGTACTGAGCCATACTCAATATCACTGAAGGGGAGGAGGTAGTCCAAGTACTCTCAGAAGCTTGCAATCGAGCCGCAATATCCGGCAGCAAATTCGTAACAAACCTGTTAACAAACAAACAAACCCACCTTCGACTGACAAATCCTGGCCACTGAAATCCCAAAACACCCCTTCAAACCGAGTAAAAAAATTAGACACACTCTCCTCTTTCTTTTGACGACATGCCGTCAGCTTATCCCAATCTACTCGTCTGGGTGGGATAAGAGAATGCATATAGGTGATAATACGACTTGGCAAAGCCAAAATCTCAACTTTAGGCTTTTCACCCGCCTTCCTCTCCTTATCCCATGCCCTAATCTCATTCCAAGTGCCACCCAACTCCACTACATGGTCCTGTGTATGCACCTGCCGCCAAATATCAACAGGCACCAAGAGCCCGAAAAACATCTCAATATCTGCTAAAGTCATAACTGACGAGGAGGCGGCCTCTGTTAACTCTTTATAATACGCCGTAGGGTTCTTCCTAGGATCCGGTAACTGACTCTTAAGAGCTAGCACCTCACTTCTCTTCCACGGGGTATAGACCCACTGTTCCTGAAAGTGAGCCTCTACCCGCTGTTGGACCACATCACCTCTCTGGTTACGCTGCTCTGGGATCTCAGGATGAAAAATAGGATGCACCTCCCTCATTGGAAAATGGGACACACCAGGCGGAGTACGGTGATGGAGCCTTTCTCGATAACCGAGAAGTGTCCCAACATTACTGAGAACTTCTGCAGGAGCCATACCAGGGGAATATACACGATCTCGAATGTGATAAATAATTTGAGGAGCGGTGCCACCAATACACTGTTCCCACAAGCCAATCAATGTAGTCGACATATGTTGAAGGGCATGCTGCTGCACAAATGGTTCGAAATCTCTCATCACACTCCATATATCCTCCACACTATAAATCGGGCTCCGAGCCCATTGCGCCGCCTGATTTGCAACCATCTTTTTCTCCTCTTCACCCACATCAGATCGAATCAATACCCACTCCAGTCACTCCCGTGCTGCCGCCCAATTCCCTCCATCTGACCCACGCACCGGTGTCCCAACACTACACAACACTGCAGATGAAATAGCTGGGGAAGACACAAGAGACGAAGACGCAGGTGATAAGGTTAGCAATGACTTTGTTGTAGGTGTAAGAGAAGGAGGAGAAACATGAGCAGAAATAGCAGATACTGCGGGGGTGCCTGCAGTCACCACACTCGCAGCTTGTGAAACCACAGGGGAGGCAAGCAGGGCTGGAGCCGAGGCAGTCGAGTACGATGAAAGACCAGAGGAAGGCAAAGAAGCAACGGGGGACTGAGACGTCGGAACAACAGGATATATTCTCTGCGGGGCATAGGGAGGCGGGGGACGAGTGTCCAACAGATCCTCCACAAAGGGATCCTCATCCTCTCGAACAACATAGGATTATCACATTGTAATTGAAAGTTCCTATCTGCACACTCAATACCTTTTTCAGTTTGTTCCCTATCATAAGCTACAGTTTTCTGAACCGCTGTCTGCATTGCCTTCTTCCTAGACTCCTTCTCGGCCCGTATACGCCTCTGCTTGGCTTCCTTCTGCCATACCTGTAAAGTATCAAACATTGACTGCCTACTTCTTCTAGCGAACAATTTGTCCTGTAAATAATTCAATTTTTGTTTGTCAAAGGTACCATCCAGTGGCCACTGAAGCTCAGCATTGTCCCTTGTATACTTGTGCCATAATGTACGAAACATAATAGGGCCAATACCGTGCTTCACATACATCTCAAAACTCGGAGTGCCTTCTGGAGGTGCAGGCTGCCTTTCCTCCAGCCGATGCTCAGCAGAACAACAGCGGCACCCCAAGCACCATACTTTACTCCAACAAGGCATCCTAGCATCAGACACATTCACGTATTCACTCAATTAACTCGCACGCACACGCAATAAAGACACACACAAACAAAGAGCCCTCAAAAACAGTCCTCAGACTGCGCCAAGACAAAACAGTCCTCAGACTGCACAGAGACAAGATAGGCTCTAGCACCAGGCCTTTTCAAGAATAAGCAAAATTCAAGAACGCTCCGTATCACAAGGGTCCGCAGACCCACCAAGTTAATCAAGACGGCGCCGCATATACCAAGAACAAAGATAAACTCACCTGGTGCACACAAGTCAAACAAGAGTATTCTCCACTGCCGACTCTTCAGACCAAACGGTCAGATCCAAGGGTTTCACCTTTTCAGGACCCCAGCCGAGGTGACCACTAGACGAGGAGCCGCCCGATCAGACAGGCGGGGCAGCCGCGAGAACCAAGCTCTATCATATGGGGATCCCCGATCCGCCCAATCCGACCGGACGCAACCCCGACCCCACAGCCCGACTACGGGCGGGATGGATCACCTGGTGGAGTCCCTGTTCGGGCGCCAACTGAAGGAAGTGACCCAACTAGGGTCACCCGGGTCACTCTCGACCTCCTCTAGCCTTCCAAGAAAGTGAAGAGTCGATGACGCAGTAGAGAATGCAATCTAACTGGTTTATTCACAAAGTACACTGCAGTGGAGTCCTGTCGGACCAGCCTCCTATGATGGCTGATGAGGGACTGATTATAACAAGCATACAGTTACATTATGTATGTTGCGGAGCCCACAAAGACCCGCTCATCAAGGAAAAACACTGGTAGATGTCGTAATACAATGGGGGTACAGAGCATAAGCTCTGATTCCGCAGCCTGGCACAAGCTATCTACTGCCCAAGGTCGTCTGGCCTATCCTCCCTACTAGACAGGTGGGAGAGGGCCTCTACGCAGAGAGAAAGGCATGCGTTAACGAGCAAGATTCAACATCTGGGAAACGAAACTCACCAAGGACCATTTCTCGTACATGATACAGTAACAGTTTCGATTATAATACAAGATGGCGTCTACAAGAGCTAAAATGGTGGCACAGATGTCAACCTAACTTAAATAACATCTGCCCTTGTTAATTGCGTATACATCCAGCAAGAATATATTATAAGTTACCTAAATAAATGCTAACATAATCATGTAAAATACAGGTAATATGACAGTAATACGTTTCAATCCTAACACAGCTGGAAGCTTTATTGATGCCATATTTGCTTGTGGACAAGAGACTTCATTTAAGAAAAGGATGCGAGTTGGTGACAGCGGTTTGGAATTTCAAGACATGTTCCATAATCATTTGACACACAGAAGACATTTGCTTCAGCAAGGTGTTGACAGGGGTGTCTCAAAAAAGAAGAACGTGTGGTTTCCTGCAACATACAAAATGTTCTCTACACAAGTGAAGGGTTTGGGAGGGAGTGAAGGAGCCATTCAAGAGGACTACAACACTCTGCTAATGTATTTAGTTCAACCATGGACAAATGCCTCCTTGCTGCTCCTATCATTTTACTATTAAAATGAAGCCTGGGAAAAATATACAGCACGATCAACTGTATCCCACTTTACAAAGCAATAAGCAGTAGTTTCAATTTATTGGGGAAGGTTTGCAGAAATTATTTATTTAACCCTTATCTTCAACTGCTGTGGCTCCATTTTTTATACAGAAAAGGCCAGGCAGACCTCATCTCTGTAAGGATTTCAAGTGCTAAAATAATATTCCTATAACAGATGAATATTCCACTAATTGCCTTTTGGAATAGCAGCATGGGATAACAGTTTTTTCTAAATTAAAGCAAAGACTAGATCGAGACGGTATGGGGATGAGATGATCAATACATGAGTTATAGCGAATTTAGGAGGGACCCAAGAAAGAGTAAGAGAGGGAAGAGTGATGGAGCAGGGTAAATGAAAAATTTTTAACCTCCTAATAATTTTCGTAAAATAATTAATAAACATGTTCGTTTAAGTAAATAACCGACAATGTATGTTACATGTGAAGGGTTAAAGGTAACACGCTATTCCATGTGCAAAATAATTAACTAATAATTGTTTACGTGTCTAACATAACCTAATATTTGCGTACTAATCAAATAATAAATGCATGATCTGTGCTTTAAAATAAAACGTGTGGTTGCAAAATAAAGCGATGGTAAGTAAGGGACGGCTTTATATGTTGCTTTTTGCTAGGTAATACCTAATTGGGGTACATAGAAAGACGGGAGGGAAACGAAAGGGTTTATATTTCTTTGTTTTAACAATATTTTGTTTATCTTTGAAAATAGTGCGCTTAGGCCTGTCGAGCAGCGATATAAAATGGCTGCCGTTTGCTAGAGTACGCATGAGCAGGGAACCATGTGAAAGAGGAGAGAGGCTGGGGAAAAGATGATCACGTGCTGGTGCTGAGAGGCTAAGATGGAAGTATGGTCAAGGCTATTGTGACCTTTCTGAGCAGATGTGTGCCAAGATGATCAGCAAGAAGCGTGAGAAGTCAAACTGAATCAATGGACAACTGTTGAATCTAAAAAGTAGCAGAAAAAGATACAAATTGGACTGATCGAAGCGGATGAGCAATGACATGAACTGTGGGAAACGATGCAAGCATGGACATTCCACAAGGAACTGGTTAAGACCAGGAAGTTTGATTAAAAATGTATATGGATCTGAGTTTGACCAATGGGAAAGAATCACGCCATGGAGATGTAACATTTTATTCAGTAAGCTAGAATTAGGGTATAAGAAGACCTACTCTTGGTGGGAGGGGTGAGTTGTCGGAGTAGCTGAGGAGAGGAGTTGCTGGAGTAGATGCTGGAGAAGTTAGAAAGCTGCGGTTGCTGATGCTGACGAGCTGATGTTGCTGCTGCTATTTTTATTTTCCAGTTGAGTATAAGATGCTGTTTTTGGAGAACCTTTTTATTCCTGATCCATTTAGAACTATTAGATTTTTCCAAGACAGATAGATTGATCATTTAGAGTTCTTGCTATGATAACCTTACTTTCCGTCTAATCGATATGCATTGTAATATCAATTTATTAATATAATGATGATAAATGTAAAGATCTGAATAATAAACCTAAACTTCTTTCTTGCTTCGAAACTTTACATAAACTTTATTATTCTTTAAACAAATGACTCAGTGATTCTTTAGCTCAATGATTAATGTAAATGATAAAGAGTTTATTGTGATTGAGCTGGTCTTTATCACCATTAACTGATTCCTACTAGTTGGTCCATGACCAATGAGCGGAATACCTTAAAGTAAATGAGAAACGTTATGTCATGTTAAAAGAGGTATCCCGTCTCCTTCCAGCGAATCATTTTCTCCTAGGTTATTGACGGAGGAAATCCAGGGAATAAATGAGTAAGTGAATGAATATGCGGTGTTATGGGCCCCACCGTCATATGGATATAATGTGTGTGTTAGAGGAATAGTCGCACCTGGATGACCAAAGTATATAGGAGAAATATTTTTATTGTTAGCGCTGGATCAAGAGTAATAAGGAAAAGAGGTGATTTGGACATACTTGAAAACAAATACAAAGATCCAACCCGAAATGTTATCCTGGATGCCCAAGTCAGAGAGGCGAAGGAGACGAGGGGAATGGTATCCAGTGTCAAAAGGTGCTGGTAAATCCATCAGGATTAGCGCAGTAGCACTATTTACGGCGATACCAAGTGAGGCAGAAGAACAAATCAGGATTGGTTCAGACAGATCTGCACAAATAAAACTATCCTCCCCGCTACCCGAGCACCTCTGACCGAGGTCTGGATTAAGCATAAAAGAGGACAGAGCATATGGCGGCTTCTGACTCCTGTTCAGTAGAAAGGAGTCTTGCATTAAGGCCTGATCCCCAGCTGTAAATTAAAAAAGAGACATCTTCAAAAACCAGTAGTCTTTGAAGAAAACCTCTAAACCATGAAAGATGCCTCCATGATGAAGTGGCTATAACAAAGGGGACCCCTGAGAGTCCTGATCTCTACGTCATATTTCTTCCTGAAAATGCAGAGGGCGGTAACACAATATTCATCTGGTGAGGAAGAAACCCTCCTTGTTGTCTCTTTTCTGAGCAAGCTGCAGAAATCTTCCTTATGCAGCTTTGTCCTCTCCTTGTCGCAGTGACGTTCCTCAGGAAGAAAAGCTGGAAGAAGTTTGTAAAAAAAAGTCCAAGAGATGGTCCTGAACTGTCTGCAAAACTTAGTCATCCCTGGTGATGAATGCCCAGTTGTGTAGTGTGAAGGGTGTGTACTTGCCAATAGAAGCTGATTTGTTAATGCTGCAATCCCTATGGGAGAAGAACAGAGTTGGTTAACCTGGGCTGAGTCACCCCCCCCCCACAACCTCCTGCACCCGCCCCGCCACCCCCAGCCATGCCGGCCGCCCCTGGCCAGTGCGTTGTGGTTTCTTCAGGTGCGCGTCTCTCAGGCTTCTGAGCATTTGCAATATCATTGTCAAAAACTGGCGTACTCAGGCAAGTTAAGTGTACACTATTGGTACACAGAACTCAAAGATATTTAATATCATTCACAGACATCAGGCAGTGTAATAAGCTCTGACAATACAAGCTGTTATGCTAAATGGCTTCAAAGTGGGGAGCCATAGTGAACCTACACTGGAAAAATAAGCGGGTACCAGCGAATTACAGGTGGATAGCAATCCTCTAAAGTAGGATAGAGGGAAATAAGAACAAGGAAAGCAAACAAGCCAAATAGTAATCCAGAAACAAGCCAAAATTCTCGCAGAAATTCCGGGAACAGAAAGAACGGAACAAGGAGCAAAATAACAAAGGTGAGGTACGGAACAACGGCGAACGAACTAGTACCAAAAGCGAAGAAGCCGGAGCAATGGAGAAAGCTTTCAGGCACATTCCAAAAGGACTTTAACTCCATAAATAGCACCACTGTATATCATGCTCTGGAAGTCCCACCCCTTGACCTTCCCAGGCTAGTTGCCCGAGCCGCCATAGGCTAGTCCGCTATAGTGTCACAGGAATATGTGCTATGATTCTTCTCCTTCTCGTCCCTAATGTATGCCCAGATCTCCTGACACCAAGTTGATTCCTGACAGACTCCTAAAGGCACCTCTCACTTCCCCCCTTGACTTTTGGATGCTCTCCCAGCAAATCCTCTGTCTCATTGGCCAAAGAAACCACTGCCCAGATGAAACTGGGTTTTTCTGTTTTTGCAATCCCGGTGGAGGGATCAGTCCTATACCAAGCCCTGTTAACATCATAGTGCTTCCCTAAGGATGGACAAAGTGCCTTCTGTAACTCTGTGAAGGAGAAGAGTCAAATTGATTTCCTTCTGTAGATGTGCCAAACTTCCTCACAGCCACATCAGCTACCTACAGTTAAATACTTTCTAAAATGCACTGTGTATTTTCCAACAAAAGTACTGTACAGTCACTCCCCAAGAAACAGAGTACATTTGACTAATGACTTTTGGATCTAAGTGGCCCCTGCTCTCTCAGGCTGCTTTCATTAGCAGAACTACCAGGGCAAGGTGTGTCACCACATCTGGATATTTCCCCTGGACCATACAAAGTATGCAATCTGAGCCCTTCAGAGGATTTCTCCCCAATTTAGAATGAAAGAATATACAAAATCCTAAATTAACACTGGGGCACATTCCACCCTCTTAGCCTATTAGAAGCGGAGGTATTCCACTTTCAGAAAGCAATAAGGTCTGATATCGAGAGCATGCAAAAGTAAGTATGCAAAGAATGCTGGGACCTAGATTGCCATGCCCTAAAATTGATATTCTTCAGAAACTCACATGTTCCCAAAGAGTCTCCGCCCCTAGTCTCCTTAAGAATGGTAACCTTTTGATTCAGTATTTTTCCTTCAAGCGACTGTCAATAAACCTCCACCAAAGGAAAACGCTGAATGGAAACTATCAGGCCACCTAGACACAGGTCTGCTACTCTCCTTGCTACAGTAGTTAGTGGTCAACCACAGGTAGTTCCCAAGGTCGAGGAGAAGCAGGGGAAGGAAGGTCAAACCTTTCAGAGTGGATTTCCATTTTAAGATGTGCAAAAAAATCCAAGAGAAGGTCTCCAAGTGGGCGTTTCATGACTGGAGAGAAGTGGCAGCCCAGCGGGCACAAAAGCTTCCATCCTACGGAGTGAAGAGGGTCCTAGAACCGGAAAAGTATCCTGCCTGGGGAGTGGGTGCTCGATGTACCATCACACACAGAGAGCAGGAGCAACCCAGACACCCAGCTCCCAGATCAGGATTTGTAGGGCTGAATGCCCTTGTTACTCAAGTGTTGGGTGAAAGTCAACCACAACTAGCTTCCTGAGAAAAAATACAGTCACTGTGGTGCTGCACGTGCCACGAGGGGAAAGGGCAACCTTTGGAGAGGAAGAATTGCCAGGGAAGGTCATGGTGTAATGGGATATATTCCCCGTAAAAGAGAAGATACTATCTCCTCCTCCAAAAATGAAGACAAGATATTTCAAGGCCATTTCAAGTGCCTGGGCCCTCCCCAGTTCATCCTCTTTTTTTCCATAAGGGAACTCCCAAGTTGGCAACATTAATTGAATCATCCATACATATCCAAGTCTTTCCTTCAAGGTTATATTTCATTCATTCATTTATTTATTTATCTATCTATTTACATATTTTGCATTTTGTATACAGTACATTTCTACGAGGCAGGCGTCAGCATGCTGTTAAAAGAACAACTTGGGAAATGGGAGATCTCTATACAAAGAAGCCATGCAATCTGCTAATGAGCTATATAGCACCAGAAGGGAAGAAGAGAGTTTTTTTTCATTTAAAACATTATGTTGACATTTTCAAATTACTATAACGTTACTTCAACCTTTCTTTTTTCAGTAACAACATATATATATATATATATATATATATATATATATATATATATATATATATATATATATATATATATATATATTCACTGAAAAAACCTTAGGTTTCAGGGACGTTATAGTTAGTTGGACATTTCACTCAGTACAAAACCATAGAAATTCCCCCGTTATAGTTAGTTCAGCTAACTATAACTCGCGCCCCGCAATGCACTGTTGATGACGTCACATATTACATCATTCATGACATGGTCAGTGACATCACTGATGACATCACTGATGACATCTCAAATGACATCACTGATGACATCACTGATGACATCATCCAGTGACTGTGTGTTTCTGTAAAGTTTAAATATGTTTTATATATATGCCAAGGTGTATTGAAGAATGAGAGGGTGTATAAGTGTCTGGATGAAGGATTTAGTAGGTGCGTGACTGACTGTATAAGTGAGTGATTAAATGTGTCTTACTGAATGCATGGGTTAGTGACTAAACTGTCTGAATGTGTGTATCAGTATGTCTGTTGTGTAAGCTGCTGCATGTGTTGGTCAGTAGCTACATGAGTGTCTATATGGGCTATTGATTGGTTGCCTGAGTATTTGTATGGGTGCCTGAGTGTGTGTGTGGGTGGGTGGGAGGTGTGTGACTCTGTGCATAGATGTGTGAGTGGTTGATTCACTGGGTGTATGTGTTCAAGAGTGCATGTGGAAACAGCTGTATGGGTGGGTGAGTGTGTGTATGGGTGTGTTGGTGAGAGAATGGATGTCTCAGTGGTACATGTCCAAGTAACTACATATGTAAAAGGCAGTGTATGTGAGAGTTGGAGTATATAAATGACTATACGTGAGAGTCAGTGATTGTGAGATTGGCTGTATGGATGAGTGTGTACTTGTATCAGTGATTGTATAAGAGAGTAGGTATGCGTTTGTTTCTGTTTTAATAAGTGATGTGGTGTGTGTATAACTGTATAGGTCAGTAAATGGAAGTGTGATTGATTCTTTGCATGACTAACTAGCTGTGTGAGTAACTCCATGGATGAGTGGTGGTGTGTGAGTGTCTTTATAGGTGTATGAGTGCTTATGATAGTGTTGTATTGATGAGTGACTGCATGTATGAGTGACTTTATGGGTGAATGAGTGGATGTGTGTGTAGACCTAGGAATCAGTGAGTGCGTATGTAGTAACTGGTATTGGTGTGTCGATGGTTTCGAAAATGGTAGTCTGTATTTTACAGTGGGTGTATCAAAGGTTAAATTAGAGTGTGAGGAGGTGCATCAGATATTCACGTGGATGATGTCATCAGTGATGTCATTTGAGATGTCATCAGTGATGTCATCAGTGATGTCACTGACCATGTCATGAATGATGTAATATGTGACGTCATCAGAAGTGCACTGCGGGTAGCGCGAGTTATAGTTAGCTGAACTAACTATAACGGGGCAATTTCTATGGTTTTGTACGAGAGAAATGTCCAACTAACTATAACGTCCCTGAAACCTATGGTTTTTTCAGTGAATTTCTAAGGTTTTTTAAATGCTAATTTCTAACTATAACGTGCCTGAAACCTATGGTTTTTTCAGTGAATTTCAATGGTTTTTCAAATGCTAATTTGGGCAGCGCTGAGAGCCGCGCACCCCTCGCGTTTACACAAGGGAGCTGTGCACCCCTCGCGTGCACACCAGGGGCCGCGCTGAGCGCTGCGCACCCCTCGCGTTTCCACCAGGGGGCCGCGCTGAGCGCCGCGCAAGGGTCGCGACTCCAAACTTTGGCGAAAAACAAAACGTCTACTATTATTAATTTATATTCGCTCCGGGGACCCCATCCCCCGGGACATGCCAATTTTTTTTTTTTTTAATAAAAAGGAAGGGGGACCGCGTGGCCCCCCTCCCAGGCCATTTTTGGCCCCGGGGACCCCATCCCCCGGGGCATAGCCTCACAGTTGGGGACCGAGGGGGGAGCCCCAATGACCCCACGGTCCCGCTGGCTCCCCGCCTCCTGCGGGAGCCGGCATTGCTTTTCCACAATGGGAGCTGCTGCTGGCTCCCCTTGTGGATAAGCAATCCTGCTGTGCTTCGTAGAAGCAAGAGCAGGTTTCCCTGCTCTCGCTTCCATGAAGCAATGTAGGAGTTTGCAATGACAGGTCAGGAGCCCCACGGCTCCAGCCCTGTCATTGCAAACAGCAGTGTCCCGGGGGTGGGCACCCCGGAACACTGCAAGAGCCGGCCCTGGGGGGTGGCGGTCCCCAGGGCCTTCGAGGGCTCCTGGAGGGGGGCCGTGCAGCCCCCCTCCCTACTTTTCATTGCCCCAGGGAGGTGGTGGTCCCCGGGGCCCGGGGGTCCGCAATGGACCCCGTATTTAAATATTAATTGCCCCAGGGAGGTGGCGGTCCCCGGCAAGACGGGAGTTCGGCGCAGTGAAAAAGTTCCTGCAGTCGGATGGAATCCCATATGCCAAGTTGTACCCCGCTCGTCTGCGTATTGGACAAGATGGGGACTCTAAAATCTTCACCAACCCCAAAGCGGCACTGGAGCATGCGAAACAACTGAAGCGGCGACGGCGTGCTTCCCCGACCGAACTGGATGACGAGGAGCAGTAAGGTGGTGGCGTGGGTCCATATGGGCTCGTGCCGTTTACCCTCTTGTGGGCATGCACTCTAGCAACTGCATAATGCTTTTCTTGTTCTATTGCTGTACAGAGTTGTTGAGTTGCCCCAAACATGTGAGATTATTCTGTGGCGCATGCTTTGAGCGGATGACCATTTTATCCTGGCACAGGTACTAGACCTGATCAGACACCTCCTACTCGATAGGAGGTTAGTAGCACTCTCATGCCCCCCCAGATGGGAGAACCCCACATGCATTTCTCTGTTTACTTTAGTTGTTGGGGAAGGTTTAGACAGGGAGGGGATGGCTTTAGCAAGTTGGGTCCGCTGAAGTGGGTGGGGGGTTGGTGGGGAGGGGTGGGGGCAGGGCATGGGCACTCTACTTTGACATTGTTGCTGAATCCCTTATGCATTTTACTAATGTTGGCGTACTCCATTCTTACATGTTTACTGCAGAGCAACCTGAATGAGTGGTAAAGTGAGGTTCTTGACCTGGAATGTGCTTGGTTTAAACACTCCCAAGAAAATTCGATCTGTGATGGCATATCTGGACAGGCTGGATGTCCAGATAGCATTTTTACAGGAGACGCACCTTACCAAGGCCTCTGAGAGAAACGTGGGTGCACGATGGGAAGGGGTCAGGGTAGCTTCCTCTTATTCCACATACTCTAGAGGGGTGATGACCCTTGTCAAGAAGGGGGTCCCATTTACTGTGACTCGCTCAGAGACAGATGAGCAGGGCAGGGTGGCACTGGTCCAGGGCAAGCTGGGCGGCGTGAGTGTCTTGCTTAATGTATATGGACCGAATCTCGATGATCCGTCCTTTTTTGTGGATGTATGGCGCCGCATCTCTATGTTCCCGCCTGCGGAAATACTCTGGGGTGGTGACTTTAATACTTGCTTGGATGTGACCATGGATCGACTGGGGAGTGGGACAGCACGACATAAGCATGCCACAGAGGTCTTACTTGGACTATTAGATGCGGGGAATATACATGACGTTTGTCGCTTGCAACATCCTGGCGCACGGGAAAGTACCTTTATATCCTCGGTGCATGGGACGTGGTCCCGCCTAGATTATTGGCTCGTCTCTGAGGTGGCATGCACGTGGGTGGTAGGTGTTAGCCACTTGGCTAGAACGCTCTCAGTTCACTCCCCAGTTGTCCTTGAGCTGCAGGTCTCCACATGTGAACGGCCACCTTCTATGTGGTGTTTGCAGTAGGCTTCCTTGACAGACCCAGTTTTTAAGCATTCTATAGGTGAGGCAATCCGTAACTTCTTCAGGGAAAATGAGGGTACTGTGGATAGCGCTGGGGTCTTGTGGGAAGCATTTAAAGTTACAATCCGTGGTGCATGTATAGGCGCACAAGCCGGAGTCTTGAGGGACTTGCGGCGTAGAATCCGTAAACTAGCAACGGAAATCTCTACCCTGGAGCGGGAGTATGAGCGGAACCCTACCCCAGAGACGCTTTCCGCGATGCGAGATCTTGTGTCTGAGCATAATGAAACAGTGGACCAGGAGATGGTACACAGGTCTCGACGGAGCACGGCTCGCTACTATGGGGAGGGGGGCAGGCCCAGTCGCTCGCTGGCACAGAAGTTAGCAGCGCCCTGATGTCAGGAGTATATTACAGAAATCCTAGACGATGAGGGGGTGGCGCATTACACCACACCCGAGATCAGTGAGGTGGTATTGAACTTCTATACCGCACTCTACGAAGACCGGGCTCAGGTGCTGGAAGCTGACATACACTCCTACCTAGAAGATATTGCACTTGGGTGGCTGTCTGGGGGACAGAGGGAATATCTTACGCAGCCCTTTGATGTCGAGGACGTCAAGCTCGCTATAATGTCGCTCCCCACGTGCAAGGCGGCGGGCCTTGATGGGCTCCCTAGTGAGTTTTATAAAGCTTATGTTGATGACCTGGCCCCTAGGCTCCTGGACGTCTATGCAGAGGCGTACGAAACAGGGAAACTTCCTCCCACACTTCAAGAGGCTCTTCTGGTGACGCTATTGAAGCCTGACAAGGCTGCCAATAGGTGTGATTCCTACAGGCCTCTTTCTATTACTAATATCGACGCCAAAATACTGGCGAAGATGATTGCCAATAGGCTCCAACCACTTGTTCCCATGCTGGTTCTTCCGGACCAGTCGGGATTTGTATCTACTAGATCAACAACGCACAACCTGCGCACGGTCTTCGCAACCCTGCATTACTTTGAACCAGACTTTCAGGCAGTGGCAGTGCTGCTTGACGCAACAAAAGCGTTCAATTCCCTGCAGTGGGAATTTATGTTTACTGTGTTGTTGAGAATGGGCCTACCACCATTCTTTCTTCAATGGCTTAGGATACTGTATACTGAGCCAATGACTCGGGTACGCGTCAACGGCTGGGTGTCTGCGGCGTTCCCCATCAGAAGAAGCACGCGGCAGGGGTGGCCCCTGTCGCCGATGCTCTTCGCGCTAGCGCTGGAGCCTTTGGCCTGTAAATTGCGCCAGAAGCATGCACCGGCAGCACTGAGATTTCGGCAGAGACCACTTGTGGTCTCACTGTATGCCGACGATATGCTGCTGTATGTCCGTGAGCCTGCCAAGTATCTACCGGAATTGCTCAGTGAATACGTACAATTCGAGAGATACTCCGGCTTAGGTATTAATTGGGCAAAGTCGACGGTGTTCCTGCTGACGGCTGGCACCCGTGAGGTGGAGCTGGACTTCTCGCTGACGTGGTCTCAGGACCCGGTGAAATACTTGGGGATATGGCTGCATAGAGACCCTGATCAGGTCATCTCTAAGAACTATGGCCGAGTCATTACACAGATCACTGACCGGGCGACGCGGTGGGCCCGGTTGCCTCTCTCGCTCGCTGACCGGATAGCGGTGATGAAAATGTCTATATTGCCCAAACTCCTCTATTTGTTCATTAACATCCCTATTAGAATGAACACCTCGTTGTTTAATACGCTTCAGTCGGCTATGCTGACATTCATCTGGGAAGGCAAGAAACCCCGATGTAGTTGGGGCGTTCTCGTGCAACCATTTGACCGAGGGGGTTTCGAAGCTCCTGATATGCGGCTATATTACTTGAGTGCGCAGGCGCAGTTTGCGCATTATTGGTTCTTTCCGCAACGGTTCCAGCCACATACTGCAATTGAGGTCGATGCTGTGCTTCCGGTACCACTGGTGGCGGTAGCATTGTCGGGCGGAGGGGGTGGCCCCAGGACGGAAATCAATCTTGTTCAATGTACCGCGTGGGCCTGGATGGCCCTTGCTAAACGGGCGCAGCTGAATTACCTATATGCCCCGGCGTTGCCGTTGGCCGCACACCCGGAAATCTCTGCGGCACAAGAGCAGGCCGCATTGCGAGTACTGAAGGCAGTGGGGATCACACAGATGGGGGACCTGTACAGACAGGGTCAGTTCCGCTCGCTCCTGGACGTGCAGAGGGGTCGGGACCACGGCATGATGTTGGGGTTCACGTATGTGAGAGTGTGGCAGGCAGTTATAGCCATCTACCCTGACTATCCAGCTGAACCGAGAACATTGCTAGCACTGCAGGTGGTGCTAGCAGGGGAAGAGCGTAGAGGTCTGATAACTAAGCTGTATAATGCATCACTGCGAGAAAGGGAGCCCAGGGAACACCCCTCATATATTAAATGGAAAACTACGCTAGGGTCCACATTATCACTGGAGCAATGGAAATTCTGCTGTGAGCTGACTGGTCACCTGACGGCGAACTGTAATCTCCGCATTATACACTTTAAGTACTTGCACCAGTTATATTATACACCAATGCAACTGTGGAGGTTCGGTTTGCGGGAGCATGCCTGTTGTGTGAGGTGCGGGCAGGATGATGCAGATTTCTTGCATCTGGCGTGGCGCTGCGCAGGAATATTTGCATTCTGGACTAGATTTGTGAGCGTGCTTACTGAGGCAGTGCTGGAAGATGTGGTGTGTGCGCCCGAGGTTTGCCTATTGGGCTGGGTGAAGAATCTTAAGCCATATAATCGGCATATCGTTGCAGTCTCGACCCTGTTGGCTAAACGGGCTGTGGCACAATGCTGGGGAGCCAAAACCACCCCAACGGTAACAAAATGGGACCGAGATTTGATATATTGCAGAGAACAGCTGGGGACCTATGCAGAGGAACTTCCTGAGGCCTCGCGGCCCAAGGACTTTTGGGCCCCACTCACTATGTACCTGCTTGGTCATCCTGAACTGCAGTAAACCTGTTGTAATATTGTGTGGGCTGCCAGGGTTCGCAAGAGCTGGGTCTGTTTATAAGAGACGCCATAAACATGATTTTAAGTTGCTAGGGGTTCAAGAATACCACCTAAAGTGCCGGGAGGGGTAGGGGGGGTATTTCTGTGTGGGTTTGTTCTATGTTGAGCTTTTTATGATGTATAAATGCTTACACTGCTATATGCTACAATGGTATTGATCGTCCCATCTTTTGGGGCTATGTGTATTCTTGCTGTAAGCTACTCAATAAAAAGAAATAAAAATATAAAAAATAATTTGCTATATTGATTCTGGGTTTTGTTTCATCTAATACCAGAAAGTTAAGAGCTTATTAATATACTAGGATACTGCTGTAAATTCAGCAAATAAGAGTGTCATTTAGAGGTTGCTGACGTAGCAATTGATACTTCTATGAGATCCCTGAGAACTGCTTTGCAACCCTTGTGATTAAGCAACATAAAACCAGGGGCCATATGTATCAAGCTATTTTGCGTTCGCAAACGCTGCGAATCGCAAAAATAGTGCGTTTGCGAACGTAAAATAGCATGTCCCAATGTATAACAGTGTTCCGCATCGCAAAATGGATAATCGCAAAAATAGCGATTTTCATATTTGCGAGGCAACAATTCTGCGAAAAACCATTAGCGAATTCGCAATTTGAGAGTCCCAAATTGCGAATTCGCAAAAATGTATGTCGCTGTTTGCAAATTCGCAATTGAATGTATGAAAAATTCACAAATTGCGAAAAAGTAAAAATCGCACATTTGCACCTTCAAATTACCACCAACTCAGGGCAGGTGGTAACCAGGTGCAACCTATTTAAACAGGCCCAGAGTGCCTCAGTGTCTTTCACAATGGCAGCGCTGTATGTCATAGCGAGGAGGATGTGGATTCAAGCAGCAGCACAGAGAATGAGGAGGAGACAGAAACGCGTTTACAGAGTGCGCATAACCCTGTTCCAGCAGACAGAGGAAGAAATACATGAGAAGTATAGACTAGACTCAGCAACTATACTAGACCCGATAGCTGACCTACAACCTATACTTGAGCATCCAACCCGCAGGACCCAAGCCATTCCAACACATGTGCAGGTCCTCTGTTTACTGCACCTACTGGCACCAGGGAGCTTCCAGGGGGTCATAACTACAGCAGGAGGTCCCAAAGTTGCCTGTCGCGCTTCTTTCTTGCATTCTTGGATGCAATGGTACAGAGGATACACCATTACATCAGATTCCCCACCACACAACAGGCATTGCAGCAGACCAAATTGGATTTCTACCAGATAGCACATTTTCCCCATGTAATCGGGTGCATTGATGGGACACATGTATCCCTCTGTCCCCCCTCAGATAATGAGTACGTATTCAGGAACAGGAAATCATTCCATTCACTAAACATACAGGTCATATGTAACGCAAAACACATAATAACTGATATAGTGGCCAAATATCCTGGCAGTACACACGATTCCTTCATATTTAGACACAGTGGAATATACACACGTCTCACTGGGGGTGAATTTGGTGAAGGATACCTGCTAGGTAAATGCAAGTTTGCACACTCTGATGGACTCATTACTTCTGTATGTATAGGACAGTGATTAACCATATGCCTTTCATCCTGTAGGTGACAGTGCATATGCTGTGCGCTCATTCATCCTCACACCGTACCTCAACCCGGCTAATCAGAGTGAGAGACAATACAATGGCGCACACAAGTCAACGTGCAATGTCATTGAGCGGACATTTGGAATAATCAAGAGCAGGTTCCGCTGTCTGCACAAAAGTGGAGAAGCACTGCAGTACAGGCCTGATACCTGTTGCAAGATCGTGGCTACTTGTGCCATGCTGCACAACATCGCAACAGCAAAAGGCATACCAGTTGAACTCACAGATTCCGAATCAGATGAAAATGAGGAACCAGGTCCACGTCTCAGACCAGCAGGTGGTGTAGGTGCAGCAGATGGCAGACATAGACGTGATGAAATCACACGCAACTATTTCTAGGTGAGTAATGATGACACAAATCAACTCATGACTGTTGAATAACTGTGTCTTAATATACCTTAACATCAGGTAAAATGTATTCACACAGCCTACAAATCACAAGTAATGTGTGGCTTTTGTTGTTTAACATGTCATGTACACAGGACATGAAAAATTGAATGACATATGTACGTATGCCATGGGTTACATCACCCATTAGCATTAATCTGTGTCAACACTGTCTATTTTTTCCGTCCACGGACAGCAGTTGCACACTCTATGTTCAGACTGCCCTTCCTTGATGAGGCATTTGATGCTGTTCCCTGCCTCACACTACGCCGTCTGGGTTCAGTCATGGGTGGGGTAATGCTGCTGCGGCTGGAGACCTCCTCACTGTCCCCTGCCCGCAGAACACCTGTGCCAGCCTTGTTTGCTGTCTGTAGCTGGTCAATTGCATTGGTGACCTGCACCAAACCCTTGGCAACATCCTGGCTGCAGTGTGCCATTTCAATCTGCATCGACACAGTGCGTCTTGATAGTACAGATGTGGCATTGCACAAACGGTTGACTGCCTTACTGTAATGATGTTGCTTTTCCCTGCGTCTGGATGCATGGTCCCTCTGCATTGTGGCACAGAGCTCTTTGATGGCTACAGTAATTTCTTTAATGCTGTCTGCACATGCCTTATTGCCCTCTTCAACAGTGTGGTTTAGCTCCCTGATGCCATCCTTTATGTCTGTCAGATTGTGATTGACAGACACCAGCTGCCTGTTCATTGACCGCATGCTTTTTGCTTGCAGACACTGAACCTTGACCATTGTGCCCTCCAGCCCAGAAAAGACAGAAGATTAATCTCCTACGTCTGCCGTGTTTTGTGTCCTTGGCCTGCGACTCCTGTCCCTACGGTGCATAGGAGACTGATCCTGTTGCTGCCGTGCCTGCTCTTCTTGCCCTGGATGTGGCTCATCCTGTGTGCCTTCCGGTTCTCCCGCCAACTCCTGGAGTGGAGCCACAGTGTAACGGCGTTGTCTTTGCGCAGGTGTTGGCTGTGTTGTGTGCTCTGTCTCCTCTCCCCCTGCCTGTTCCTATAGCTGTGGTGCCTCAGCAAGTTCTGTGTCGTCACCCTGTGTCGCCGGTTCACCTGTGAATACAAGAGAACTACTTATTGTGTGTCCTGCTTTCTGTAATTTACAAGATTAAATTCAATACAGTTGGTGTACCTAACTAATGTGATCCATTTTGTTTTTTTACTGTTGTATCTCAACTGCAGATATATTGCTGTGTCAATGCTTAACTGTGTTATGTGTGTGACTACATCTCCCATGATGCATTGCTGGGTGCCCACAAAATTGTAAAATGGAGTGGCACTGATACTTAGATATTGAGGCATTCCTGAGTGTGGTGTTTAGTGGGTAATGGGTCAGGGCTGATTTCACATGCATCCTACCTTGTCTGGTGTTGGGCATGGCTGAGCTGTCAATATCTGAAACCCCGCTGATGCTTTCTGGCTGTAGGGTGGACTCCACCAAATCCTCAAGGGATGTGGATGCAGGCTCAGTGGATGGACCTCCACCAGTTTTCTTTGCCTCCGCAAGCCTGTTGGCAACCTTATTTTTTGCCCTTGAGCACAAGTCGCACCAACGCTTGCGTAGGTCCTCGATGGAGCGCTGTGTGAGAGCGCGGAGTGGAGAGGTGTGGTGCAGCGGCCAGGGCAGCTGACTTCAGAGCACAGGGTTCACGGTTCGATCCCCGGCTCCGGTGGTAGCTCAGCTCAGCACCATGTGACTCTGGGCAATAGCTCACTTAATTTCCACTCCGGCCCCCAGCGCCTTGAGACTTGTAAGGGTGAGTAGCTGCGCTATATAAAAACGGACTTACATTTTTTTTTTTTTGTGACACCAATGGCATTAACCTTAGCCTGTATGTCCAGCCAGATTTTTCGCTTCACGGACTCTGGGATGTGCAGAGATTTCTTGCCAAACAGCTGTTCATGGCACCTCACCATCGCCTCAATGAGGACCTCAAGTTCATTTTCACTGAATTTGTGTTTCCTTTTCCTTACAGCAGCCTCCTTTGCCTTCTCCTGTGTATCCATAGTGTTTTTTTTTTTTTTTTTTAGTTCAAAATATTTTATTGAATTTTCATAATAAACAAGTAACAGACAATACAGAAAACAATATTCTAAAGCGAAAATACCTAGTTATAATAAAGAAGATTAACAGGCATATCAGTTGAATTACATTAGGTAAGATAAAATAAGTATTCTTGGAGAACATAAAAAGGAAAGGGGGGAAAAGGATCAATAATGAATCTAATTACATTGTCTATAAATAGAGCTACAATATGAATCAATAAATATACTATATTATCAATAAAAAGCTAAATTAGTTATAAATATACCGTTTAAGAAGATATATATACATCAACAGGAATCCAAAAAGCATGAAAAGAATTGGAATTATGATTGAGCCCAGTTAAGGACAATTGAGCTCCTTTTCTTGTAAAAATAACCCATGACCACCAAGCATGTACTGATAATAACGAGACATCTTTCCAGCAAAATGTAATAGATTTTAAAGCAGCTGATATTAGGAAATTAAAAAGTTTACCTTCTAAGTCATTTAAACTATGTGAAAGTAGAGCAGATTTGCAAATTAACATATTGTAAGAAACATCATCATGGATATTTAATATCTTTTTTATAATATCCCAAACATCAGTCCAAAATTTTTAAATTAAAGGGCATTTAAAAAGCATATGCTGTAATGTACCGAGGTATGATTTACAGTGCCAACAAGAAGCAGATTGAAGAAGTTTAGCTTGGAAAAGGCGTAATGGAGTCCATAAACAATTAAATAAAATATATGAGTTGGTTTGATAAAGCGAAACAGGCAACCAACCAGAAATACTATTAAGCCAAATATCCTTCCATATATCAATGGATAGTGAAAGTGAAAGTTCATTATTCCAAAATACTGAAAGCATATTAATGTTGCTACCTAAAGAATTAGATAATTTTTTTATATAAAATAGAAACACCATGTGATGAAGTAGAGACAGTTTGAATGTAAATTGATAAATCAGCTTTAACATTAGAAGGAATATCTTGAGGAAAAGAATCTAAACTGGAATTACATAAATGTTCATATTTAGAAAAATCAGATTGAGGTAAATTAAATCTTGTTCGTAAAATCTCAAATGATATAAAAGCATTGTTTGAATATATATCTTTAAGATAAAAAATACCAGCATTAATCCATGAATACTAGTAACTAACATTCCTATTCAATTTAATAACATTGCTATACCATAGTGACAAGTCTTCAGTCATAGACATAGGAGATAGAAAAATTGAATCTATATCATTAAAAATCATTTTAGTGGACTTTAGTATAACTGATTTATGAAACAATTATGACCATTAGACATAGTTAACAAAGTGGGGAGTGGAAATGGATTTACCAATGATTTCTCAATATCAAGCCAAATAGGAGAATTGTTTAAATAGGACTGATTAAACCATATGGAACTTTGTTTTAAAATAAAGGCTTTGTGGTAGAGGAAAAAGTCAGGTAATCCAAACCCAGCATTACATTTAGGCATTTTTAGTTTTTTATAACTGATACGAGGCGGTTTACAGTTCCAAAGAAATTTGGATAAAATTCTATCAACATCTTTGTAAAACTTTAATGAAAATTGAGTGGGAATCATGGCGAGGGTGTAGAAAATTTTAGGAGCAATTGTCATTTTAATGGAATCTATTCTACCCCACCATGAAAGATGTAATGAAGACCATTTAGACAATTTATCTTTTATATAATTTAAAATAAAGTTACAGTTCAATGTTATTGTTGATTTTATAGAGGATGAGAATAAAATACCAAGATATTTCAATTTATCCTTTTGCCAAATAATATCAGTCATAGGTATCATATCAGGGGTACAGTAAATGTTTAAGGGGAAAAATTCAGTTTTGTTAGTATTTAATTTATATCCAGAGACTGTGGAATAGTTTTTGATAATCTCTAATAGGGAAGGGAATGAGAATATAGGGTCACTAATAAATAGGAGTACATCATCTGCATAAGCTAAAGTTTTTATAGTAACATCTTTAATATTAATTCCTTTAATATCATCACATTTTCTTATAACATTGAGAAAGGGTTCAATACCAATAAGGAATAAAAGTGGGGATAGAGGGCAACCTTGTCTTGTACCTCTAAAAAGTGAAAATTGATTCGAGATTTGGCCATTGATAAATAAACGAGCAGTAGGGGCATAATACAGAGCAGAAATCATGCGAATAAATGCCTCACCAAAATTAAATGACAATAAGGTATTAAATAAGAATTGCCAATGAATTTTATCAAAAGCTTTCTCAGCGTCCAAGGCCAGGATTCCTGAAGGTAAAGGTAAATTGGGAGCTTGTTCGATAACATGTAGCAAGGCTCTTGTATTGTTTGCAGAGTACCTATTTTTCATAAAGCCAGATTGATCTGGGTGTATAATAGAATGCATTACAGGAGCTAATCTAGATGCCAATATTTTAGCATATAATTTACAATCTTGATTAATTAGAGATATAGGCCGGTAATTTGACACAATGGTGTGGTCCTTATCTGGTTTGGGAAGCACGACAATTAAAGCCTCAGTAAAAGAGCCTGAAGTAATTCCTGAGGAACCAAAAGAGGTAAAAAGTTGAAATAAAAAGGGCAAAAGTTGTACTTGAAATTCTTTATAAAACTCAGCCGAAATACCATCTGGACCAGGGGACTTATTTTTTTAAGAGATTTTATGGCTGATAAAATTTCATCTGTAGTAATGGGAGAATCTAACCCAATTTTATCTGATTGAGAGATGCTGGGTAAACCACATGTAGTTAAAAAGGAATCAATTAAAGAGGCATCCTGAAAATCAGGCTTGTTATATAGATTAGAGTAAAAATCCAAAAATTCATTAACGATATCATTGTGAGATAAAGCAATTTTGCCACTAGGGCCATGAATAGAGTTTATTTGAGATTTGCTCTTTTTTATACGTAAATAATTAGCTAAAAGTTTCCCAGATCTGTTGGCATTAAAACGAAATTTGGCTTTAGAGTTAGAAATCTGAATGCCAGCTCTTCTGCTAAGGATTGAATTAAATTCATACCGAAGCTTTTGCAGTTTAAGTCTATATTGAGGATCATTAGACGTAATGAAAAGTCTCTCAAATTTCGCAATTTGTTTTTCTATATTTTTAATATTATTATTGAAGGATTTATTTTCATAAACCATAATGGAAATAGTTACACCTCTAAGGTATGCTTTAAAAGCATCCCATCTATTAACCATAGAAGTGGAACCTTCAGGATTAAGTAGGAAGTAATCTTGAATTGCAATTAAGAGTTTTGGTTTATTATGTTCATTAAGAACAATATCAGTATTCATTCGCCATCGGGATTTATTTGTAAAAAGATTAATTCAAATTCAAAACAAAAGAAATTAAAGCATGATCAGAAATATCAATGTTGCCAATGTTAGGAGAAATCATGGATTGAATTAATTGTTTGGAGACCAATAAATAATCAATCCTAGAATGAGAATTATGTGGGTTTGAAAAAAATGTAAAACTTTTTTCTGTAGGAAAATGTAGGCGCCAAATATCAACTAATTTAGTGGTTTGAATAAATAATCTGAAAGCATGAAAAACCTTAGGAGGGTGAAATTTAGTACAAGATAATCTATCTAATAGAGGATCAGCTATGACATTAAAACCACCTCCTACAATTAACGGAACTGTACCCAATTTCAGAACCTCAGTAGTAAGATTAGACCAAAAAGAGGGTCGTCCACTGTAGGACCGTAAACATTGAGTAAAAAGATGACTGAATCATGTATTTTAATTTTAACTATAATATATCTCCCATCAGCATCTGAAGTTTTATTCAAAATTTGGCAGTGTAATTTTTTTGCAAAAAAGATAGCAACCCCATTTTTTTCCCCATTAGCAGGAGATGAAACAATAGTATCAACCCACTTTTTCTTCATATAATCTAAGATTTTATCATCTATATGAGTCTCTTGAATAAAACAAATATCTGCCTTGCAACTACCTAGATAATCTAAAATTTTTGTGCGCTTAACTGGATGGCGTAAACCTTTAACATTTAATGAAACTACTTTAATATTATGTAAGCTAGCCATAATGATAGAGAGAAAGAGAAAAGATAAAGAGAAGGAGAGTGAAAAATACAAAAAGATTGTGAGAAAGTAGTAGCTCTAGAACAGGGAAGATGAGAGGGAAAAAATAAAACATGGAAAAAACGACAAACAGAATACATTAATATCAGGAGTGAAACGCACACACGCTCAACAAGCATGACCGGTACCGTTGGAGCCCGATGAAGAATAACTCAGTAATTTGTCAAAAAGTACATAACTGGAAGCAATCAAGTAGTAGAGTCATGAGTATCCATTAAATGCTGCGACTGTAGATCCAGAAATTGTTTCAGTTCTTGAGGACGCTGAAAGGATTTCGAAAAGTTATCTTTCCAAATACGCATTGTTGAGGGATCAAAAGACCATACTTGAAACCAAGACTTCTTAGTTGAGGACGAAGAGCAGTGAATTCTTTGCGAACAGAAACAGTCTCCTTGGCGAAATCTTGATGGATAAATATTTTATTCCCATTGACCATCAACGAAGGAATTTCTCTTGCTGCTTTCCTAATCAAAACCAAATGGTGATGACGGAGAACTTTAAAGATCATTTGTCGAGGTTTTGTGTGTTGAGGGCTACGATGAGAAGGAATCCTGTGAGCCTTATCAATTTCAAATTTTTCTGGAAAACTGATTTTCAACAGGCCAGGAATCAAAGTTTCCAAATATAATCTGCAGTTGGCCCCTTCAACATCTTCTGGTAAATTGAAAATGCGTAGGTTATATTGTCTATTGCGGTTTTCCATATCTAAAAGGAGTGTAGACATGGGTGATATTTTCGCCATAAGTGGGGTAAAAGCGTCTATTTTAACCTTATTATCTTGTATTTTAATTGAGTTGTCAGAAATTTTCATTGATAAGCAAGCCATTTCTTTGCGCACATTTTTAATCTCTGACGCAATGGTATCTGTACTAACACGAAGTGCTTGAATTTCTTCTAAAATTAAAGATAAGGAAGGTTCAGATGACTCTACCACTTTTGATTTGATAGGCGGAGGTGAAACCTGCTGTCTCCTTTTATTATGTAGAGAATTTTTATTTTCCATTTTGACGTAAAAGGAACCAATTTGCAATTAAATATAATGTTTGTAGAAAGGTATAATATTCTTGGTGCTCAAATCCTTCAAAAACTGGTGCAGCAGCTAAAATGGTCTGTGGGAGTGGCTAGGCCCAAGCCAGGCCCTTTCTTAAGTGCTTACTCCGCCCCCTGACAGACAAGCCTGGCAGTACCTGAAGGCAGACTGGGAGCAGGAGCCTGATGCAAGAAAAACACCACTTCCGCCGTCCAGAGGCACTCAAAAACGATCTTCAGCACAGGTACCAGCCTTAATACCTCAGCGACCTCTTCATAGCCTTAATTTGTGTAAAATTTCGTCGTTTTTAACGAAAAACGGGCGAAAACGCGGAGGAGCTCACCGGGAGGCGGCCATCTTGTTTCGCGCGTTCGCGCGTCTCCTATCCATAGTGGTTTTGATGGTGTCTTTGCACTTTAGATGGAATTCTGAGTGGTATATTCCTGCTCCCAGCCTCTAACACAGCCTCAGGCAATCAGAAACAGCATGGGCAGTCACACTTCCTGGTTGTGATGTCATCATTCTGCACCTGAATAGCTGATTCGCAAAATTGTGATTTCTTAATTGCGAGTTCGCTATTAAGGAATCGCAATTTAACAAATCTGTAATTGCGATTGCGATTTTTACCGATTCGCTATTTTTATGTGAATTTTTACATACATACCGTTTTGCGATTCTCAAATAGCGATTTAGTAAAAATCGCTATTTGGGAATCGCAATTCGCTTTTTTGATACATATGGCCCTAGATCTTTTAAATGTAGGAAAGCCTTCAGAAGGAATTGTTCGTGTTTTAGTAGCTGGTTATTTCTGCTTGTCACCAATCATTGATAAGTGTCAGGGTGCATCCTGTTGCTGCACTTTAGTTCATGGATCTTTCAAGGAACTTAAAAAATCCTACATGCACACATACATGAAGGTTGCAAGTGGAGCCCCATATTTATATCAATATATGGCACCCACCAGTGATACATTTTTTTCAACTTTAGCAAAATAGGTTCCACTTTTAGAAACCCTAAACTCAGTAGCAAAGTGCAGGGTTAGCCATTTTAACAAATTGAGCCAGGAAATCTGGGGACTGTAATGTAGGAACCACCTAGGCCACCTTGAGGATGGTACATTCCGAGCAAAGATCAGTGCTGCGAGACTACATGATTACTTAGTGCATTATCGAGTTCTGAAACTCTTTTCCCCATGGATGGGCACACATGAGAAATCCATATTGTATATTTTAAAGACTTTATTAAAATGAATTCCCTAATCTAGTGCAGATTATGTGTATAGATGTAACTATAAAATAAACAAAATAGTGGCAATGAAAGTGATTAATAAACTAAATGTTAAAAAGATGGCATTTCAATAATTCATTGCATCGAATGATCACATCAGTCTTTGGTAACCAACCCCTCCCTTCTAGCCCCTAGCTAAACTTTCTTACAACCAAAAGTGCATTACTGAGTTTCTTAGATGGCCTTTAGTCGGTGGCCTTCTCTAAGGATGTTTTCAACTCAGCTTGCACAATCTCCAAGGAAACTCAAGATGTCTCTCTGCCTAATACTTGTGTTACCAGGCTTAAATAGATTTTTCTTGTTATTTTTTTTAAAAGAGCAGACCTTGTGCTGAATGACATAAAATGCAAGAAATAGCACATGAATTGTGTTTGCACATTCACTACATTCTATCACACATTATAAATACCATTAATACGTATATATGATTAATTGATGCACCATCAAACTATAAAAAAGCAAATTAAACATTGTATGTTGTACATGTGCAATGAATACTAAATACAGAGGATGTTTATAAATGAAAAATGTGCACTCAGATACACTAATATATGAAATGCAATGGGTGCACATAAGCAGAAAAAGCAAAGATCACATCACCCTGTTAGGTGATGGAATTACGAACTGATAAATGTTTGGTGAAAGACTGTACAGGCGAGGGGAAGCATGTTTGAATCCGGCAACTGGGATCACTGCGACATATGGCGATGTGTGTTTCTAATAGGCCACCTCAACCTGATCCTCAGCATACCCAAGCCTGCTTCAACTTGGTTCTTAAACTGAAAAAGGCAAAAATACAATGGGTGTAATGCTTGAATTAGTCTCAGCAACTGGTAATTAAGGAACCCTGTATTATGCCAGAAAACTTACACAGACTTGTGCACTGCCGGACGAGTGCCACACTCCCATCTTTATTAAACTTATTCCTGATCCAGACGGTGCCTCACTGGCACCAGGAAAAATTACTATAGTTATAAATGGAGCCACGGTCATCCAGATAGGGACTACAGTGATCATTCGGACAGGAAGCATCGCTCACATCACATTCGTATCTCTGTCACTAACAAAATCCCACAATTTGCTCCACTGACATGAGTCTGTTCTCAAGACCAGTAAAATCCACTATTGCCGCCAGTCCTTATGACTCTTGAACCCAAAGACTTAATAAGGGATGAAGAGGCCTACTGAAAAACAGTGAACTGGATGAAAGGCGAAGGTCTCAGCCACTGACAGTGCATTTCTTCATAAGGAATAGAAATTGGCAAGTGAAACTAAGTATCATCACAGAATCCAGGTCATTCACAGCGGCTGCCCAAAGAGCACTGCCTGAGCCAAAGGAACTCTTCAAGAAGATGACTGGTGCACAAGAGCCATAGAATGACATGTCACTTCATACTGAAACCGCACCATTCCCTGAGACTGGAGCGCTGTCATGGTCTGTAAGTTGTTCCAGTCTTATAGTGTATATTGAGAATGGCATATGCCCACATTCTAGCAGCTCACTATAACAACACAGTGAGTGGGTGGCTCGTTTAGTGCTCCAGTGCATGACTACCTAAGCCTGATGACCCCGTTCGCACTCCTCAGGGACAATCTCATAGCAGCAATAATTCAGGAGTCATTCTAGGGGTACAGATAAGGTCAACCACAAATTATGAGCCACATCTACCATTCTCAGTTGCAAACCATGGTTGTACAATTTGCACACCAACAAGTCTGTAAATGGGATTGCAATTTCATTTTTTTTTTTTAAATAAGTCTTTATTAAGCATTTTCCACCTTTACATTACACAAATAACACCCTCCCACCCACCCCACCCCCACGATCAGGGAATAAATAGAGTCAAAGGAACCGTGCATAATAACCATCAAAATAATAATACAGATGAGTTACTGGAATAAAACCATCAGCAACAGACGTCCTATAATTAATCTGGGGGTCATAAAATGCATCATTATATAAATCCAGATAAAGCACATGTAAACATCGGACCATTATTTAAAGTGCAGTGTGCAGAGAAAAGAAAAAAAAAGGAACTAGAGCAGATAAGCATTACCCAGCAATCCATCCTGTCTTTACATAAAACATCAACTTTCCAATCTAGATTAAGGTGCCCATATTAGCTGCCCTTTTTTCCTTGCTTTGGAGCCTTTTCTGCAATAAATCATTTTCTCCAAGTTAGAAATGGCTAATAAGTGGGCGAGCCAATGTTGAAACAGAGGAGGCTGCGGATCGAGCCAAGCTGTAGCAATTACAAGTCTAAAAATCATCATTGCGACAGCAAGAAAATAATCTATATCAGGGGTCTGTTCCTCTTGGAATACCCCTTAAAAAATTAGTTTTGGAGTCAGTAAGACTTTAATATTTAGTTTACTATGTAAAAAAAATTGTATATCATTCTTAACGGAATTTAAAGAGGGACAGGTTGCAAACCTATGAACAATGTCAGCACAAGAACTGGTACATCAAGGACAATTGGTTCCCTGACCCGAACCCCACTTTGCGATTCTCGCATGTGTATAATATAGCATAAACAAGTTTTAAAAAACTGCACTTGTAAATTGGCCGACATTAAAACAGTTTGGGATAAGCTAAGAGCCTTTGCAAATTCATTTTCTGAGATCGCGATCTTATTTTGCCACTTAAAACACACTTTATCTTTAATTTCATTATTCAGGGACTGATAAATTGTCCTAATGCGAATGTAGTTCTGTATT
The DNA here is from genome assembly GCA_963921515.1 of Calotriton arnoldi. Lineage (NCBI taxonomy): Eukaryota > Metazoa > Chordata > Amphibia > Caudata > Salamandridae > Calotriton > Calotriton arnoldi. The sequence goes on along the minus strand of CAWUFW010015806.1, from coordinate 55,089 downwards.
ATTAAACTTTCCACCAAAGCATTTTTATCAAAACCGCTGGGCCCTCATGCACACGGTCTGGCAGTGTTCTTCCCTGGACAGATTCTGGAGGGGGGTGTGGTCCTGCCTTTCGGAGGTCCTGGGGTAGGAGCTCTCCTGTACCCCGCGGCTGGCCCTGCTTCATGTTATGGAGGGCATAGGGGGCAATATTTATAAACGTCATCTCTTGCTATTGGGACTGGTATTGGCAAAGCGTGATATCGCTAGGGCGTGGAAGGCCACGCAGGCCCCCTCGGTAGCCGCCTGGAAGAACGCCCTGGACTTTGGTATGGGGCTCAAGCAGCCCATCTTCATGGCTAGGGGCTGTCCGAGTAAGCACTATAAAATATGGAAGCGTTGGGCAGACTACCGGGGCATATGGTTGGCACCGCCGGCGACACAGGAGCTACACCTACTGGGGTAACGACGACATTGGCGGGACATCGGTGGGCAGGGGGTGGGCCCTGGGGAGCTGTATACTATCAAACTATGATCTGTTTCAGTTGCACGCGGGTGGTGGGTAGGACTTTGAGGCTATTGCGCGACTACTGGGGGGGGTGAGGGGAGGGAGTGGGGAGGGGGTGTTGTTTAGTATATGTTTGATTGTTATATTGTCGCTACATAAAAGTGTCCATGGTGTATGTACAATATATGCTATGCTCCTGCAGAGGCCTCTGGGGTACAGAGCCCTGCAAGGTATGTGCCACCTGACCAATAAAGTCTGTTTTAAAAAAAAAAAAAAAACGCTGGGCCCGCCCGCTTTTCGCTGAAGGTAATCCCTAACTTGTAGATACTTAAAAAACTCCTTGTTGTTAATACCAAACTCTGTCTTTAGCTCATCAAACGAGACAAAGCCGAAAGGAGAAAAAAAAGTACCTAATTTATCTATCTCTGCCAAGGACCAGACTTGCATATAGCCATCATTAAAGATTTCGTGTAGGTTTGGATTATTCAAAATCGGAGTATAGAAATTCAATCTCCCCAAACCCAACAGTTTCCGTATAGCGGCCCAAACCTTAAACGCGCCCAAAAGGCACTTAAACCGTACTTTTTTGTAATAACTATATTCTACGTGTCTCAGAAGACACCCCCAAGCCTCCTTTCCTATCAATAATTCAAATATGGAAGGCGTAGAATTTGGGGAGTCATTGGCGTAGGTTCCATTAGTAAAGTATTGCTATATTGCAGCATTGTAGCCCAATAATATAGTTTAAGGTTTGGGAGTACCCTCCCTCCTCTCTCTTTTGGAAGCGATAGATACCTCAGCGCTCTTCTTGGTTTAGAATAGGCCCATAAAAATCTAGAAAATACGCATCAAACATTTTTAGGCATTCATTGGGAAAATCTAAAGGAATTGCTCTAAAAAAATACAAAATTTTAGGGGAAAAAATCATCTTTATAAGGTTACAGAGACCAATCATTGTAAGATGCAAATTATTTAACCTTGCTAACCCTTTCTTGGTTTTATCTATCAAAGGTTCTAGATTTAAATTAACAATAGCCTCCACATTAGACGATATAAAAACATATAAATGTAATGCTTTTTTAACTACTCTTTTGTCAGCCAATTCAATCTCATCATTAATAATAATTTGGGTCTTTTCCTTGTATAGCGAGAAGCCAGAAATGTCCCCAAAAACAGAAGCTTCTGTCTCTATTACCTTTATAGCAGCTTCAGGATTAGAAGTCAAAACTGCCACATCATCTGCATATGCCAAGATTTTAGTTTCATGTCCATGCATAATTATTGGGGGGGATAGCAATGTTTTGCGCTATTTTTCTTAAAAATGAATCAATATACAACGCAAACAGGAGTGGGGAACAAGGACATCCCTATCGGGTTCCACGAATGATCATCACTGGTCCTGTCATACTTCCTGAGATACAGACTTTTGCAGCAGGTTTACAATCTATAAGGCCTTAATTCCTTGAAAGAATCTTGGGCCAAAGTCCCTTGCATACATTACGTGCCATAAGAACTGCCAGGAGACCCTATCAAATGCTTTTTCATCATCTAACAAAATCAAAGCCATAGGGTCTCCTGACACTTCCACGGCATCAAAAAGTGAGATCACTCTTCTAATGTGGTCGGTAGTGTCCCTCCCTGCGATAAAACCATGCTGTTGGTTCATCACCAAATTTTTGATGACCTAAGCTAAACGTACTGCTAACACCTTGGAATAGATTTTTGAGTCTCCATTAATCAATGTAATTGGCCAATATAAACCTAGTTCTGCCGGTGGCTTATCTTTCTTCAAGAAAACAACTATTTTGGCCACCGACCAAGAATCTGGTGGTGTGGCTCCATTAAATATATGGTTGAAAAGTGATAGCATCTGACCTTTCAGCTGGGGGGAAAAAGTTTTGTAAAATTCTGATGGAATTGCATCCACATCTGCAGCTTTACCCGAGGGGAGATTAGAGATTGCAAGTGAAATCTCTTCCCATAATAGCTCCTCTTCTAGGAGTTCCCGTTCGTCTAAAGATAATTTACTTGCGGGCACTGTTTCAAGGAACTCTTCGACTTGTCATGGGCAAGCCCTGATTTCTTCAGTATACAAGGTTTGATAGTATACTTGAAATGCCTCTCTGATTTTCTTTGCATCAGTGACACCCCCAAGAACAGGATCCCGAATTTCTCTTATCTCACTATTTGTGCACCTCTGCTTTGCTCTTACTGCCAGATGGTGTCCAACCTGCTCGATACACTCGTACCTTCTTTCTTTCCAAGTAACGTACTTTTCTGCTGCCTTATTTGCGAATATCCCCTCTAGTTCTGCTCTTGCGATTGTTACCTTAGTTTGTGCTTCCCTTATATCCCCAGTTTGTTGTATTGCTTTCACTAAATTTTCCTCTGCTACCACTAGATTATCTTGTTTAGCTTGTATCAACCGTCTGTCCTACTTCCCTTTGTTCAGTGAGAACCTTAAGGTCTCCCCCCTTAGGCAGACCTTAAATGTGTCCCAGACCATACACAAAGAAGCGCTACCATTATTCTTTTCAAAGAATATTGGGATCCACCTGCTAATATGTTTGCAATAATCTTCATTAGCAAGGAGGGTGCGCTCAAAGCTCCATGTACTTGGTGGTTCCCCCCCTATTCCTTGCAATTCTAATACGAGAGGATTGTGATCCGAGAGAAACCGTGGGTATCGATCAATTTTACAGGTCGTGATAAACTTGTTAGACACAAAAAAATAATCAAGGCGAGCATGTGTGGAATGCGGAGCAGAAAAATAAGTGTATCCATGCCCCATCAGATTCTTTTTATGCCACACATCTACCAAGCCATGATCTGTACACACCCCTTTGAGGGTTTGAAACACTTTAGGTTTCCTCCCGGTATACATTGATTGTGCTCCTATATTGAAATTACCTGGGAGGCTAATATTGACGTCCCCACATAAAACTATAGGTAAAGGACGCTGCGTTAGCTTTTTAGATACCTGATTGATAATGGAGGGATCATCAAGTATACTGCCGTAGACTGAGCACAACGTAAATTTACCTCCTCATGGAGAATGACAAACTGCTGCTACCCATCTACCTTTGGTATCGGACCCTATTTGAGTAAATTTTAGCAAGCTACCTCGGGCCAAAACTGCAACACCCTCAGAACGAGCATCTTGTGAGGTGCCAGCTGTGAGTCTATAGCCCAGGGAATTTAGAATATCCCTCTGTGATGCTTCAATATGTGTTTCCTGTAGGCAAACAATGTCCGCCCTCAGGACTTTTAAGCCTAGGGAAGTTCTAGCTCTTTTTTAGGATCATTTAGGCCACATATATTCGTAAAAGCAATGCGAATCGTCTGATTATCAATCATTACCTTATTTTACCCAACATCCTTGGCTCCACACCCTCAGCATTGTGATAACAGTGTAATAACAATGTACCAGAAGCGTTGCTTTTTCACCCCCTACTGTCCATCACCCAGTCTTTCGAATTATTTCCCTTTTCACCCTGATCGTGTAGGTTTTCCATACCCCTCCCCGACATCCCCCAGTGGGGGGCCCTCCCTCCCCCGAGCATGCCACCCCCCCACCGCCTCCCTCACTCCCACACCCATCCACTGAGCAACCAGGCCTAGCCTGAATGACGCCATCTGAAAAGTCAGAACCCGTTCCCCGAGCCCCCACCACCGAACCCCTGTAAAACACCATGTTCTTACACACTATCTATATATATTTTCCCCCTTTTTAACCCGCACATTTATTTTTCCCCCCCTTATTTCCCCCATTTTTTTCTCTCATCCCCATTCACCATTAAAGCATATTTGATTCCGCTTAACAAGCTTTGTCTTATGCTTTTAGCACTTCTCCCTATAGTTCAGATCCCTCCCTGCAGCTCTGCTAGGTATTCCTGGGCCTGAATCTCAGAAAAAAAACTACGGGTGCGCCCCTTAAAGATCACTTTCAGTTTTGCGGGGTTTTGTAAGTTCACTTCAGCACCCAGCTTCTGGAAGGGAGCGAACATTTGTCTTAAACGCCTTCTTCGCTCAACTGTCGCGTGGGCGAAGTCCGGTCATGCAAAGAAGGAAACTCCCTCAAACTCCTTTTTAGAATTAGGATGTACAAGATCAAAGATGCATTGTCTTAATAATAAGTTTCCGAAATAGACCAATACAGCCCAAGGGTATGCATTACTGTCTGCCTGTTGCTTCTTGAGGGTTAGGGGGAATCGGTGTACCCTCTGTATTTCCTTTTCCCAATCCCAACCCGTAAATTCAGGGAATGCGCCCTTTAGAAGTTTGACTACTGGAGAGCTGAATCAGGATAACATCAGCAGCAGAGACACCTCACCTCACTCATTTGCAGGGGAATCTTGGGCAGAAACATCCTTGGAATTTTTTCCACTACTTACCAAGGAGCTCTTTGACAGTACTGCCCAAAATGTATCCTCTGGACCCCCTCTAGATCCCCTCCCACACAAGATCTGGAAGTCTTAGGGGCAAGATCTATTCCCACCGGGTTGCGACTGATCTGCAACCAGTCCCTAGAGGAAGGAGTGGTCCCGGAGATCTGGAAGCAGGCAGTGGTAACTCCCCTGCTAAAGAAACCATCATCGGATCCCACGGACCCGGCTAATTTTAGGCCTATATCACTACTGCCTTACCCTATAAAAATCTTGGAGAAAATAGTTAGTAAGTCTCTGTCATGCTATCTGGAGGAGAACAATTTGGATTCCGACCAGGTCATGGGACAGAAACAGCCCTGGCAACTGTAATTGATAATCTTCGAATGCGAGCCGACAATGGGAACGCCTCGGTACTAGTACTGTCGGTAGTAGTATGTCGGCCGCCTTCGACACAGTAAGCCATGCAGTGTTGCTGGGAAGATTGGAGAGGGCAGGGGTGAAAGGCCGAGCACTGAAGTGGCTACAATCATACCTCACTGAGAGACAGCAGATGGTAACCATGACGCCGTATGCCTCTCCCAAATCCCAGGTTCGCCATGGAGTGCCACAGGGTTCGGCAATTAGTCCCATCCTCTTCAATATATATCTGTGCCCACTGATTTCCCTAATAAAATCTTTTGGGATTGACCTGGTTAATTATGCTGATGACACTCAACTAGTTTTCTCCATGGGAGGGAAAGATGCAGTGACCATGGATACCTTACAAGAATGCATGCCCCAAACATCTGACTGGCTTAGAGAAAATTCTCTGCAATTTAATAGGGAAAAAACGGAAGTGGTGTACTGTAATACTGCCAAATTGACGCATCAGATACCGATGGAGATTAAATTCGCCCCTGGAGATAAATCTCTGTCCTCAGTTAAAACGGTCCGCAACTTAGGTGTCCTGATCGATGACAACCTCCAGATGGCATCACAGGCCAATAAAACAACCAGTGTCTTCTTTGCCCTATTAAAGGCACTGCGGAAGATCCTCCCCTTACTGCCAGATGAAACCAGACCCTTGGTAGTAAGGAGTGCAATCCTGAGCAGACTGGACTACTGCAACTCCCTATATTTGGGAGTCCAGTCCATGGCAGCTAAGCTGGCATTGGGAAGGCAACGCAGGTCCTCGACCACGCTGGCTCTAAGAGAGCTACACTGGCTACCAGTTAAGGACAGAGTTAGTTTTAAATCTCTATGCATAGTGTTTAGAGCGGCACATGGCTTGGGCCCCCTCGCTATGCAGGATAGATTTACATGGTACAAGCCAACTAGACCTCTTCGATCCTCTGGTGCCAATCTGGTTAATACCACTAGATTTAAAAAATCCAGGATGGGAGGAAGGGCCTTCAGCAATGCGGCCTCCCGCCTGTGGAACGAACTCCCCCAGAAGATCAGACAAGCTGATACCCTGCTTTGCTTCAGAAAAAATCTGAAAACATGGCTCTTCCCTAGGAATGATAATGCCATTCCTTAGGTTGAGAAGCACTGTAGACTGACGAATTCCTCTGCTAAGTGACAGCGCCAGGATACCCGCAGGGTGGCAGCATGCGCTATATAAATATGCAATACAATACAATACAATACAATACTACTTAGTCCCTAGGATTCCCTCTCTCTGCCCCTTCTGGAATACCAAGAAGTCTCAGATTATTTATCCTTTGTCTGTTCTCATGCTCCTCCAACTTCCACATCATCTCAGTATGCTTAGGGTCTTGGGAAGTACTCAAAGTTTTTAGTTCTACAACCTCAAATTCAAGGGTTTCTGTCCGAGCCTCCACGCTGGTCATCCTGTCGGAGATCTCAGTACAGGTTTTACTTATTCTCCTGACTGCACCCTGTAATTTCTTAGAAGCCTGTCGAGCCTGTCGGTTATCCGTCCGGACCTCTGCCTGCATCTGTTTGATCGTAGCCAAGATCAGGGAAGGTGGGGGCTCCAGCACTGTTGCAGTTCCAAGCTGTCGAGGCTGATCCCCTGGGGGTACGTCCTCCATACTCCGTTCTGGATGGTCAAGAAGTTGGACGGCGGAATAATCCCATCTGAGCCTAGGGGTTTCTTTCCGTGGAGAATCTTTGTGGTTTTTACTTGCTTTTTTATCACTTGCCGTCTGTTTCTTTCTTAGGCTAGTAGATTATTTCTTATTTTTCCTTCCCCCCGATCTCTTCTTTCGACTAGCAAGGACAACAGATTCGTCCAGCGAGCTGCTACTAGTTGAGATGGATAACGTGGAGGTTGAGGAACCTAGCTCGGGCATTGAAGAGTCCGAATCATCAGTTAGAGAAAAAAAATTCTCTCCGCCCCCCAAAAAATCAGGTGAGGCCAGCGGCCTAGGGTTTCCCAGAGAGCCAAAGCCTAACGAGACAGAATCCGATTTTGCTAGTTGGGTGGAAGGGGGAGTCACAGGCCCCCCAAGATCGACAGTCTCAGTAGTTCCATAGCTGGGCGGATTCTGCTCTGGCTGTGATTTCTTCCCTACATCCACCATGGGGGTGGCTGCGCAATTCATCTCCTCACCTGTTTTTGGGCTCTTGTAGGAATTTGCCACAATTTCAGGCACCACCTCCGACACATGAGTGGGAACAGATGTGGTGACTGATAGGGGGGCGGCGGTAACCACATCCTGATTTTTTAGGGACCTGGGGAGTTTTAGTGGAAATAGGTCAGAGATTGCCGGTTGACCTTCCACTGCTACCGCCAGACTACTCCCTCGAGTCGATCTCTTCCCAACGATAGCGATGGTCTCATCCCCTTTCTTCGTGTTCCTTGCTTCCATGCCAGCCTCTTTAGGATTCTCCTGATGCAAGCTGGACTTCGTAGTCCGAGCCTGGGGCAGACCAGCAGCGGCAACCATGGCAATCAGGGGTTTCACCTTAGTGGTTTTAGACCCTCTGCCGGCCATCGGTACAGCAAGACTGTCCTGCCCAGCTGTGATCGCGAGGCAAGCCTGCCTCAGCTTCTCTCCAGAAGCCACCCGGAGCGCTGCAGCCAAAACAAACAAAGCCGCGCTGCGTCTCCCGCCTGTACTCCACCTCGGGATCACCCAGCTGTGACGGTCCGTGGAGCTCCAGACAATCCCGAGAAACCACAGGTCCTCCAGCATCACTCGCCCACTTCCAACACTGGATTGCCGTTCGGGAGTCGCCGTGATCAGACAGAAGGTGAGGTGTGTGGTGGGAGCTCTGAGGCTACGAGCAGCTAGTCAGACGCCATCTTTGCTCCTCTTGCCGTGATTAGCAATTCAGGAATGCAATTTCAAATGCAAACTATGCACCAATAGGTTAGATACCAAATTGGCCATTTACGGGAGGGTGTGAAATGACCAGCCTAATGAATATTGATTAGGTACGTCACTGGTTATGACCCCCTATTATTGACTGTGAATGCATGGATGACACTCTGCAAGGGATAGCAGACCTCAATCCTTGCATTTGATTTACCAAACAGGCAAACATTTTTTTTTATTTTAAACCATTCAGTATCCATTCAAAGACAGGTGCTGCTTTACAAAAATGTTTTTCATTTGGAAACAAATTGGGGGAGTAGGCATTGGTCCTCTGGATCACTGCCTGTGCCCAATAAGGCTGCCTGACATGATTACCAAAGGGGAAGGCGTTCCACAGGGATACCTCCCACTTTCCAAATCAGGGCCCTCCCCAAATCCAGCATTAGTAACAGTTCAATGGTTTGCGAGAGCAATTGTGATCATAAACCATAGATACACTTCTTTCTGAATCAGAAATAAAAGCACGGCCCCTCCTATATCTAATACAGAATTTGCCTGACTCTTAAAAGGAGATTGCACATTCTAAAAAGCCACTTTGCAATCTCAAACCCTGCAATTTTGAGAATTGCAAGGTTTGCAACCACAAAAGGGCTTTGTATATCTGACCCAATATCTGCTATCTAGAAGACTGAGGAAAGTTGGGGTACCAAGACCCCGCTTAACATGTTTTATTGTTCCTGATGTGCCCCTGATGCTTGTCCTAGTAGGCATATAACAGAACACATGCATGCATTCACAACTGAAAGGCAAGCAATTGATACATTTCAAATGTATCACCTAGCAATTCATTTTCTTTTTGCCAGTGGTGTAACCCAACCTCACAGAATGTAAGAAGGGGACCCTGAATCTCCCAAATCTCATAGATATTCATTGACTTTGGCCTGCATGGGTGATCCTGAAAGGGTGGGGGCCTCAGGGGCTGTAGAGGTTTGTGTCATGCCCCTGGTTTATGCCTTTTTAGGCGCATGCCCTGTCTCAAAGAGATATGTTGTATATACCTTGGGCCTTCAGCCCGCCAATATGCTTCCCATTAGCTGGCTCCATCGTCGTTCTCATATTGTTTCTCCCCATTTGTCCATGGCATACATGCGTCATGCCTCTTCCTGTGTTTAGCCCTCCCCGAGAGCATGGACCAATTACTTTATCAATCCACTGGTCCCATTTTAGCATCTGCTTAAGGAACTTCTTTTTTCTTTGTCTAAGAGCAGTTCACAGGAGCACTCGTGTTTTCACTCGCTCTGTTCCTGTAAACAGGCCTGTAAATCTTGTTCTTATCTGATCACAATTGCTGTGCATTCAAAGACCGTGATCAAATGACAGGCGCTGTTTTCGGAACTCTCTTTGCTTCACGCAGTTACTCTTAAATTTACTTGTCACCTCCGTGCCCACTCTACACAAGCTCCTCCCCCACCATGAGAAATCTTCCCTAGATGTCTGTTTTTAACCTCTCACACTCATCTCGGCTCTTTTACTGCATTTTTTGTAGTTAATTCAATTCTGCTGAGGATGCAAGTACCGGCTACAGCACCAAACACGTGACATCGGATACAAGGGGCCTGAGACACCAAGAAACATCCTTCTTGCAAGCCGGTCGCTTTTGACAAATGCACTGCCCAAGAGCTTGACCTCGGTGCTCCAACATGTGCATAATTAGGCTTTCCTGTTTTCAGTTTCTATTTTTGGTAAATTCTGGTGGGGTTTTTTCAGTGTTTTCAAGTGATTTCAATAACTTAAAAAAACAGTGGTTATCAGTGGCTACACATTTTCGTGCCATTAAAAACAACAGAAACAGTGTTTTTCCGGTGTTTATGGAAAGTTTTGCTTTTATTAGTGCTTGATTTCTGCACTAATAGTGCATGGTATATAGACAGCATACGTACAGTGTATATGAGGTCCAAATACATTTTTCCAAATCAAACTTATTGTAGTACACCATACAATACTTCTTCAGTATGTCTTTGGTCATGTGCGCTCACTCTTTCCTTCCCATGTAAACTTTTATCTGTGAAAAGGCCCTCTCAACATTGCCACTTGAGACAGGCAACGCCAAAACAGCTAGTACACAATTTGCTAACTCTGGCCACTGACAGCTTTCCGTGCCAATACTGGTGCACTTGAAGATTGCAATTCTCTGGGCAGGTTTCTGCAATATTTGCGTTGAACTGGGCGCCTATGCCCTCAGAGTTATTGAAGCGGTCAAAAATGAAGCAGCACTTTTGAAACTACAGAGAAAATTCCCCTTTACGGGAGGGATCTAGAACTTGTACAGAGTACCACAGTGAGGTTTCTTTGACTTCAAATGCCATGGTTGGTGAAGGGACATTTCTATGCATCATTGCAAGCCATTTCTCATACATTGTAAAACAAAAGTTCCTGAATTGCTCTTGAACATTGCTTTGCTTACCAAGTGGCTAGCACTCTAACATGGAACATGTTGCAGTTCCAAAGTCACTAAAGGTGTCGCCCAGCCTACTCTCAAGGAGATGTTTCACATCTACACCAATTATGCTGAACACTTGGCAGACAAGGGTTTTTTTCAGACTCTAGTTTTTTAATTATGTCCACTACAGCAGTTATGTTTTCCTGTAAAAATCTAAGAATGCAGTAGAATGCACTTTTTTTCACATCACTAGCAATATGTGACCAAAGATCCTCACATTTCTTGGCTTTGGCATCATCACACATCAAACATTCTGTAAACGGTTGCCACATGTATACTATGGCATTCACAGCCCCTTGGACTGAGACCCATCAGCTAAGTGACACAGTTGGGATGACTCTTTCTTTGATGCCACACAAAGCACAAAATGAGAAATATTTGCCTTTTAGTTCCCGCACATAACAAAACAGTGCATCAGAATGGACTAAAAAGTCAATAGCATTCTTCATTAACTCTGAAGATTGTAAAGATGCTTGCAGCATACCATCTAACATGTGGCAAGGATCTCTTACAGGGAAGCACTTCAGCTCAGATATCGGTTTTGACAGGTCATCACACAACTTTTTCATATACGTTGCTGAATCACTGCAAATACAAACAATATCACTCCAATCTTTGTTGAACTTGGAAAGAACCTTTTTGCAGCAGCATTCCAAGTGACACTGCGTTCCTTGTTTTCCAAAAGTCTGGTGTCATGTTTTCACCACTATGCCAGATGCTTGGTAATAGCACTCTTTTCGCATATACTTGTCACTATACCTTGCTTTGAATGTTTAAAGCCTGAGGTGTTGGCAATTCACCTACTATCAATACTGACTCACTAGAAACTGGGGGCTGATGTATCAAGGGTTTTTACCCACTCTCTGTGGGTAAATGTGATGGCACATATTGGGAAAGATTCTTATGAAACCAGCCATTTTACCTATCAGTGAAAGAATCAAATGCAGCCAAAATATCAAATATGATTTTGGAATTTCCGGATTCTCTACAGTTTATAAAATAATTAAACAAGACCTAAAACATGCTTCTAAACCCTGCATCTTTAGACCAAAGACCACAAATCTGAAAAAAGCAAAAGGAAGCAGAAACAATATTTTTGTGACATCCCTAAACAACAAAACCCAAGCAGAATAATGTTAGCCCATTCTTTCTTGCTGCTAGCTTGCATAACAAAGTTACATTGTATTGGCCCCTTCAGGAAGAAAAAATGACTCTTTCACTCTCCTTTTCCTTTCTTTGAATGGCATTTAGTTTGTGGTTGTGCAGGTGTTTTTTCAGTGTTTATATGTTTACACTGGTGAGGGCTATTTCCCTTTCAGTGGGGTTTTATCAGTTATTATAGGTTTAAATCTAAAACCGGACAGCCTATGCATAATACACATTTGACTTGCTAATGCAACACTCCCGTGGAAGCAGGCGAGGGGATTACCAGTACAGATAATAAATTGAATGATTTTCCACTTAGCGTGCAATTCTCTTCAGTTTTCAGCATGCAGAAAAAGAGTGCACAATTCCTTGTCCAAGCCCACAGCCCAGTGGTAATAAGAAAGCCTGAAACTGATTGAACAGCTGGCATCAGCTGGGGGAAATTGGAACAACAGCGAGCAGCTGACCAGTCAAATAATGAAGACAGGGTACACGCACCTGACAAATCATGGAAACACATGGGTACTGGGTGCGCTTTTCTGCAAAGGAAATTTGAAGGCTCAGTGGATTTTCTTTACAAAATCTTCAGGGTGAGAGGGTTGGCAGTTGCGGTGCCAAAACCAGCCAAGTAACTTTTATATCGGCAAACACAAAATCAATACATCAGCAGCAGCGGCTAAGAAACGTTTTTAGAAACGCGCCAATATCAGAGCAAATATTTATTCCCTAACTCCTTAACCCTTTTAACCCCTTTACCGCGGCGTAGAATCCGCCGCGGTGCGGACGTTTCCGAGCGCGGGCGGGGCCGCGTCGGCCAACGGACGTGCGCAGCACTACGGAGGTAGTGCTCGCGACGGCCGTTGGCCGACGCACGCACGCAAGGGGTTAATTGGAAAAGGCACATTGCCTATGGAAAAAAAACAAAATTCTAAAAGGTATGTACTGTGTAGAATTACATCACGTAGCCAGTGGCGGCTCCTCGAGGGAGTGCTGCGGGGCGGTGGGGCGGGGGTGGGGGGTAGTAAACTCCGGCATAGGGTCGAACGGAGTTCAGTAAATAAATGAATAAATAAATCAAATTACATTGCGCGCTGCATCGCTGATTTGGCGTTGCAGCGCGCGCAATGTAATTCGTTTTATTTATTTATTTATTTACTCAACTCCGTTCGGCCCTATGCCGGAGTTTACTACCCCCACCCTGCCCCTCCCCCACCCCGCCCCTCCCCCACCCCACCGCCCCGCAGCACTTCCTCGAGGAGCCGCCACTGCACGTAGCTTAAGTATTGATTAATGATTACTTCAGATGCAGAAAACCCCGATCTACGTAGCTGGGAAATTAAACGCCTATTTTCACTTGAATGTTAATCTTCCCTACATGTCTGTTTTTAACCTCTGACCCTCATCTCGGCTCTTTAACTGCATTTTTTGTATGCATAAAAAGAACAGCACTGTAAAGTTGCTTTAAACTACTATGGTCACACAGATCGTAATGCTGCAGAAAAGTAAACAAAAGTCGGCGATCGTTTCAAAGGTTCCAGTTAATAGGGAAAGCACGTTGTTTGTACGTGCACCACTCCTACTAACTTTGAAGTTCAAAGCACAATGAGGCTTCAGGAATTATGCACGCGCTGCTTCCTGCATTTAATTAATGCCACGAGCTGCTGCTGCAAGTTGTTCTGGCGGATCTTCGTGTGATGTGGGACTCTCGTAATGTGTGCAAAGCATCATCTAGGCAATAGGTCAAAAAACTGTAAAACAGTATTTACGCATGTGTCAATGAATTATCTTAGAAGCATCTCGAGCCTTGGTGAAATGAGGCTTCCCATCTCTCTCTTCTGCCTCTTAGGATAACGTGTTGCTAGGGATCCGGCGTCAGCTGCAGAGCCCAGTCTATAGAGATAACCGTCATTAACAGGTGGCTGGCAATAAACAGTCTGTACTGCTAAATCCCTGAGCAAATGGGTGTAAGTGGTAACATGCTTTTCAAACCATATGCAAGGAATGCTGCTTTGCTAGGGAAAGGAAAGGGCAAGAAGGACGATAAACATAAACCAAAAATGTATCTGAGTACAGTGATAAATATAATGCTAAAAGTGTGAATAAATAAATACATACATAAATAAAAAAGATAATAATTTGAGGGACCACATTTTTTTTCTCAGAAGGCTATTGCTTTAGGTGCAGAATTCTGGGATACCAGATACCAAGACTACCTACTTTTAATCTCATTTTATGCCTCTTTCTTCCACCTGCACATTTCCTACCTCTTTATCTTAATCTCCAGGCTCTATTTCATCTCTGCTTTCTCACTGTTTTTCTATCTTTCTCTTTCTTCTTTTTTCCTTTTCCGTCATGCTTGCTCCTGCTCCGGGTCAATGTCTGATGCTGAAAAACAAGCCCCAACATTGGCAAAGCAAATAGGTCTGGCTGAAGAGAGCTATTGGCTTTGGCAGTGCAGATCCTTTGCAGTATGGCTAAAACTGATTTTAAAAAGTGTGATGCCAGGGCAGTTGGCTGTCAATGCCGGGCAGTTTGCTCTGTCACTGGATTTTAGCCATGATGTATAGTAGCTCACTGTTCTAGAGCATTGCTGAAAGTCAAGCAAAGACACCCTGTACAAGACCCAGTTTGGTAGCTGTAGCCCATCACAGAGGGTGTGGAGTGAAAGAAGGGCAGTCCTATCGGATTTCACAGGCTGCCCATCTGAAACCCTGCTCCCACAAATGGCTGTTTAATTTCAGGAGCCCTGCTTCTCCCATCACCAGCATTGTTTTGGCTTTTTTTACATCTGTTTACCCTCACATTCATTTGCCATTTGAAATCAGTAGCATGCATTATAGCTCTCTGAGTAAAGCTGCTATTGCTGCTTCACTTATTTAACAATTTATTTTTAATTTGATTGGTGCAAAGGTGACAAAGGTGAACTCTGATATTAAATAGACATTAGTGGTACCAAAAACTGCAATGGTATGTTTGTGCCTCCTTTAAGTGAGTGATATTTGTTGCACATTAGTTGTTACACATATGTACTGGAGTAGGCAAGTTCTGAGTATGGACGTGAAACTGGGCCTGTGCACATGAGATGGCATTGAACATCCACCAGCACCCCCAGAACAACTTGGCTGGTTTACTTTGTCCTGCTGCCCAGTGTAATGAAGTAATTCACAGTTTACTTCTTCACAAATATTTAAAACATGCACTACATTTCAGCAACTGATAATCGGTTCAAGTCAAGCGTTAGCCAAAAGCTTTTAATTTTATTAAAGGTCTGTGCTTTAAATACATACTAATCCATTGACTCACTTTATCCACTGACCTGCTATTATGTCACTCATATTTTTCTGTTGCCCACTACAGCATGCAGCATGGGGCAGTGGGCCAGTCCACTTCAACCAAGGGCTACCTTCTCTGTGATTGACAGCAATCTGCATTTTTGTCCTTTCACAGGGAGCAAAGTATTCCCCTAAGTAATTCCCAGGCTGAGCGTCCTACACCATAGGTATTGCATGGTTGAAAAAATTCAGCTAGTGGACTCTTCTTCAGATTTAACATTTCCCTCCACAAGTTGGAGGATTATCCACAACCACCAAACCCTAAGTCAGGCAGCTGTACAGGCGCGGTCGGTGGTAGGAGTGCTGGTCGGGCGGTGACGTGGGGCGGGGGAGGGGCAGGGTGGGGGTAGTAAACTACGGATTAAGGCCCAATACAGGTAAGTAAACATTTAAATAAATAAAACGAATTTCGTTGTGCGCACTGCATCGCATCTGCAGTGCGCACAACGAAATTCGTTTTATTTATTTAAATGTTTACTTACCTGTATTGGGCCTTAATCCGTAGTTTACTACCCCCCACCCTGCCCCTCCCCCGCCCCACGTCACCGCCCGACCGGCACTCCTACCACCGACCGCGCCTGCAGCTGTAGGTGGAGGGAATGGGACAACTGATTTCTGTAGGTTAGTTCATGTCTAGAGAAGCCTCAGATAGACCAACACGCACACATCCATCCATAGGGAAGGCTCCAGAGGTGCGATTCTAGAGTAGTCCGAGTGAGCTGATCAAAGTCGCAGGGTGAGTAGATAATATCAGTAAAGTAGGTGCAGTGGCGAGGGCTGCCACCTGCCTTTTTTTACTGTCCTGGCCTGTATTTTTAATTCCAGGCTGGTAAACATATTGCAAAAAGCAATAAAATCAGGTATTTTTTTCCCATTTAAGATTAGGTGCCCGAGTTAGAGTTCGTTGGACGGTTTACTCCCAGCAGCGGCCCGTGCACGTAAGAGTGGTGGGGCAGGGTGGGGGGGATTTCGACAGAGACGACGAGGGAAAACAAACTATTTATTTAATTTTTTCCCTCATGGTCATCTGTCGAATCCCTCCCCCCCAACCCAGCCCCACCGCTCTTACCAGCACAGGCCGCTGCTATTTACTCCTTCACTAATGTGACAGCTATCCCATCTGCCCAGGGCACGAGTCGGGGGACCACGCGGGTGGACGGTGTCCCACCACTTATTTTACAGGGTGAACGCCGTCCCCCTGCTCAAAAGCTGGACTATCTAAGATGGCGAGTTACTTGCCCGCACGGCCGCCCCTAACTTTCTTAGATACTTACCCGTCCATCTCCCAACTACAGGGCTGGCTGTCAATCTTGTGTAGAGCGCGAATGCGCTACCTATCAAAGTTCTGCTTTGCCCTTTGAACCTGCCCCCATCGCCTTGTAACTTTGCCGGGCGCCTACCAGTGGACGCTGTGACCTGCGACCAATCATTGGCCATAGCAGTCGTCAAGGGATTGGCGTGTGCGCAACTCGGCAGTCCCGCCCCGTGGTGCTATGCCCTTTATTTTTCGGGCTCTCATACTCTGGCTCCTTTCCCTTTTTTGCGAGTCAGTCACCTGATCCGGATATCATCGTGTCTCGCCCACCCACTCGACGAGACTCCACTTCCTTTCCTGGCCTCGCCTGCTGCCTGACCTGCCTGACCTGCCCGAGAGTGAAGGAGTTAAAATTTGCTTCTGGCATCCAGAGAGGGAAAATTATTTTCGGCTTGGCGACGGTCGGTTGAAGTCGATTACAAGGTAAGGGAGCAGCCGATGGCGCCTGGGCTCTGCAGTGTCCATGACTGGGAGGCCGGGACGGAGCGGGGATAATTTGCTATTGGGAGGCCTACTGATGATGAGGGCGCATAGACACAGGCACGGAGGCCACTGGAATGTCAACAGAGAGCTCTCCCTGGCGGCAAATTTTACACCCCTTAGCAAAACACAGTGTAACAACAGCTAGCATAACACAACACATGGCACAACATGCAAAGTAAAGAGAAGCAAACTGAACTCTGGGTGGAGAATGTGAAGGTTGGTGACTGAAAGTGGCAAGCCACGTGCGTGTGAAAATATCTGAAGGAGTCCCGGGAGTGTTAGTCTGCGAAACATACATTTCTGAATAAAGCCATTTATGACAGGAAAAGTGGAACTGGAATGTTATGATGATATTCATTGTGTGCACTCCTGGCTCATTAAATTCGGAGCACAAGCATGCATGAAGGTGAGGTTATGAAAGCATAGCACACTGAGTAAGTGGCATGGCATTCATAAAGAGGCCAAGCTTGGTTTATGCATACCAAGTAGTTACCCCTAAACCCCATGATGCTTTATAGCAGTAGCGGCTCGTGGAGGGAGTGCCGCAGGGCGGGGAGGAGCAGGGTGGGGGGTAGTAAACTACGGCATACGGCCGAACAGAGGTAAGTAAACAAATAAATAAATAAAACGAATTTCATTGCGTGCGCTGCATCGCATTTGGTAATGCAGCGCGCGCAATGAAATTCATTTTATTTATTTATTTGTTTACTTACCTCTGTTCGGCCGTATGCCGTAGTTTACTACCCCCCACCCTGCTCCTCCCTGCCCCGCCTCACTGCCCCGCGGCACTCCCTCCACGAGCCGCTACTGCTTTATAGTTGTCTTAAAATTATTAGTGACAATAAAAGTGAGATATAGGGGAAATACAGATGTGTCAGGAAAGAAAACCACGAAAAATTCAGCACACATCAGAGGGCACAGAAAAGGAAACAGAATTTTAAGACATGGTCCGCGGTGGTGTCCAGCTGCAGCAGTTCTTGCGCTAGGTCCTCTTTTCCCGCAGATTGTGTGTTCCTCAGTTTTCCCTCACACTGTTATCCCTGTGCCACTCCAGTTCAAAAGCACACTGCACTCTGAGCAGCTGCTTCCAGTGGCGCCAATGTGTGTGTGCAGTCCTTGTTTTGGGTACCTTGTGACATGTCTCTATCGTTATCATTTTGTTTACATTTGGGAAGCATCGGGTGTACCTCTTTTGGCCAGCTTGATCCTCTGTTAATGTTGTCTTAGGTTCCGTTGATTTGCTTGTTTGTGTTATCTCTGTCACTCTCCTGGAATCTTCTCCTGTGTTTGCCCATGGTGTGTAGTTGCTGTACTTCGGATTAATGTTATACACATGCCAAGCTTCTCTAAACTTTCTCGCGTCTTCGTCATGTATTAGTTCCATTATTTGTAAGTCGCCTGACGCTTCCTTGCGCAAAACTAAGAAACCCCCAACAAGATGCTAAGTTCTCCATGCTCTTCATACTTCGTTATGTTACGTATTTGTCGTTAACATGTGAAGCATGCCACACATGGTATATAGTTTTGTATTCTACGTGTTAGGTAGCAGCTCCCACAACAGCAATTTTCTGACCATTTATGACCGCTACAGTAATTGTTGAGAAAATGTGATTTCATGACACAATGTTCCAGTCAGGGGGAAAAAAAATATTTCCAAACATTATCTAAAGGGCTGGGTTTGTGAAGTGACTATTGTAAAGAAAAAAAAAATCCTGGTGTCAGATAAATTGGGAAGGAGGCAGGTCAGTGATTAAATCATGAAAGTTACAGGTCGCTTCTCTGTGCTAAATACTCATTTTGAACTTCCAAAAATGTCAGGTTTGATGAAAGACCTTCAGGGCATGGAGCATAAAACGTTCTCGGAAGAGCTCATGTCAAGCGATAATGGCAGCATGGACACGTGTTGCCAAGGAACTAGGGCCTGATCAGCCAATAGGTCTTGCTTTTTGGGCTACTGGTTTTGCCAATGCTGTTTCGGGGGGTTAGGTGGTTAGAGGAGGGAGGCACATGAGGGAGAGACCAACACGGAGCAGGGGAGGTGTTTTCCAGGTTTTGGGGGACCACAAAAGGAAGAGAGTGACAAGGAGTGCGGGTCAGGGGGTGTTGTCAGGGTAGAGAAGCACACAGAGGGGGGAGAGAGTAATACAAAGCATGAGGGAGTTTGCAGGGGGAAGTACACGAGGAAGAGAGCAACACAGAGCAGACGGTGCATCTTCCTGGGGGAGAAGCACAGAACGGATAGGGAGGAACAGAGATCATGGGGCAAGGGAGGTTTGAAGGGGAAAGAAGCGCACGAGAGGGAGAGAAATACAGTAAAAGGGCAGGGGAGAAATGAGCAAGACAGGGATTTGCAAAGGAAAGCTCACAGGAGAGAGAGCAACACAGAGTGCAGGGGTGTTCAGAAGGTGAAGAAAGCACATGATGGAGAAAGCAACACAAATCTGAAGAGTAAGATGTGTGGTCAGTACTTGTGCCTCGACTTCCCAATCTTGTTCAACCCTCCCATGAAGCATAGGTACTTTACCATCGCTTTTAATTGGGTGGCTTTTAGAAAGTTACATTTTCCTTGCTTGAAGCATGTGTAGGCTAATCAGTATTTGCTCTCCAATTTCTCACAACTATAGATTGCATTTGAATGTGTGAACATGGTATGAAACGCAACTTTTTATTTCAGGTGTTTTGCAGCAGTTTCAAAATATTGTGGAGCTTCTAATTGCTGAATAGGGTGCAATGACTGATATCTATTACTTTGCACTTTGTAGCTTGGTTTTCACTGAGTGGAAAGTGTCACTCTAAGTGTCACACATACACACTGAAACCATGGAAATGTCACACATAAGTAGGGCTCCCGGTTTTATGGTATTTTTTTTTTTTAACATTTCCGTCTGTATTTATCCATATTTATCTTTTGGCCATTTTATCTGTATTTATCCATATTTATTTTGTGCTTGCGTATAAATGAAGTTGTCAAACTATACATTTCCATATTTATTTAACTGATAGACGTGCACTCATACTTTGCTGTCTGTCGAGTTTTAGCTATTTAAGCTGGCAAATATTACATATTACATAACAATACATCCACTGTAAATACTAGCATTATACCATAAATGTATGTTGACATATGCCATTATTTAAAGAAATGTCATCCTGTTTTTTAATTTCCATGCTGTCCAGCTGCTGGCCTATAATTCATGAAAGACAGCACGGAGAGTCACTTAAAAGTAGGACAATTTTCTGTATTTATCCACTTTTAAAAATAAATGCAGACAGAAAACACATTGTTTTCTGTCTGTATTTATCTGTAAAAAATCCGTGAAAACGGGGAGCCTTACACATAAGCATCCTGAAAACTTGGCATGCCATGTTTTAGTATGCCTCGCTTACAGCACTTAACCCCTTGACCTCGATCGGAATTCCGCTCGTGTGCTGGACATTCCGATCGCGGGTGGGGTCGTGACGAGCTCAGCTCGTCATGCGCACAGCGCTACCGCGCAGCATGACGAGCTGAGCCCATCATGAGCACGGAAGGGGTTAATGGCTTGACTAATGTAGTTGTACGCCAAACTTCATCCACATTTGGGCTGTTAATTCCTCCATACAGGGACCTTAAGTCACAGGCTTAAGTACTGAGCAGCTTCAATTGTTAAATCTTGCAATACGTGCAAATGATAGATCTGCTGCACATGTGATGTCACTTCCGGCTGTGATGTCACTTTCCGGCCGTGATGTCACTTCCGGCCGTGATGTCACTTCCTGCTGTGATGTTTTTAAAGAAAGGCGGCACCCCTAGCAGTTGCACGTGGTCCAGGGGCGGCAGGGACCGGTCCAGGGGTGACAAGGACCCACTGCATCAGTTATGCAAGTCTTTTCCAGACTAACTTGACTTTTCTACCTTTGTTTACTTTAACTTTTAATCAGGGATTGTTAACGCAGCTCTAGAACCCTTTAAAAGTGCTTTCTATTTATAATGTTGTTTGAAGTATGTACAGAAAAATACCGGCTTTAGGTGATTTTTCTTATTATTGAATCGGCAGAGACATTAAAACACAGGTGGTGCCGCTAGAAAACCGGCCTTGTGGCAACCCTGGCTGCAATAGGATTCCACACATTAAGTAACACACTGCATCAGACCAGCCTGAAATTTGAAATAAGGATGATTTAAAACAGTGTAATACGTCCACAGGGCCAGAACTCATTTAGTGACACCTCCCGTAACTTCACAAAAGCATAACAGAAGTGTGATGTTATTTTCATATAAATGGCACTTCTGTCAGTGAGCCTTCTTGCGCCATTTAACTTAAATTCGAAGCACTCAAAGGAAGCTAAAAGGCACACCATCAAATCGAGGTTGCCGGAAACAAACAGAAGGGACAGGGGGGAGAGAGTGAGCAAAGGATCGCTTTATAAACAATTGTGACTTAAGCGAGGGTCACAAGAGAGTCTGATAACATTTAGAGGCGCCGTGGCCTTTCTGTCTGCAAACACATTAAGACGCAATTAAAAAAGCCAAGGTGACTTATAGCTCTGGGGCTGTCAAATCTACGCCGGAGACGTCTGTGCTCCGCTAATGGGACCGAGTAAAAACTGTCAACAGGTGTAGGGCACGATCAGGCGGCGTTGCTTCCGTTTCAGCCTGTCACCGTGAATACAATTCATGTCGTCGTTCATAGCTTGCGTTAAAGTTTAATTCAAAAATACTTCACCCCTTGACAGCGTCTCGCCGAGCGCCGGTAGCGGGGCACGCGCGGTTCATCTGTGGTGCCCAGGTGCTTCCGATAATTAAAATGCCACCCCCACGTGCAGCGACAGGAAACTGCATTGTTTACGGAATTGATTTGGCAGCCAATAAAGACGCAGGTGCCCTCAAGGGGACTATTGTAAAGTTTGTAAATTGTCACATTAATGTTAGCGTCGGTTTTTTTAATTTTCGTTACCCTCTTCCTTTGCACAGGATTGTTCATCCGGGTTAGGTGACCAGATGGTTCCATGGCCCTGCCACACCTTGTTGATGGAAATGATTAATTTCAGACAAACCAATATGATTACATTATCAGCTACATGTTTTTGAATGGCCGCTAGTGAATGGTGTTACAGTGGGTCTCAGTTGGTCAGTGATTGTATCTGTTGGGTGCTGTTATTTCCAACTTCTGCAAAGCACTTTATAAACAAGTTACTCCCTTTGTGCGTTTAACTTTCCAAGAATATTGACCCAAAATATTCCAGTTATTGTGGTGAGGGTGCATGACAGAATACCGAAAGGTATCAAGTTGGGTATGCTACGTCTGACATTTGCCTAGTTTCTCAGAGGCCCTGGGTGCAAGACTAGACAACTCAGTAGATTTCAGCCGTGGTGGCTGAGAGTTTGCAGAACAGTCCCAAACCCAAGCACCCTCACTGAACACGTTTCCCACCCAACGCACATAGTGATTTTTTCAGGGTAGCAAGAGCTGGTTCCCAAAAGTCAACAATCAGGTCCCAACCATGACATTAAAACTATGATCACTCTAGAAACCGAAGGGCTGGAGAAATGTTTTACACATTCAGGATAACCAGCCAGACACCATCCTAAGACCTAAAGTAACCAGACCCTGCCTTTATGGTGTTGGAAAGTGGGTCATACAGGCTACCACAAAGTTTGGGCAGGTGTCATGTGATGCAGGCTCACCACACTTGCAGTCCAGTAATATTCTCTGCAGGTTTTCAACCATCTTGTGACATACACTCACTTCCTGGAGACAGCTTTCACACGGGCCTCAGTTTGATGTATCTTGCTTCTGAATCTTCCTG
The DNA here is from genome assembly GCA_963921515.1 of Calotriton arnoldi. Classification (NCBI taxonomy): domain Eukaryota; kingdom Metazoa; phylum Chordata; class Amphibia; order Caudata; family Salamandridae; genus Calotriton; species Calotriton arnoldi. Next base: position 32,385 of record CAWUFW010015806.1, on the reverse strand, counting down.
GACAGAGATCTGCTACTCCCGTTAGGGAACCACATGGCCCCTACATCAGGACCTGCACGTTGCACACACCCAGCTGGCCGGGAACAGCTGAAGAGTTAATAAAGGGGGATGTGGACACTTTGGGCTCACTCCCGGCTATGACCTGAGGCGTCTGGTGTTCCTTTGTTGCGCTACCGAAATCCTCCCTGACTAGCTAATTTTCCTGCCTGTCCAGGTGCCAAAGGGCTCTGGACAAAAGGGATCAGCTTCCTCTCCTGTGAGGGGAGCCATATTCGTAATTTCAAAGGCAGTGACTTCTTCGAAGCTCCCCTGCCTTGGAATGCTAATCAACAGTCAATCCTGTGGGAGGGGGTGTGAGCACCCTCTTCTCGAGCAGGCTTTGTTTCTGACCTCCTGCGGGCAAAGGTCAGAAACTCATCTCTGGCAGCAGACTGGCAAGAGCCAGTCAGTCAACATACTAGAGGCTGGTAGGTTTTCAGGTGGCACCTCTAAGGTGCCCTCTGTGTTCACGTATTAATTAATCCAACACAGGCATCAGTATGGGTTCATTAACACAAGATGTTTGATACCAAACATCCCTATTTTCAGTGAACCCATCATGTAGCTGGGGAACTCGTTTTCAGCAGTGTCCAGCACTTGTACTCAAAATGGCTTCTCTGCTCACTTGTACTGGCAGCAAAAGGGCTGACCGGCACAGGGGCATATCTGCTCATGTAGTTATGTCCTCATTTGTAATAAAGTGCACCCTGCCTTAGGGCTGTAAGGCCTGCAGTAGGGGTGACATATCTATACTCAGTGCAGGGTCTGTGGGCATGACACACAGGGCTGTGTGCCATGTCACATTTTCACTTTTGTCTGCACCAAGACACGCAGCCTGCAGTGGCAGTCTGTAGGTGTTTAGTGAGAGGTTCTTTAGGGTGGCACAATTCGTGCTGCAGCCCTTAAGGACCCTCTTTGGCCTCCTAGCCCTAGGTACCAGGGGTATCATTTACTAGGGACTAACAGAGAATGCCAAATGTATTGCCAATTGGGGTACAATGGTATAGTTTTTGGAAAAGAGATCTGGCACTGGGGACCTGGGTAGCAGGGACCCAGTGCACTTCTAGTCAAAATCACATCAAATACCAGGTAAAAAGTGGGGGTGACCATGTCAAAAAGGGGCACTTTCCTACACCAGACAGATGTCCCTCCCAGGGAAACAATTGCTCTAAAAGGAGGAAGACAAATCACTTTGCCCATTGTGCAGAGAAGGAGGGCGAAAAGTGCTAGGGGGGCAGTGCACTGCACCACTTCAGCCCTGCACCAGCCAACAGTGGAAGACAACTACCAACCCTCCATCTCCAGGGCCACGTCACCAGACAAACAGAGTGACTGTGAGGGGTTCACTGACAAAATATCGATAGCAAAAATTTAGATGACAAAAATATAGATGAAAAAATATAGAATGCAAAAATATCGACTCCCTATACTTAAACAGGTAAGTACAAAAATATTGAATCAAAAATATCGAAGTTAAAATTATAGATGTAAAAAATATTGATTTAAAAATATAAATAAAATAATATATATTAAATATATAAATATTAATATAATCTTTAACAAAATAAATTACATTTAATATACATTAATTTAATAAATAAACACGCAAACATAATAATTTATACATATACATATATTTACTTTAAAATAATTTATTAACTTTATCTGTATCTAATTTTTCAACTTTTAAATTATATAAAAATAAAATATATACATATATCAATAATTTAAAATGTAAAAAATACATTCTATAATTAATTAAAACATTAAGGGGCCCATTAGGATGGCGGGCGGAAGCACTACCGCCGTGCTGGCGGATGCAAAAACCACCAGTTACCGCCCGCACACCGCAGCCCACACGCCCGCCAAATTACGATGTGAACAGGCAGCCAAACACCGCCTGCAAGCCAGCGACGCCGTCCGCCATCAAAGTGCGCCCCGTACACGTAGCGGCGCAGCCCAACAGAGACACACCGTCCGACGAAATCACGTATCGCCCGGCGTACAAATTACGATGCCGCAAACAAACAGCTCCCACGGCTAAGAGACACCGCACTTGAAAGCAAGGCGGAAACCCGAACGCCGAGCACGGACACCGAAGAGGCGGCCCCCCCGAGCATGAATCCAGCACTGCAGGGCCTCCCCATGCTCTACCTGATGCACCACCTAGGAGGCAACATGCCGCGGCGACGCAGGTAGGCACACACACAACAAGGGCACGCAAACACCGCACACAGTGCAAGGGCGGAAAAAGAGGACATGGCCCCCCCAACACCCCTGCGTGGACAAGACACATCCACCACTGCACCCACAAATGTCACACAGGGCAAATTGTAACATCTCGCAACTATCGTGGACACACCACCTGGGACCAGGAACTAACGTCCCCGTCACGGCACCGCAGCGGCGATGACGCAGCCACACATGCGCACAACGCAGCGCCCAACCACAGCACCATGTATGCGTCGCACACAAACAACACAGGGTCACAACCAAGCACCACACACACCAGCCCCACCCAGAACGCACATGACACGTGACAGGCCTGCCACAGTCATGTCCCCAACGCCCAATTCACGGTCACCACCCAACGTCACACAACCGACGCCCACATGTCATTGAAGTCACGCAACATCAGGACACACCCCTGTGTGACAAACATGGCGAAGCATACAGCGGCGGCAACACCACCCAGCAGAATATGGGCCCCGTCGGTAAAAGGTACGCCAGTACCACACAGAAACACCCATACCACCCTGCACCCATAAACAAGACATACAAAACGGAACACCAAAGAGCCCGGGGACCGACAACAGGTGGACCCAAGAATAACACCCACACACAAGGTCCAACGCATAGCGGAAACGCAGCTTGCCGCCCACACACGGGAGAGCAGACAGCACTGAATGACCTTCCATTCCAACTCCGAAACCACATCCCGACTAAACAAGTCGGAGAATACAGCCATTGTCCCAAAAAAAAGACCAACACAGGCATGCAGAGGAAACCGACCACAGGGCAGATAGCGCATATCACCTAAGAACATTCCGAACGGGAAAAAGAAAAGAAAACACTCCCCCATGTCGTTCCCATGCAAGTTATCTGGAAGGAGTCACACACCACTGACCTTGAACATTCAGAGAAGCATGTGGGATGAGGGCCCGTGTCCTCCGCACAAGCTAACATAACACAAGTCCTGCCTCCCTACGTCCATCACAGACTTCACAGCAACTTCGGAGCTTTCACACTGCAGGCTGCACACACAGCCGGATCACGCCACCACCTCGCCCTGCAGCAAAATGGCACTTTCAACACACCTGCTCAACTACGCCGGACAGGTCAAGCTGTACAAACACAACCTGATACAGATAATGGGATGTGAACCCCTGTCCCTGCTGAACGTAAGTTACCGACTGACTTACCGCATCGCATTGTTCAGCTGCGTCATCCCCGTCTTCTACTGTCGGAGGTGTCCCTTCCACCATCCTGTGGATTTGTGTCTCTCCAACCCGGCATGTCCAAGGGCGGACCTGCTACAACTATTCCACCCTCTGGACGCACACGACATGGTCTGTTCAGCTTATGGGGGCATGGCGTATGTGGCGAACATCGCACCCACACTGCAATGGGACCACTGTGCCTCCACACGACGGATCATGGATCACAGCTACATCGAATGTCATCCAGCATGCCCCATCATGCTCCTACAAGGGACAACTTACGAACAACACCTTGACAGCCACCATCCGCTACATTGGCTGGCAAACATGTATACCACCAATGAAATGGAAGCCCTGCTGGAAGCCATCGCATACCTGACAACCTGTCAATTCGTCGGACCCCGACGCAATTCCCCCAACTGAGCCATGATGTCCGACACTGCACCCATGCTTAGCTTCCGCATGGACTTGCCAGTTACCACTACAACAGCCATACCAAACGACCTGCAACTGATACCACACCATCAACGACACTGCCATGACATCGGATATGTCCGGGACATGCACTCTGTTCCCCATCACATCCAGGAACTCACCATATATCGGGGGAGGCAGTGGCATGGGATTTGTGTATCGCAACCACATGGACAGAACTGCACGTACTAACATGCCATGACATGGATCCTGCGCCCATGTACATATGCACCGCTCAGTGGACAGGAATCGCCCGGCTGGAGTATGTGAGAGCTGCCCCCCCCTCCCCGGAAATTCCGTCCCAGGACCTTTGCATGGACGACAAGTGCATACAACAACAACACGACCACAGTGACTGTGACATGTCCAGTGGCCACCACATTGCAACAACAAGTGGGACGCCGTTGCATGCACGCAAGCCCATGCCCTGATGTCATCTCACATGCACGTGTGCATGAGTAACCACAGCAGCAAACCTGTCACATGGAACTGAGATGGACTGTGCCCATGACGCCAAGCGGTCTGGTAGGCTAAATGTATACCGTCTGTGTCAAAGTCAGCAGCTCCGCAGCAATTTGCAAATGTACATTAGCACAGCAACGGCCAAGCAGATGTAACTCTGAAGCCCACATCCTACATGCAACACCTAATCACATGTACCCCTACACCCTATGCTATGTGTAATCATGCTGAGTATATCCTCCACATGCATTCCGCTGCCAGTAGTGTCCACTATAGTGCATCACAGAGGACATAAGTCACAATACATGGCTTGAAGAAAAAATCTGTCTCTGCTGATTCTTTTCACAAGTACGAATGAGAGAGGATGAGAGTGTGTGAAGTACACGGCAGTCGTGACATGACCATGTAGTCCACTGTCATTGGATGGCAAGCCAAATGAGTAGCACAACTGTGGAAGACACACATGTGTCGTGTGAAGCGGGATTTACGCATTGCTCAGGTGGGTGGGTGTGACGGGTAGATGCGCACATGCAATGTTGAAACACGCTGTGTTGGGAGGGTTCCGGAACAGCACATTACCGCTTCCCTGGACATTAGTAAAGGCCACCTGTCGGGGGGGAATGTGAACACGTGTGTGCACAGCAGCCGGGCACACGAACAATGCGGCATCAGGCGTACACGTCAGCCCACCCTCTGTGGACAAGCTGGATCCTGTTGTGCGCCCGCCAGGCTCCTGACAAGGCACACACAGCCCCTGTCGACCAGGTGTATCCCCAACATTGTCCACCTGCACAGGCAATCCAGGGCACGGGATGGCAGTGGAGCATGGTGGGTGAGAGGTCATGGCGCGCTCCTCCTGGTCACATCACGCAGGCAACACATCCTCAATGTGTAGCATGGCACAAGTCATATGGAAGTATTGGGGGGACGCACACATCACGAGCAGGAGTGACGTCACGGAAGGTGGCTCGCACCATCCCACCCATTGCCCAGATCTCCACACACGTCACATGCCATTGCAACAGAGAAGCCAGCGCGTGCGCAAGCAGCTCCGTGCCTGCCCCAGAAAGGCCATAGAGTGAATGTGTGGGTCCATTAGCTCCAGATGGACGCGGCCTGGGCCGCTAGGGCAGCTACAGCCTCTGTGTGTTGCAGGTGGTGTATCCGGACTGCGGAGACTGTTATGCATTGTCTATGTTGCCCGGGCCTCGAGTCGGGGCACCACGCAGGTGGACGGCGTCCCGCCACACATCATACCGTGAGACAGACCACTTGTTCAACTGGACCCACACATACACTCCTTGGCCTCTCTGGGGCGAGCTTGGGGCTGCTTGTGCATGCGCTAGCTTCACAGGTGCAAATGCATATTGGGGTGAGCGAGGGGAGGCCATGAGGACAGGGTAAAAGATGACTGTATTACTGTCAGTGAGTTCAAGGAATGCCCCTGATGTGGACAGGAAAAGACGTGCCTCGTGTGTATTGCAACTAGTCGCTAATCCGATTACCCTCCCATGTCCTGCATGTAAGTCCGCACCTAGCCCCGCCCACCCGCCACATCGAAATTAGTACCAGCACAACATCCTTCCCAGTCGAAGCACTGACTGGGGGTGACAACCATTTGACAATCTTGTGTAGTCCACCCACGCGTACATGTCGGCCGTCCATGATCCATATCACCTGCAGCAAAGTGAAATCATGGACGATGACGGTAGTGAGCAGAGCTGTCTGCCCCACGCACAGACGGTGCATTAGCTCTACAGACCCAGCAGCGAGTGCAGCAGGGGTCAAATGTGCAGGGGCAGCTGTGCCTGGTGTGAAGGCACATGCGTATATATACAGCACATCGACCAATGTGTAGTCTGCCCACATCTACAGTCCATTATCAGGCGGACATAGAAAATGGACACAGGGCAACACATCTGTGTGGGTGCACCCACTGTGACCAACACTGCGCAATCATCGACGTACTCGCCCTGTGCATGGCCCACCCCGCAACGGAGGTCACATTCAGTGCCACTATCCCACACACACATCCCTATCACGAGGCATGGTGTGTCCAATAGTCAGTACTGAGTTAGCGCCCATCCGGAGGGTCTTGAACAGGAGACACATGCAACACACTAGGCAGTCGGTGCTGTCACCTACTGGCATTGTGCAGTCAATGTGCAGGCCAGGCCTGCTGGGACTGAGAGGGGCAGCATGGCCCCAGCCTGACATTCACACGAGCAACAAGTGCACTGAGACCTGCATTGCCAATTGCAGACGTTGGCCTGCTCCCAGCTGGCCCGGGACGCTTACCTCCATAGTGGAACACGCAGGGTGCAACCGCGAGGGTCATTGGAGTTGGCCGTAAGGGCCTGGCCCATGGCGGGTACAGTCCGCTGATGCCATGTGCACCACACAGTATGATGTGCGCACTGCATCTGCAGGTGTGGCCATGATGTGCGTGTGGGTGCAGGTGCACAATGGACGGGGCCACAACATGCTGTGTGCATAGGCAGGGACGGCCAGTGGCCAGCCTCCACCTGTCTGTTGGCATGTCATCATCTGCACATTGGCATGGGTGCATGGTATATGCATATGCACACACATGCCATCTCTCACTATGTACATCTGCCACTTGGCAGTTGCAATGTTACGTGTCACATGTGATGTGTATTTGCAAGCACACAGCCGTGTTGGCATGGGGCTGTCAATGTATACACCTGTCAATGTTTCTGGAGGTGTGATCCGTACAGTGCTGTACATAGGGTGCAGTGGTGACACCAATTACTGTCTCATATCCCCTCGTGCCACAGGTCCCACTCGTTTTGGCCGCTCAGCCTGTGCCCACATCGTCGTTGGTGTGTGCCATACTCATCCAGCCTCGGAAGCAGTGTGATGCACAGCAGCTAGTCATGTTGCCGTGGTGTTGCCGCTTGCCGAATATGCAGTCTGTCCCCATCAGCACGCCTCACAAGTCATTGAGGCCTAGATCCCCATGTGCATGCTCATAGCAATGGTTTGTGTCACTGCCCATTGCTATTGGTAGGAGACCTGTGTAAGTGTATTGTGGCTGTGCTGTCCCTGCTTGACAGCTGTTCTGTGACTCATGTTCTTGCTCAGTCATATTAGTTTTGTGTATGTGAAAATGCCATGTGGCGTGTTGCTTTGACATGTGTCCACTTCCATCTTTCCTAGGCGGAGACCAAACATTTACCGCCCTTACCAATTGCTGGCAGACATGGAGGATTCTGAGGTCATCCGTAAATTTCGTCTGGACCGACCCACCCTGCATCGACTATGTGCCATGTTGGAACCCCACCTCCGTCCACGCAGGGTGTATCCAACAGCATTCACCCCCACGGCGAAGGTGATGGCTGCACTGCATTTCTTCGCCACTGGGTCATTCCAGCACACAGTGGGCAGTGGAGGTGGGATGTCCCAGCCCATGTTCAGCATGGTGCTGAGGGATGTACTGGCAGCCATGATGCTGTACAGGAACAGGTACATCAGATTCCCCAGGGCTCGTGAGTTGGCGGCAGTGAAGGGTGCATTCTATGCCCTTAGACGGATCCCACACGTCGTTGGTGCTATAGATTGCACCCATGTTGGCCTTGTTCCACCACAGGCCACTGAGCAGCTCTTCCGCAACCGGAAGCACACGCACTCCCTGAATGTGCAAGTGGTGTGCCTTGCGGACATGGTCATTTTCCACGTGTGTGCGAAGTTCCCAGGCTCGGCCCATGACGCGCACATCATGCGCAACAGCATCTTACCACGACTGATGACCAATCTGCAACAGGACCGTGGCTGGATTGTCGGTGAGTATGTGGAGTAGTGTAGCGTGCTGGCTTTTCGATGCTGTCTACTGTCCAGTTGGAATTGCAACGGTTCTCTGTGTCCCTCACACCCAGGTGACTCGGCTTACCCGAATGGGCCCTGGCTGCTCAGCCCATTACGAAATCCTCGGACCCCAGCTGATGACCGCTACAATGAGGCACATGGGAGGACCAGACGTGTGGTCGAGCGTACCTTTGGCCTCCTCAAGTCCAGGTTCAGATGCCTGGACCGCACCGGGGGTGCACTGGCGTACTCCCCACAGAAGGTGTGCCAGATAGTGGCGGCTTGCTGCATGCTGCATAATCTGGCTATTCGAAAGCAGATCCCCCTAATTGTGGATGATGGAGATCAACCAGGGCCCCAGCCTGCAGACCAGGACAGCTCGAGTGACGAGGACAGCGGAGAGGAGGAAGCTGTGAATGTGCGTCAGCAGCTCATCGCCCGCTACTTCACTTGACGGTGAGTGTCCATGTACAACGGCTGATGTAGCTGGAGTTGTGCAGGTGTCTGTGTGCTCTGTCACGGAGGCCTTTTGTTCACTGTGTGCTGTGTGTCAATGCTCCATGTCCAGGTTAGTATGCCACTGACGGTGGCTGTGGCATTGTGCCCTATTGCTCTATGCGATGTGTGTACATTGCTTGTAGTTGGTGACATGTACTGTATGATGAGTGTGTGACACACTCATTTACTGTACTCCTGTTCTGTCTTCCACCCCTAGGTCCCTACAGCCTCTCCTGTCCCATCGCCATGCCACACATCCGATGCTTTTCTGCTCAAGGTGGCGGTTGCACATCGTTCAATAAACACAGGGCACAGACAGCAGTTTGTGTAAAAGGTGCATTTATTTTCTACGGTGACATGTGATTGTGTGCAAGGTGATGACATGAGTGTTGCGTGCAGTGACAATGAGCTGTCGGTCATGGCTGCGTGATGCTCAGGGTGTACCCACTAGTTCTATGTCCATAGTCCAACACACACATGCCATTCAGATGGCTGTGTGGGGTAGGATCGTAGTCCAAGTCAATGCAGTGGGTGGTCAAGGATGGCTGGCTGCCTCACTTGCGTCTGGAGCGTGCGAAGTCATCCCGGGACATCTGTTTCCACTTCGGACGGCCCCTTCCACGTTTGGGAGGGGGTTGTGTGGTGGCGACCTGCTGGTGGTGGGTGAGGTGTGCTCACTGGCTGTGGACGCAGGGGAACTGGTTGCTGCTCGACCCTGCGCCACAGCAGGTGGTGGCGGAGGTGGTGTTGCTGGCCTTGCTTGGGAACTCACCGCCACCACCAGCTGGCCCATGAGGTCCACGAGTTGGTCCATACGGGTGATGAATTGTCCCATATGGGCGTCCATGGACCTCAACACCCCCAGGACCTCCCGCGTGTCGGAAGCAGACCTGGCCCAATGTCCTTGGGCCTCTTCATAGGCCCCAAGGACTCTGGCCATTTGAGGCAGGGCATGGCTCCCAGGCGAGGCTGGCGTTGGCCTGAGCCTGCTCCTCCTACCAGTACTGCTGCCACCGGCCTGCCCACTAGCCACATTGCTCACCACGGTCCTCGCTCTGGCTCCCAGGGTGGAGCCAGTGGGCCGGAACACCACTTGCGCTGGGGCTGGGGCCAGTGATGACGTGGTGGTGGTCGCGGCGGTGGTGGTTGTTGCGGCGATGGTGGTGGTTGCGGCAGTGGGAGTGGCCGCAACGACCGTGGGAGTGGCCGCAACGACAGTGGGAGTGGCCGCAACGACAGTGGCAGCAGGGGGCTGTGAGTGGTCATCAGCCCTGGATGATGGGTTGGTGGGTAGGAGGGGGCCTGGGGAGCGGTTGGGCCCTGCCACACCAGATGGGCCTGCTGGGTGGTCCGTGTCCGAAAAGGAGGACAGATCCTCCACATCCGTGAGTCCTTGTTGGGGGCTTGCAGGCTGGCTGTGCTGGCTGCTGTCTCCCTCTCCAGCATCCAGCAGTTCGGCACCTGTGGGGAGAATGGGATATGTTATTGTGTTGCACCTGGCAAAGTATGTATAGGTTGTCTGACATTCACAGTTCGTGCACTGTCGTGCACAGGTTTCCCAGAGGTGTGTGTGTGGCTGTACCATTTGTGGTTGCGTGGGCTTGGCAATGGGACTGTGTGATGTGGACATGTGGCATGGGACGGATTGGCAATGCCGATGGGTGTATTGCTGTGCTCCTACTTTTTGTGGCTCTGGTGTATGTGGGCTCCAGACCCATCGTGGATGTTGGTTTGTACTATGCTTTTGGGGTTCAAATGGAACGCTTAGAAACGCAGATGGCAAAATGGGGTACAGCCCCCTGAAACGCTTTTGAGATGATCTATGCTTTTGGGGTTCAAATGGAACGCTTAGTATCGCAGATGGCAAAATGGGGTACAGCCCCCTGAAACGCTTTTGAGATGATCTATGCTTTTGGGGTTCAAATGGAACGCTTAGAAACGCAGATGGCAAAATGGGGTACAGCCCCCTGAAACGCTTTTGAGATGATCTATGCTTTTGGGGTTCAAATGGAACGCTTAGAAACGCAGATGGCAAAATGGGGTACAGCCCCCTGAAACGCTTTTGAGATGATCTATGCTTTTGGGGTACATACTGTGAGCCATGGGTGCAGAACGTGACATGTGTTGTGGCAACATGACAGTGCATGGTCTGAGGTGTGTGTATGTCTGACATACCCGTCATATTTGCTGTCTGTTGTGATTTCTGGACATGACATTGGACGCATTGTTATGAGTGAGTGATGGTTGTGTGCCAGACGACGTATTGCAGATGGTCCAAATCCTTGGTGTGCGTGCTGCCCTCTGCCATGTGCATCAATGCAGTGCTCTGGGGGGTGTGGACTATGTTATGTGTGTTGTTGCTCACAGTGTGACGTGCGCTTCAGTCACTTCGGACACATGATTTGTCATGGGCATGTTTCTTTGCGTGACTACTGTATGGGGACCAGCTGTTCGGATGACATACCTTTCATGTAACTGGGGCTGACGGATGAGATGGATGGTATGTTGTATGTGCATTGTGTGTCTGTGTGTTTGATGGGTCCAGTGGTGTTTGTGTGCATTTATGTAGTTCCACGCTGTTACGTCTAGTGGGGTTTGTCTTACATGGGCGTAGTTGTAGGGTGTGTGGTTGACAGGCAGTAGGGGCTACATGGGCATGACTTCGATGGTGTTGCTGTTGTGTGTGATGGGTTGCACAGTGCCTGCCGTGTGGTTCTGTATTCAGTGTGACTTGTGCATGCCGACGTGGCTCCTTGGGTGTTGCTGTGTCTGTGATGGGTCATGTGTGGTGTGACTCTGTGGTTTATGTCCGTGTGCACATTGTTCACATGGTTGTGACAGGGAGCAGTGCTGCGTGTTCCTCTGCTACGTGACATGTCCCATGTGTTAGTCGTAATACAGTCCTCATGCCTCAAGACACCCCACCCTGTCCAGTTTCCCCCCTACAGGTTGTTTTTGAGCGTGCACTGCACTGGATGCCACATGGTTATGGGCGGGGGGGTGCTCCATGTTGCAGGTCTGGGGGGGTGGGGGCGGTGTTGTGGGTCGTGGTGATGGCTGGACACCCACTGACACCGTTTGTTGTGGGGCGGGATGTCTACCTGTCGGCTGCCGGTGTGCACTGCAGTGGCTGACACATGGGTTTGGGTGTGGGGGGTGCTCCACCTTGCTGTGCTGTGGGACTGGGGCCTGGTGTGTGTTGTACTTCGGCTGTCCCCCCTCCCACCCACTGCACTTTGTGTTCCTGCTACTTACCTGTTACTTGTCGGTTAGTGCAGCTACGGCTGACACAAGGGTGTGGGGGGTGCTCCGCCTTGCTGTGCTGTGGGACTGGGGCCTGGTGTGTGTTGTACTTCAGCTATCCCCCCTCCCACCCACTGCACTTTGTGTTCCTGCTACTTACCTGTTACTTGTCGGTTAGTGCAGCTACGGCTGCCACATGGGTGTGGGGGGTGCTCGTTGTGGCGCTTCTGGAGTACTAGGGGACCTGTTGGTAGTTACGTGGCTGGCTGAGTGTACACATGCCCCCATGGTTTTGTTAGTTGATATGTTTGGGCTGTGTGTGTGGTGGTGCCTGTTGCATGTGTGAGTGATGTGTTGTGTATTGTGTAGTGGACATGGGGGTGTTTGTCCCTCGGAGCTATGGCATGGTGGTAGTGCATGTGAGTACATAGCGGTGTGCTGGTATACATTTGTTTGTACTTACCAGCCTCCACTCCCCCTGGTAATCCGGTGAGGATCTCCGGATGGATGATGACTCGCACCTTCTCCTCCCACGCTTTGAAGGTCTTGTAAAGCGCGGGATTCCCTCCGCCAGTCGTGGCAGCCAGCTCTCGATTTTTGCTCTCCTTCTTCTTGACCAGGCTTTTGATGTCGTTCCACCGTTTGTTTATCTCTCCTCTGTTTCTGGGTACGGTCCCGACTGCATTGACCTGGTCTACGATCCTGTTCCACATTCTGTTTCTGGTGGCTAGTGGTGTGTGCTGAACCAGGTTGCCATAGATTTGTGGGTGCACCTTGACGATCTCGTCGACCATGACCGTCAGCTCAGTGGAAGTGAACTTGGGCATTCTGTGTGGTGCCATGGTGTTTGTGGTGCTGGTGCGGTGTGTGATGTGTGATGTGCAGGGGGTTTGTGGTGCTGGTGTTTGGTGGTGGTGTTGGTGGTGGGTGTGATGTGTGCGTATCTGTGGTGTGCTGCTGTCCTTGCTGTGTCACTGTGTCCTCTCCTCTCCTCTCTGATTTGCTTTGCACTGTTGCAAGGGGTTGTGGTCTGTGCAGGGGCTGGTTTTGTACTTACCTATGTATGTGGGTGTGTCCTGATGGTCTGTTGTTTTCAGGTGTGTTGTGTCTGGTGTTCTGGGCTTTGTAGTTTTTGTTTGTCCAGGGGGGGGTGTTTTCGGAATGTGTACTGTGTTTGTGTATTTGTGCGTTTGTTACTGTGTGCACTTGTTGGCCATGTTGTGTGCGTTTGTTTTGGTCCGCGGAGGGTTTCTGTGCAGGGACGTGGCCGCCATGGCTTCTACCCTGTCCATTTTCATCGGCGTTGTTTGCGCTGGCGGGCGGTGTATTTGTGGTTTTTCCACGCTCATGTCGGTGCGATCGTAATTTCACGTGCGGTGTCTCGGGCGTGAGGGCGGGCGGTTTTGTGTTGTCGTGCGTCTTTCCGTCCATGGCGGGCGGTTTGACTCCGACTCGAACATGGGCGGGCGGTATATTTTGCGTTTTTTCCGCCGCTGGCGGTTTTCGGTTCGAGGCATCATAATTGCTGGGTCGGTATTCAGACGGTGTAGGCGGGCGGATTTTTGCCGCTCTGATGGGTGGCGGATTTTTTTACGCCCGGTATCGTAATGGGCCTTTAAACTATTTAAAAAAATTAAAATGTACATTTCGCAATACAATAAATACAACAGTAGGGAAAATGTTGGATAGCGGAATAATTAAATTTACTATTCCAACTCCAGTAAATACAACAGTAGGTAAAGTGTATGGTAGCGGAGGGGTACAAATTACTATTCCCACTCAAGTGAGTGCAACAGTAGGGAAAGTGCTGGATAGCAAAAGGGTAAAAATTACTATTCCCACTCTAGTGAGTGCAACAGTAGGGAAAGTATTGGATAGTGGAGGGGTAAAAACTACTATTTCCACTGCAGTGATTGCAACAGTAGGGAAAGTGCTGGATAGCGAAGGGGTAAAAATTACTATTCCCACTCCAATGAGTGCAACAGTAGGGAAAGTATTGGATAGCGGGGGGGTAAAAATTACTATTCCCACTCCAGTTAGTGCAACAGTAGGGAACGTGCTAGATAGCGGAGGGGTAAAAATTACTATTCCCCCTCCAGTGACTCCAACAGTAGGGAAAGTGCTGGATAGCGGAGGGGTAAAAATTACTATTCCCACTCCAATGAATGCAACAGTAGGGAAAGTGCTGGATAGCAGAGGGGTGAAAATTACTATTCCCTCTCCAGTGAGTGCAACAGTAGGGAAAGTGTTGGATAGCAGAGAAACAAAAACTACTAATAACATTTAAACAATTGAAAAAAATTAAATAATCTTAAAAATAAATAAAGAATATTTTAAAAATATATGATTAAATATATTAAACATATAAAAAGAACAAATATTATAACAATAATTACATATAACAAAAGGTACAAATATTATATAAAATAAATTAATAAATACATTTATAAACAATATTTATTTAAAAGGAGCAAATATTAACAAACAAATTATTTAAAACATAAATGTATTTATTTTATTTCCTACCCTATAACACCACACCAATAAAAAGATTTCAACATTTTTATTTACATTTATTTCCATAATTAACATAATTAATAATGAATTTAAAAAATATTTTTAATTAAAAAAATAAACATTCATTGAATACACATTCTTTAACACTATAATATCCACAACACACCTAAAATTAATTACACAATTACTATAATTAATTACTAATTAATTAATTTAAATTAATTAACAACTAATTAATAATTAATCAATTAAAAATAAATTACTTCCCACCCATCCCACCATTTACACTTATAAACACCACAACACACACCTAAAATTAATTACACAATTGCCATCATTAATTACCAATTAATTAATTAAAATTGATTAACAACTAATTATTAATTCATCAAGTAAAAATAAATTACTGCCCACCCTTCCCACCATTTTCACCTATAAACACCACAACACACACCTAAAATTAATTACACAATTACCATAATTAATTGCCAATTAATTAATTAAAATTAATTAACAACTAATTATTAAATAATTAATAACATACATTTACACATTTAAAACTATAACATCTCAATTAAACAAATATTAATAAATAAAAATTATTCAATAATTGTAATATAATTAAATTACTTCCCACCCTATTCCCCTATAAACCCACAACCCGCTACAAAACTAAAAACACAAAATTCAAAACAAAAAAAAACAACTACTAAAAATAATCAATACATTTTATATAATTAAATTACTTCCCACCCTAGTCCCCTATAAACCCACAACCCGCTACGGAACTAAAAACGCAGAATTCAAATATTTTTTTTTTATTAACTACTAAAATTTTAACACATATAATAAACATACAAACAATTCTTATACAACAAACATACATCACACACATATAAAATATATACTAAAATACATAACATTAAAAAAAAATTAGATATTTTTAACAACTATATTTTTACAAAGAATATTAAACACTTCGATCTTTTTAAATCCATATTACTTATCTAAAATCGATATTCTTGATCACGAGAATTTGTCTGTCGATATTCCTGACCCATGATATTTTTGACACAATATTTGTGCAATTCGATATTTTTTACTCGATATTCTGTCTCTGCACCCAAATAACTAATAATAAAACATCTAACTACTTGGCTTAACTAGTGCGGATCAGACTGCAGATGCGTATCCACGAGACTCATATTGTGGGGGGGGTGTCATCCATTCAGGACCTGGATGGCATCAAGCTCAGTCCCCTTACAGATTCCTCCGATCCAAACAGCATCTACATTTCTCTACCACATGGCGGGGAGGGGGGGACAAGGGTCCGCCACCGCTCAGCAGGCCCTACGAACTCAGTCAAACACCATCAGGTGGAATCCCCTTTTCTCTGTGTTCTAGCCCGGGGAGGATTTGCTTTCTTCATTCACTCTACTTGGAGGGCTCGGGTATTCCCAGGCGTGTAATGTGTCCTTCCATTGTTCCACTATTGGGCATTCTCGCAGCCCCCTCAACTCTTCCCTACACAGCGCTCTCTCCTCGGTCCCAGCCCATTTAGTCACCTCCTTCCCCCAAACATTCAGCTGCTGTCCCATAGGTGATTTCCACATTATCGCTATACGCCTTTTGGCGAGCGCAAGCGCCAGGTCTACAAACCTGTTTCCCACCTTACGCTTAGGCGGTCTGGGGAAGTGCCCCAGTAAGCAGACCTCTGCAGTATGGCCAAGTGTATGCCCCAGGGTTTTATTAATTTTAGAGAGTACTTCATGCCAAATGATTTGTATGATCCCGCAGTCCCAGGTCATGTGCAGAAAGTCTGCGTCTTCCTGGTTACATCTCGGACATCTCCTCGGCTCCCCCCCGAAGGTGACAAAGATCCTATGTGGTGTCAGGTAAGTCATATGCACATAGTTAAATTGAACATACTCCAGTCGTGTGTTCCGCGATACTCTCTTAGGGGACTCTAGGACTCTGCTCCATTCCTTGTCAGTCAGTTCCCTTCCCAAATTTCTCTCCCATTTCCCCCGCAGCTTCAGTAGCGGGGCCAGGGAGGCCTCACTCAGGGACGCATAAAACCATTTGATTTGGTGTCTCGCTGTACCCAAGGTAATCAATGAGTGCAACACCCCATGCATCTCCGGTTCCTCTCTGTTCAGGCCCCATGGCTGCCCAAACGCTCGCTGCAATACCTCACATGTAAGGAACTGGCCTGGGGGCAAACCGCACCCTTCCACTAGTTCCGCGAAGGGAAGTAAAGTTTTCTCTTGGTAGCAGTCCCCCACATTCTCAAGTCCCACCTCCGCCCAGGGTGTCATCTGTTCCGCGGTAGTGATCGTCTGTGGTTCTCCATGTGGCAGCCCCACCAGGGGTAGCCCCGGAGAGTATTTTGGAGTATCAGGTATTTTTTTAAGCAGCGTCTCCAGCAATGTAGCACTGTAGTCTGTAGCATCGAGTTATAGGGAACCTTTGTTGTGTGGTCCAAGAGTTTTGCCAACAGTAGCCTGGGACTTTGGCTGGGTTCCATTAAAAAAGTCGCCTCAGCGTTCACTCCTTCCAGCCATTGGGCCAGCCATTGCAGCTGGGCAGCTAGTTGATAGAGCTCAAAATCCGGCGCCCCCAGGCCTCCCTCTGCTATGGGACGTCTCAGAGTTTGAAGCGACACTCTACGCCTCCCATCTCCCCAGATCAAGTCTCTTGTCAGGGAGTCCAGGCTACGGAACCATCCCATGGGCATTAGTACTGGCAGGTTGGCGAAATAGTATAGCAGGCGGGGTACCATGACCATTTTAGCTAGGGAGATTCTAGCCATTATGGGTAGTCGCAATGTACACCAAAACAGGACGTTAGACCTAAGTGATCTGAGTGCTTTGCCTAAGCTACCTTCTCTTAGATCTTCCAGTGAATGAAAAACCTGGATACCTAGGTATTTGAATGTGTCTGAGGCCCAATTAAAATCTGCAGGTAGGTCGAGGGGGCGTGCCAGTGGTCCAGCCACTGGTAACAAGTATGTTTTATGCTTATTGACCCGTAGGCCCGACAGTTCCCCAAAGGCCTCTAGGAGTTGTATGGCCGTCTCAACGCCTTTTTTGGTGTCACACTGGTAAACCAATAGGTCATCCACATAAAGAGAGATGTTATATGTTCTCCCCCCTATTGCCAATCCCATACTTTCCCCTCCCTGTTGGAATAGCTCGGCCAGGGGTTCTATCGCCAAGGCAAATAAAAGCGGTGACAGGGGGCATCCTCGACTGGTGCCTCGCGCTATCTGATATTGTGATGAGATGTTTTTACCAGTTCTGACCCTCACCGTGGGGCGTGTGTACAACAGTCGCACCCATTCCACCCAGCCTTCCCCCATACCTAAGCGCCTCATAACGGCAAGCAGGTAGTCCCGTCCCACGGTGTCAAAGGCCTTCTCCAGGTCGATTGACAAAATGGCGGCCTGTCGAAGGGCTCGTGCCTCTGGGTGGTAAAGCACCGAGTATAACCTACGTAGGTTGTACGAGGTATTACGGAAGGGGATAAACCCATTTTGGTCAGCATGGATTAGGCTCTGCATATGCGGGAGTAATCTAAGTGCCAATACCTTGCTGAGTATTTTAAATTCAGTATTGAGCATGGAGAGGGGCATATAGTCCTTTACCTCGGTGTCAGGGGATGTAGTCTTGGGGAGTGGAATCATCAGTGCGTCTTGCGTGGTTTCTGCCAAATAGCCCAATTGGAGTGACTCCGCATACAAGGTCACCAGTCTTGGAGCCAATTCGGACTCATATTTCCTATAAAATTCCGCTGGGGACACAGAAAACCAAGCTCGATTCCACATGACCAAGGAAGGAGAAGGAACGCTTCTGGACCACCAAACTACAGAGAACTTGGGCTTGGCATTTTATGTCCACAAACTGCATGGATGCCAAGCCGAAGACATTCTTAAAGACTTTCCACATCTGTTTCAGGGACTAGGTTTTCTCAAAGGCACCATGGTCAAGCTACAAATCGACAAAACTTTAAAACCAACAGCCCTCAGACACCTTCATGTACCAATCTATATAGCAGCTTACGCCGGAGGCTTTAGCCACTATACTTAGTCAGCATCCCATTCCCTTTAACGGCATTTTAGAGAGCGATGTAATCTCACTTGAAGGCTGGCTCCAGGAGTGGTCTATGCAACTAGCCCCGCCCAAAACTCGAGTAGCCAAATCTTGCAGAGCCTCAGCTCCATGGTTCACAGAGGAGCTAAGAAAAAGAAAAAGCGCGTGTAAACGCCTAGAGAGACTATGGAGGAAGAACTTTGACCCTGTGAATAAAATCACTGATAAATTGGCGCTGAAGGCCCACTATGCCAAAGTTCGTGAGGGTAAAAAATCTTTTCTGGCTTAAAAAATTGAACAAGCTGGGAACAGCAGCAGGGAATTGTTCAAGATTGTAAAGGACTTTTCCTCCCCCAATGCAATAAAGAGCCCCTTCACCCCTACTTATGAATGGACGAACCATATTGCGCAATACTTTTATAATAAAATTAAAACCATCCAGGATTCGTTTGGAGATTTGCGGCTAGCTGGCAATGGCAACACAGGCCTGCCCCCCCCCCCTGCCTCTTCCAACTTAGATGAGACTCTCCTGGAGTTCCCCCCTATTCCGCTGGCCACATCTCTTAAAATAATGAAAGCGCTGAAATCCGGCTCTCCCTCGGACCCTTGTCCTGCCAAAATATTGGCATCCATCGCTGAGGTGATTAATCCAGCTGTCAACCGGGTTCTGAACCTTTCCTTGTCTGAGGTATTGATGCCTGATAGTTAGAAGCACGGAAAAATCCTCCCGCTTCTAAAAAAACCCTCAGCAGATCCTTCTGTAGCCAGCAATTATAGGCCAATATCGTTGTTGCCTTACTTCTCCAAGGCTTTGGAGAAGTATGTGAATGCTGTCGTCAGTGATTTTGTAGAGGCGACCCATGTATTACATCCGAGCCAGTCAGGGTTTAGAGCCAACTTTAGTACGGAGACGGCCTTATTGGAAGTCTCAGATACTATTAAAACTACTCTTGATAGAGGGGGAAAAGCTGTATTGATATTACTGGACCTTTCGGCGGCTTTCGATACCGTGCCCCATGATTTACTTCTGCACAGACTTCAGGACTGTGGCATTGGTGGCACAGTCCTTAGGTGGTTCTCCTCCTTTTTGGAAAGCCGCCAGCAAACAGTATGGTTCCCCCCTTTTTCTGCCCTTATCCCCCCCGTTGAAAGTAGGAGTGCCACAGGGCTCTGTTTTGAGCCCAACTTTGTTCAACATATATATGGCTCCCCTTGCACCCCTGGCAGAGGAACACGGGGCAAAAGTAATATCCTACGCCGACGACACGCAGTTGTTGTTTACTTGCGAGAAGGATGATGCGCTAAGAGGAAGCGAAATAAACACTTGCCTGGCAAAGGTGTTCGCCTGGTTTAGGCAAAATCAACTGCTATGTAATTCAGAAAAGTCTGAAATTATTTTTTGGGGACATAACCCAGGCGATGAATGGCGCCAATGGTGGCCCCAGAATCTGTCTCCCCCAGCAAGCCCAGTCACCACCGTAAAAAACCTTGGGGTGAAACTGGACGCGGATATGTCCATGTAGTCCCAGGTTCAATCAGTGGCCGGCACATGCTTTGGGCTACTGAAAACGATGAGGAATTTCCTCCCCTTGCTCCCAGTCTCGCATAGAAAAACAGTGGTCCAAGCCCTGATTACGGCAAGGTTGGACTATGTCAACGTGCTGTACTTAGGCCTCCCCGATTACTTATTAAGCCGCCTGCAAGTGGTACAAAACACGGCGGCAAGGGCTGTACTCATGGTCGGACCCAGAACACATATGACTCCTCATTTGAAGTCCCTGCACTGGCTCTCGGTGCGAAAAAGGGTAAATTTTAAAGCCCTGGTGCTGGCCTTTAAGGCCTTTCACAACATCGGGGCCCCTTACATTAGGAACAGAATTCAGCCCTATGCTCCATCCAGAACCTTGCGGTCTTCGACCCAGCGCTTGACGATCGTGCCAAAGTTCGTTCGGTCGCGTATGGGGGGACGCTCCTTCCAGGTGGCAGCCTCTAAGCTATGGAATAGCCTGCCGCCCTCCCTGAGACAGGTGCAGGATCTCCTTAGTTTCAGGAGAAATTTAAAAACTTGGCTCTTTCAACATTAGATGAGGCACCCGCTGTTGTGTTCACTGCTCTGTCAAGGGGTCAGGCTAGCGCCGGGACACTCTCAGGAGTATCCGCGTGCTCTACAAATACCCAGTAACATAACATAACATACTGCCAATAGTGGAGAAGGAATTGGAGTCGGGGAATTAATGGACATCATTGAAAAGGTATTCGGCTAGACTCCTGGGTGTCTCCCATGGTCATCATCACAAAGTCAAAGAAGCCAGGGGCAGTAAACTGTGTATCGAGATGCATCTCCCTAACTAGGCCATCCGAAGGAAAAGGCGCATAACTCCCTGCATGGAAGACATTATTGCAGACCTTAAAAGGGCACAGTGGTCTTAGAAATTAGACCTGAATGCTGGTTATCACCAGCTCATGCTTGACCAAGCCTGCAGAAATGCCACAATATTCTGAACTCACCTAGAGCTACACAGGTACAAGCGCCTCATTTTTAGAATTTTCTCTGCAGCTGAGGTGTTCTAAAATGCCATTAGGGAATTTCTGTTAGGACAAGATAGCATCCTAAACATCAGTGATGACTGTTGGAACTGGCAGTGTCTGGATGGCTGAAGGGATGCCCCCAGCCAGGCAGAAGTACTGCTCCCATCAAGGGCAGGTGATTACACTCACTGTATAACCCGTGCTCACCCTTGAGTAGCTTGGCACTCACGATAAATGCACTGAGCATCACAAAAGAGCATTAGCAGTTGGCATTGCTCGTGGGTGGGGATGCGGGCGTGAGTGGTCGCGGGGGGGGGGGATTCGCGGCGGGTATCGCGGGGAAATGAAAAAAATTTAATTAAACTTCCCTTTCCGCTGCGCCGGGTCCCGCGTCTTCTCGGCTCCTGCTCTCCTGCCTCCGACAGGAAGCAGGCGGCCAGGTTTCCTCCCCTAAACCAATCACAACACTGCAAGCAGCGTTGTGATTAGTCGGGACACCGCCCAGCCAAGGACTAATGGGGTGGCCATGTTCTCCATGCAGGCTGCTATGCAGCCTGCATGGAGAATGGCAGAGTGCGCATGACTGGTTTGGGTGGCCCGAGAGGGCCGACCAGTCTTTGTGCACTCAGGAGTGGGCAAACCACTCCTCCCCTGCCCTGCTCAAAGAGCTGAGCAGCCCCGTCCACCCGCCCGCCATGCGCAAAGGAAACATAAAATGGTAATAACTTTTAGTTATTACCATTTTATATTTTTGGCTTTCTCGCACTTCGAGAAAGCAGTGGGGCTATGCTCCTCTGCCCTAGTGGATGAGCCGTCCCTCCAAAAGAGACTTCACACAGGATGTATGTAAAAATGTTTCTATTCAACACACCTATTCAATCATTATTACACGACCATCATATACTTTTGGGCATAAAACACAATCTCGTATGGTTATGCTTAGAGAGGACCCTTATGCGGTGCACAATATCAAGATTATGTACATACACAAAACATAGAAGACTTTTTAGCAGCACCCCGGGCCGAAGCCACGCAGGAGAAACCCAATGTTAAAATTTATTGTGCTTTTTGCACCAATCAACTTATAAGGCAGCACGTCCGGCCAGTGTCGTGAATCACAGGCCGTCCGCACATGATCACTCCCACTCACCCACACTCACTCCACACCACTATGCGTTGCGACAGGTATTAATCAATCTGTATGGCACACTCTTACATACACATAAGCATTCAGCACCCTAATGCAGTGCCACTGGTACCCTGTAGGTATTGTCGTGTAGTTCCTATAGTATCCATGCAGGACCTGCGCGTTTGTACAACATAAGCTGTGGGTTTGGTGGCAGACTGACTCTGTGCACCCCCACCGCGTCTGTTAGATTGTTTTGCATTAGCTAGCTCACAGTGCCACTAGAATCTCCTCTTATCAGGGAGAGATTAGTTTCTGGCAACCTTAGATCATGAGAACCCAAATTCCTCAGAATCGTGGAAACAATGTCCTACCTTTCGCTCAGTCACTCGTGCTTACTTATTCGGTTTGTCTCAGAGAGTTACACAGAATAAACAGTCGGGCGTTTCAATAAGTATTTATTGAACAGTTGTTATTCTAGTGTAAAATATATGTGCTGCGGCAACCAGCAGACAATAGCAGAGATATATTATCAGCAGTACGATAAAAGCAAAGGGATGGAACAGTTCTACCATATTGTGATAATCATGAATACATACATGAATATAAAAGCATTATGCAAGTGCGCGTACTCCTACGATGCCTAACTAGATGTACCTGAGTGTACCTAGCATATGTGTAGGTCTAAAAGCCTAAGAGCCAAGAATCCTTCTAGGATTTAGTCGAACCCCCATACCTGAATAGAGAGAGTGTGGGACCCCGTCCTGGTCTCGAGTTGGACACCCCGCAAGGGCTGTGTCAGACCGCTGTCAGCTGGAGCGACTGCATGCAGGAGCCTCAGCGTCTCTGGTCAGTGTGTCAGCATGGACGTCTCGGTTCCCTCTGTCTTACCGGGGCAAGATGTGGTATATTTATACCCTAAAGAGTCTCGGTCCTCAGTATGGATTGTATTGGTCTGTCGTTAGACTTGAGGAAGATGTCAGGGGTGAACTTTGTATATACATATTATGCAGGTGGTGTATTCCTAGAGAGCCATGCATAATTGATGAGTACAGTGTGGGCCTGTGTTTGGGAAAAACCCTGCTGTATTCAAAACCACAGGATAGATAACGTTCAGCCCTCAGAGCACGTTGTGTACTAGTGAGGACCAATGTAGGTGAAAGATCATGCCTATATAAGGAATCATGACTACAATAGGACATGTACAGTTATGACCGTAATAGGGCATATGCAGCTTTGACCATAATAGGGCAAGTACGAATATGACCGTATTAGGGCAAATATGAATACGTCCATTTTAGGGCTTGTATGAACGGGTCTACATTAGGGCCTCTATACGGGACATAACACCCACTCCTCTTCCGAACAGGATGACAATGACCATACTTAAAATCTTGACAATTTAAAAACATTTTAAAAGCAAGTAAAAACATGGTTTTAAAATTGTTAAAAAAAAACTTCAAAAAATGTTACAATTCAGCTATTTCCAATTGCCACTAAAAAAAGAAATGTCTATTCTGTTTCTCTATATAAGTTGCTTCACTCAGAGCGGAAGAAGGCCATGCTTTTCTCAAGCGAAAGTGTCAATTTAGGAAATGTTCCAAATTTGTTCGTTTGTTTTGAAGCGAGTGAAGAAGCCAAATTCTTTCCCAGGACACGATGAGCCAATTCAAGATTAAGCGTCCTGGCTGGGAAGCACAACATTATCGGTGTTAGCTGCTGTAGACGACAAATCCAACGCCTCACAGAGAACGTCAATCGCACATAGATGGAATGTAGTACTGCCAACAGTCGGTGCTGCGGCAGCTTGTGCGGCAGTTGTAACCTGGGTACCTGTGGAGGAGTCACCTAACCCAGCAGGAGCAAACGGCACCTGTGGATTCTCCAGGAATGCGTTCATCAGAATCGGAAGACGCTGGGGACAACGCAGAGCATGGGCCTTTATGGGGTCCAGCATTGCATCCGTGTCCGGAGGCGCATCTGATGGAAATGTTAGACAAAGATCCAACGTGCATTCTTCTCCGCAAAACAGGCATCGAAGAACAGGTAAGATGCAGTCTACCCAGACTGGTCGAAAGGATAGAAACCAGGAGGCATTGAGTTCTCGCAGGCAAGAAAGGCCCAGAAGTTGTACCATGCGTTCACGGTATTTCCGCTCCTGGAGCATATTCGCCATTCCCTCGGGAATTGGGCCGTCTATTGCGTAGCAGCAGTATTATGAATAGGACCCCTACAATCAGCAATAGGATAAGCGGGAATCCTCCAAATACGCTTCCCAATACGGAGTGTATAAAATTTGGGATTACCTCGAGGACTGTCTGAAAGGTGCTTAACAGTCCTGACCCTATGGTCTTAAATAGGTGTACAATACCGCTGGTATCAGACATATTGAAGATACGTCCCATCATTTCTACGAAATGAAAGGGGCAGTTTGTATGTATAAGCGCCTGTATCTCAGTCGAGGTCCTTGCAACTTGAAGTTCATAGGTTTTTCGAGCGGAGGTTAAGGGCACGGGTTGCTGTAAAAGCATGGCTTGCAGTCTGCTCAGAGTATCAAATTGTATGAAAGAAACGTTCAGCGAAGGCCATAACGGCGCCTCCCTGACTGTGTTCAGTGGTGGAAACAATACTTGCATACAGCAAGTAACCCTGGAGTTAACAGTGACCAGACATGCGACGCCCGGAAGCATCCCACAGCAACCTTGACCATTTAGCACCAAGTAACTCCCATTCGAGAGCAGCTCGAAAACTGGCGTGATCACGGCAGCTGGGGTTCCAGTCATGTGACACGATAGGTTCGCTACTGAACCGTTACAGGCTGCGTGTAGAGAAATATCCTGACACATGAGAGAACTGCTTAAAGCATTCTTGCAGTTTGTACCACTCAGATACACTTCTCGATCCCCATTCCGGCATCGATATCTATATGGTAACTCCCAAGTTTCCTTAATGTAACCCTTACCCATTTTTTCATATTTGCCTGCCTGCCTTTGCTCAAGGCAATATTGAAACTGAAACGTAGTGACCGGCAGAGTGATTTGGCCATGAATTATCCATTCAGTTGATGGTGATTCGGCTACAGTGAATGGTAACCTTTCCAGTTTCACAATACGCAGCATTGTATATTTGGCTCCCCTTTGTGCCATTTCTGTCTGTTTATCAGTCACATTGTATTCCGAAAACAGAGATGTGGTGTTTATGAAATGCCAGGGCACATAGCCTGCACGCAAAGATTGTAGCGTCCAGCTTAGCATCATAATAGAACGTAACTGTGATTGCCCGTGTTGTAACAAGGCCAAATCTTGTTCTAATATGTCGATTGCTGAAAACACAATGTTGCCTAAGGAGTAAATCCTGGAGGTCAAAGTAGTTAAGCCATTATCCACTACAGCTAATGCCTTTTCTAAGTTAATACGGTCTATCTCCCGTATCCTTTCTGCGGCCTCTTGTTGGGATATTTTCCAGTTTTCAATATAATAGGCATAAATGCCAGCATATATGAAACGTTTCTGACCTGTTTTCCTTGGACCTAGTAGGAAATCCCTAAGGTCTACATCAGGTGTGAGTAAGGTCAATTGATGTTTTACTTCTGTGAGTGTTGAGGTCTCTAGCCAATCAAGACACAACTTCCCAACACTATAGGATGTCACTACCCCCGGGTGATGTCTCTGTACATAGCGTGGGTCTGGCCTATGGATACTAAACCCTTCGGTTGCATTCACAAATCTCTGCTCACATTTGTTTGTGTCAATGGGCAAAACCAAAAAAAAAACAACTGAGACGGGCCACAAAAGAGTGACTGGTTAACCTGAATAGTGTCTGACACCACAGGAATTGTTTAAAAGAACCCTCACACACCAACCTAGTTGGTGTCATGCTTCATCATTGGGTTCCCAGTCGGGTAGCAGAGTGCTACCCAACTGTGCTTCAACACCTGATTACAGTGGAGCAGGTTTTTTGGTTGTTGTGTGATGGCGTTGTGAGTGTAGTGACTTTAAAAAATACCTCTGAGAAACTCACTATACAATGTTTTATTCCCAGTGGCCCAGGGTATATTTAAAAACAAGGTGAAGTGGACAATATGTCAGAACTGCCAATAGGTGTCTGAATTATCCTTAGGTCAACATGTTTCAGCTCTCCAAGAAAAATTAGTGGAGCTTTCTTCAGGACCTCACTATGTGGTGAATAAAGTGCAAAAGTGAGTGGTAAAAATTAAACCACAAGTATTACGCATTTTTACACACTCGCTACGGCGTGTTTATCATGCGTGGATGGACTAACCATGAGTAACGGTCCATCTGTAATAAAATTCCTGCGGGGAAAGAAATAAACAAGACAAACCAACATATAACATATAAAAAGTGTTTGTTGATTGTTGATTATTGTCACAATCGTATTTATCATCCCCAAGTGGCGAGATAAACATTCAGTGTCACTCATACGTGGGAAACCATGCATACAAACAATGGTTCAGATAATCTTAAAAAACAGTGCATACTCGCAATAATGGTGAGCATGCTTGCGGTGTGAGCGGCAGGTCATCTGTTCATGCTGCACCGAATATCAAATGCCGCAGTGAAAAAGCGATATATATTCACTAAATAACCTAGCATGCTTGTGGTCAAAATCGGTGGGCATGCTAAGGTGGAGTGCTCAAAAAGAGCGTCGCGCTAAGCTTAGTAGCGTGTTGTGAAATCTTCCTAAACGAACATGATAACAGAAATGCCGTAATGCTAAATTTTAAGCATACGACCTGCGCATTAGACGTGAATCATAGTTACATAGTATTTACGTAAATCATGGTATTTCCTTGGCCATACGAGTCCAGGGCGGGAGGAGCTCCTACTTGGTGCTCTAAAGGAAAGATTTAAAAAAAGCATCGGTGAACTAAATGTCTCGAGCAGGAGTGAAAGGCTAGCTTGATTAGCCACTTTTGGGATCTGTAAGGAAAGATCTTACTTGGTCTCGGTGCTCCCCCACGTCTAAACCTACTGCGGCGTCCGCTGGAACGAGATGATCTCGAGGGACTGGGAGGCGCATATGTAAAAGCAGGGGCTGGGCGGGAGCGCTGGTAACTAATTGAAAAACACCTGCGTGCAATAGACTACAGCGCTAACCTGCACTGAGCGTGTGGGACATTGCGGGCAGGAACGTCAAAAAGACGTGCACCACGTGAAAGCGTAAGTGCACGAGTCACTCCGTAAAGACTGAAAAGCTGACTACTATCGCGGAGCGGGCAAATAGGCACTGAAGGTATATGCTGCCTATAAATGAAGCAAAAAATATATAAAAATATAGAAATATAGAAATAAAGGCCATAACAAAAGGAGAGTGTCCAACTGGTGGGAGCTTAATAAAAAATAGAAATTAAGCGCAGGGTCGATAAAGTGCCACTATGCCGGGTGCGATTATCAAGTGCTGTGCAATGAATTAGTGAGCACATTTATCGTTACCAATATGACACCTCCGTGCAGTTTAAAGGTGCCTGAATCCCTTCAAGATTTCTATGTTCATTTTTAGGGGGAAAGGGACTGATATGCTTAGGAGTTTGAAAGTTCAAGGAATGGGAAGCCTAGTTATACAAATAGTAGGTGATCATTGATTAGGCTGAAGCGTTACAAGAGGCACTATTGACTTCAAGTGGTACCCTCTATAGTGTCTATCTGCTGAGACTGTTCCACGGAATATTGTCATTCAAACCACTGAGATGGGTGGATAACCGATAAATCCATCGTTGTTCTTTGTCTAACAGTTGTTGCTGGATGTTCCCACTCCTCATTTGCAGATGTTCAATTATAACCCACTCCATATCATTAGTGGTATGACCTGCTTCCAGAAAGTGGTTCGTCATTCGTGTAGTATTTCGTTTGCAACGAATCGTGCTTCTATGCTCACATATTCTAGTCTTTACTTTGCGACTTGTCATACCTACATACCTAAGTCCACATGGACATGTGATAAGGTAAATAGCATTGTCTGTGTTACAATTGGTATGTGTGCGGATTTGCCATACTTTCCCTGGTTCCAGGTTAAGAGTTTTTGATGATTTTGTTAAGTGGCAAATGCTACAGTCACCGCATGGATAGTGTCCGGTGACCTTTGGAAGACCCCATGCATTATGTATGGTGTTTGTTAATGACATCACTTTTTGTGGTCTTGTGTGAACTAAACTGTCTTTTAGACTTCTGCCTCTTTTGTAGGAAAACATGGGTTTTTCCCAACGGTGGTTGCCAGTATTAAGGATTTGCCAGTGCTTATGGACAATTTTGGCCACTTGGCATGAGACAGGGTTATATGTAGTCACACAGGTCAGTGGTGTTGTGGTTGCCTCCTTCGGTGTGCTTTCCAGTAGGCTCTCTCTGTTTTGATTGCGAGCTCTTTTCATCGCCTTGGTCGTAATCCTGTTGGGGTACCCGCGTTGTTGTAATTTATTAGTTAGCCTTTGAGCTTGGTGTTTAAATTCTTCTACGTTACTGCAGTTTCTACGTAGCCTCAAATATTGTCCATAGGGCAAATTTTCTCTTAAAGTTCGGGGGTGAAAACTGGTGTAATGGAGCAGCGAGTTTCTCGCCGTCTCTTTGAAATGAGTTTTTGTCTCTAATCCTCCATTAGCATGGGTGATGTCTAAGTCTAAGAATGTGATGCTCTTCCTGCTGATGGTGCTGGTAAATCTTAAATTTGAGTCACACCCATTGATCCAAATGAGGAAATCATTAAGGGATACTTCTGATCCTTCCCAAATTAGGAATACATCGTCGATGTACCTTTTGTAAAAGCGAATGTGATGTGACAGTAAGGTGCCTGGATGGAATAAATATGTTTTTCAAAATTGAAAACATACAACCCTGCCACACTTGGGGCGAAGGTACTGCCCATCGAAGTTCCGTACGTTTGTAGGTACAGTTGGCTTTCGTATTCAAAATAATTTTCTTTTAGTGCAAGTTTTGCACAATCAAGGATGAAAGATTTGGGAGTGACATACTCCCAGATACCTTCGTTCAAGGTGGATTTCAGTACTCTCAGCGTGTCATCCTGAGGCAAACTCGTGTAGAGGCTTTCTACATCAAGGCTTACCATAAAGGACGTGTTGGGATTGAACGGTAAATCCTTTATTTGGCCCAGTAGATCTTTTGTATCTTGTAAGTAGGTAGAAGTGGCTTTAACCAATGGTTGTAGAAAAAAGTCACAGAATTGAGAGAGAGGTTCTAGTACTGACCCGATCCCTGACACTATGGGTCGACCGGGTGGCGGCACTTTGTTTTTGTGCACCTTAGGGATAGTGTAAAAATATGGTGTTTTTCCACTGTTGGTTGTGAGGAATTGAGCTTCCTTTTTGCTGATATTTCCAAGATTTTCCGCATCATTCACCAGCTCATGGATGGTAGATTTTAGTCTCTCCGTAGGATCCTCTTGTAGGAGAAGGTAGTTGCGTCTGTCACTTAGTAGACGTAAGCA
Organism: Calotriton arnoldi; assembly: GCA_963921515.1. Lineage (NCBI taxonomy): Eukaryota > Metazoa > Chordata > Amphibia > Caudata > Salamandridae > Calotriton > Calotriton arnoldi. The sequence goes on along the minus strand of CAWUFW010015806.1, from coordinate 2,686 downwards.
TTCTATATGATAATCATTTTTATCCTGAAGAACTATCCCCCTCCCTTGTCCGCAGGTTTAATGACAATGTTGTTATTGTTCCTAAGGGAGGACAATGCTTCGAAATCACCTTTGCTCACATTCTTAAAGAGCTTTTTTTCTTGGAGATTTTCAATGTCTTTGAACACTGCTTGTTCAAAAGTAACCAGCTCACAGGGTATGGAGCTCGGTGGTGGTATGAACTTGGATTTAATTTTGAAATTGGTGTCACCATTTTGTCGTGTTAGTGGTGCCACTACCTCTGACTGGTTTTCAAAGAAAGCTTTGAGTTTCAACTTTCTAAAGAATTCGGCCATTTCACAATGTAGGCGGAACTTGTCTAGGTTGGCCGTTGGAACAAATCCTAGGCCTTTGTTCAAAAGGTCCTTTTCTACTTCAGTCAGAATGTGTATGGAAAAATTTGTCACTAGATCCGGCTTGTGCTCGGTCCTGCCTGTTGATTCAGGGATCCAGCAACAACTGTTAGACAAAGAACAACGATGGATTTATCGGTTATCCACCCATCTCAGTGGTTTGAATGACAATATTCCGTGGAACAGTCTCAGCAGATAGACACTATAGAGGGTACCACTTGAAGTCAATAGTGCCTCTTGTAACGCTTCAGCCTAATCAATGATCACCTACTATTTGTATAACTAGGCTTCCCATTCCTTGAACTTTCAAACTCCTAAGCATATCAGTCCCTTTCCCCCTAAAAATGAACATAGAAATCTTGAAGGGATTCAGGCACCTTTAAACTGCACGGAGATGTCATATTGGTAACGATAAATGTGCTCACTAATTCATTGCACAGCACTTGATAATCGCACCCGGCATAGTGGCACTTTATCGACCCTGCGCTTAATTTCTATTTTTTATTAAGCTCCCAACAGTTGGACACTCTCCTTTTGTTATGGCCTTTATTTCTATATTTCTATATATTTTTTGCTTCATTTATAGGCAGCATATACCTTCAGTGCCTATTTGCCCGCTCCGCGATAGTAGTCAGCTTTTCAGTCTTTACGGAGTGACTCGTGCACTTACGCTTTCACGTGGTGCACGTCTTTTTGACGTTCCTGCCCGCAATGTCCCACACGCTCAGTGCTGGTTAGCGCTGTAGTCTATTGCACGCAGGTGTTTTTCAATTAGTTACCAGCGCTCCCGCCCAGCCCCTGCTTTTACATATGTGCCTCCCAGTCCCTCGAGATCATCTCGTTCCAGCGGACGCCGCAGTAGGTTTAGACGTGGGGGAGCACCGAGACCAAGTAAGATCTTTCCTTACAGATCCCAAAAGTGGCTAATCAAGCTAGCCTTTCACTCCTGCTCCAGACATTTAGTTCACCGATGCTTTTTTAAAATCTTTCCTTTAGAGCACCAAGTAGGAGCTCCTCCCGCCCTGGACTCGTATGGCCATGGAAATACCATGATTTACGTAAATACTATGTAACTATGATTCACGTGTAATGCGCAGGTCGTATGCTTAAAATTGAGCATTACGGCATTTCTGTTATCATGTTCGTTTAGGAAGATTTCACAACACGCTACTAAGCTTAGCGCGACGCTCTTTTTGAGCACTCCACCTTAGCATGCCCACCGATTTTGACCACAAGCATGCTAGGTTATTTAGTGAATATATATCGCTTTTTCACTGCAGCATTTGATATTCGGTGCAGCATGAACAGATGACCTGCCGCTCACACCGCAAGCATGCTCACCATTATTGCGAGTATGCACTGTTTTTTAAGATTATCTGAACCATTGTTTGTATGCATGGTTTCCCACGTATGAGTGACACTGAATGTTTATCTCGCCACTTGGGGATGATAAATACGATTGTGACAATAATCAACAATCAACAAACAATTTTTATATGTTATATGTTGTTTTGTCTTGTTTATTTCTTTCCCCGCAGGAATTTTATTACAGATGGACCGTTACTCATGGTTAGTCCATCCACGCATGATAAACACGCCGTAGCGAGTGTGTAAAAATGCGTAATACATGTGGTTTAATTTTTACCACTCACTTTTGCACTTTATTCACCACATAGTGAGGTCCTGAAGAAAGCTCCACTAATTTTTCTTGGAGAGCTGAAACATGTTGACCTAAGGATAATTCAGACACCTATTGGCAGTTCTAACATATTGTCCACTTCACCTGGTTTTTAAATATACCCTGGGCCACTGGGAATAAAACATTGTATAGTGAGTTTCTCAGAGGTATTTTTTAAAGTCACTACACTCACAACGCCATCACACAACAACCAAAAAACCTGCTCCACTGTAATCAGGTGTTGAAGCACAGTTGGGTAGCACTCTGCTACCCGACTGGGAACCCAATGATGAAGCATGACACCAACTAGGTTGGTGTGTGAGGGTTCTTTTAAACAATTCCTGTGGTGTCAGACACTATTCAGGTTAACCAGTCACTCTTTTGTGGCCCGTCTCAGTTGGTTTTTTCGAATATTACTTTGGGACAAGGAGGGCACACTCATCGTCCTAACTCTCTCTTTTGGTTTTTGAAGTAATGGGCAAAACCAGCCATTCTGTCCAATCAGGATCTGATCTGTTGTACTGCAGAATGTCATCCAATCCTACCCCTTGTGTAGTTGAATACTGCCCCCCACCCATCTGTGATGGTGTAGGAAACCCCGGTGTGTTCATTTCTT